>CM035122.1:90369559-90902895 GCA_020205555.1 Panax stipuleanatus | reverse complement strand
CCTCCCTCCTTTTTTACTCCTTGTCATATTTTCTTCACTCCTAAGCCTAACGAACTGACACTTTACTCTCTTGTTCTCATTCTTTCTGTGTCCCAATCCACAACTACCATCACCAAGTCCTTTTCCAAAATAACGTTCACACACCCATAATTAGACTGTTAGGATACATTGAGGTAGAGAGTGGGAAGGAGCAAGGAAGGGGAAGTAGAGACTTGCACTACACTGAGATTGCGTGAGTCAGAACATAATAGTAAAATGGGTTAAACAAAGCGCACTGCAAGTGTTTCTGGAAAGAGCTAAAAGACTAAATTAGAGTGCCAAACAAGTTTGGGGGAATAGCAGGCCAAAATCCCGGGGCATTAAAGAAGTCCATGTTCAGTTCCCCACGTTTGTATATGCCCAGACTTATCCACCGCCTGATATATCATCGGATCATTAGGAGGCGGACAGAGATGATGATGCCACTTAGGGTAGTATCTCTTTATAATGAGGGCGTTGTTTGTCTTATGTTTTGGGGGATTGTTCTTCTTTTAGGGTGCATAGTAATATAATCATGTTTATTGCATATAGTGTAGTTTTTAATCATATATTGCATCTTAAATAAAATAAACAAATAAACAAAACAAAATTGTTTTAAATTATTGCATTTATTTAAGTCATATTGCATGAATCCAAGTTTTTAGTTGATTTGAAATTCATTTAGCATATGAGGAGATTAGAATTAAATTATTTTTGAACAGTTTTGATGACTTAGGCATAGTTATAATGCTATAGCATGATGTGAATCTTTATCTGTTTGGAACTGATGTAACCGGATAGCACTCTAGAGTAACAATTACATTTTGCTCAATTTAAATGGTCACATACTTGTCTTATAGTGGGAAATTTGTGCGTTAATGAAAGAGATTTAGTAAACAGTTAGTAATGACTAGGATTACGCAAAAGCTTAAGTTTGGGGGAAATCAGTGGGTATGCATGTTTAAAAAAAATTAGAAAAAAAAGAAAATATGTTGAATAAACATTTTGCTAGTTTAGTTTTGTGGCCTTTGATACTTGAGTAAGTAACTCTTAGGCGTGTCCTCTACACCCACGCCCTAAAGGTGTCTAGTTTAGGAGCCGTTGGTCGAAAGCTCACTACACAAGTATCGCTGAAAAGCCTAAGAAGTACTAGATATTGCACAGTCAGGTGTAAACATGGGAAAGTGCGAATAATGCTCTCGTAAGTGAATAAAAGCATAATAAATCCCTTGTTGACTTTTAGCTTAGTTGATGCGTAGTCTTGGTTAGAGCTTAATTTGTTTGCTGCTTGTCTTTAGTTAAATCTGTATTTTTTCCTCTAAGAAGCGTGTTATGTGAAATATTTGTATTGTAACAAGTTTAATGGTTACTAAGCACACACACTACATCAGTGATGAAATGTTTTGATTTGCAAAGTAATATGCATTATTGACTTGTTCTTGGTTGGAGACTCTGTTTAATGATTAATGTGGTTTCTCTGAGGCAACTCTCTTGGATTTCATACTTACTTATGTTAGATTCGCAGGCATGTTAGAAATAGATTTCGTATAGCTTAGTTTATTGTATTTCTTTTTGTTGTGTTGCTTGGGGACAAGTAACGATTTAAGTTTGGGGATATTTGATAAGTATGTTTTATACCTACATATTCGGTATCAACTAACTGCAATTATTGCCCAATCCTGCATTTCATGGTAGCTTTTCATGCATTTCTTTCCATTTTGTAGGATTCATGCTCGGGAACAACTTCGGGGGCATTTGAAGTTAAAAGGATGGAAATCTAGCGTAATGTGGATGGAAGCTGGTGTGATGGAAGCTAAAGGACTAATACATGAAAGGAATGATGCAAAAGCAGCAGCAGCATCAGAAAACAAAATCTGGTGCACGGCACATCGGGGCCCTTAATAACCTATGTGACGGCGCAGTCGCGCTAGTCCCCAGCCAAAAACGCTCTGCAGCGTAGCTGAGCTCAACTTGACCTTGTGGGCAGCGCGGCTGTGTCGAACCCTGTCTGACCAGCTTTGACTTTCATTTTAATTGACCAATTGAGTTGTAGCTTGAACAAGGGGTCAAATTAGGGCTTATATATAGAAGTATTAATATGTAAATAATATTCGATCCTTTGGGATCATGAGATTAGATATGCTCTTTTTTATATTTCTTAGTTTAGATTAGATTAGATAAAACCCTATATTAGATTATAAGTTGGAGATTAAAGCTCTAGAAGATCATTGGAGATTGAGATTGGAAGCAAGGGAATTCAGATTTGCTTGCCTCAACCCTAAATTTTCTTCTTGTCTCTTTGTATCTTTCAATGTTTACTTAATTGTGGATTATGGATTTCACTTCAATCATGAATTAAACTCCATTTGAGATTATAATGGATCTTGTTGTGTAGTAAATTTTGATATGTATATGAAATTGAAGACGAATTATGGGTTTAGATCTGATCTTAATAGCATTTGTTTGTGACTTTTACATGGCTTTGGAATTCATGATTCGTGCCTAGGATAGAGATATATGTATGCACCGCATGTAATCTATTGATAGCTTGTGCTTAAACCCTCTTTAATTTTAATTCAAATAGAGATATAGTGAATTAGTTAATTAGGGTGTTCATATTAATTCTATCATCTGTGGATTTAATTGATAAGGGTATGGTGCATCCAGAGATGGTCATATCTTACCTTCGTGTTCTCGATTAACAATCCGGTAAGGTTAATTTGGCTTAACGGGAAGTGTATCGATCTAAATAAAACAATAAGTGAATTGTAGTCTCAAGTCTTCATTATCTAGTTTATTCTAAGGGCATTTAGTATTAGTTTAAGTAATTATTTTAATTCAACATCTTAAATCAATCATTTAAATAAGATTAAGTTGATTATGGGTTAGTGCTTGGTAATTTTTATTAAAAAAATTCTATGTGGGAACGATACTCTACTTACACTTTATTATTTGTTGATAGTGTATACTTGCACCCATATATTGATTATGAGAACGACCAAAAAAATCTTTGAGATGCCCACAACCATCCTTGTAGTAATCAATGATAGGGGGAAGGCTCCAGTGGAATTGGCTGCTCTAACGCCCCTTATATTAACTCCCAGGCCACAAATCCCCATATATAACTTGAAAGAAGTTCCTTGGAATTATAAAGGGGAGGTGAGGTCGGCAACCAACTGCACATCCATATTGTAAAAAGATAATCCCCTCTACCTCCCTGGACGAGTGATAAAGTCAATAGTCAGGACTGTGGGAAAGGTCCGCAAGGGAAAAATTGCGAGTTTTCTCCACAAGGTGGGAAACAATGAGGCGAGAGTGGTGAAAGAGGTAAAGGAAAGGCAACCCAAATCTCAATCCTTGATTTGGCCCTAGCTTCCAAGAGCCATCGACAAATCCTAATCTAAGTATTAGGACGACCATAGATACATATGGCTGGGGCAGTACCCTCCACTCTCCATCAACTGTTGAAAAATATAATCAATGGTAATTTGGTCAATGTCAGCTCTGAGACTGAAAACATTAACTAAGAAAAGGGAGATATGACATTGATTGGTCAATGTCACCTCAGATCTGGTATGTTACGATACATCATTTCTATAACTATTGCGGAAGATATAAACATAAATTGTTTATACAATAACTTTTACAACATAATTCCTAAGGTCTGTAACCTTAACTTAATACCTGCATTCAATATCCTACTCGACATACAATGTCATTTGTATCCTATACTATTATCATTTTAACCGTATAATAATTCCATTCTGGAACTTGTCTTTGCCTTTGACTGTGTCCGAAGTTTCGTCTTTAATCTGAAATGTTTATCATGATATAGCAAGGGTGAGCAACAAGTTTGCCCAGCAAGTTTAAATACAACAAGGATATATCATGATTGAAAGAAAGAATAATAAGCTGACAAACTTTCAACAATATAAGAATTGTGAAAGAACATGAATCAATAATGCTGAATAGTCAACAATGAACATGAATAAATTCAACTAAACAATATGGTAATGAAGGTGATCAGCCTTTCATACCTAATGAATATATACGATATGCACAACGTGCGAATCAATAATCAGTATAGATGTGAATAATCAACAATTATTCTTCACGAATATGCTTTACAATAACAACTCGAGTTCGAGTTAGGAAACTTTCTTAATAAAAGAGTATAAGAACTTGCATATCAATAACAACTTGCACATTGTGCGAATATCAATAAATATCATAGATGTGGAATAATTGTCAATAAATAAATCCACTAACATGCTTGAAATATAATAACTCGAGGTTGAGTTAGGGAACTTGCATATCAATAACAACTTGCACATTGTGCGAATATCAATAAATATCATAGATGTTGAATAATTGTCAATAATTAATCCACTAACATGCTTGAAATATAATAACTCGAGGTTGAGTTAGGAAACTTACTTTAATTAGGTTACAAAATTAATAAATTGAGATAATAAAATTAATCTCTTAAGTTAGTAAAAATTTTAAATACTAACATCCTTACATATTATAACCCTTAAGTTATTTAATTCCATACCTAATATATATATATATATATATATATATATATATATATATATTAGATTACAAGACTTTATTCTTAATTATCTTTATATGTTAAATAAATAAATAAACAATACACAAAATCATATAAGTCCTTCATAAAATTTTTAAATTCATACTCTATTTCCAGTCTAGGTCTTATTATTTAACCTTTATTTAATCATTTAAAATCTTATAAATTCTCGGGTTATCACATTCACCCCTTCTTCTAAGAATTTCGTCCTCGAAATTATAGCCTACTAATCCCTACTCCTTCTATTCACCAAAACTAGGTTTTTAACTTAATTTTTATCTGATTTCATTCTCATTTAATGAGTACACACGGCTTCCTTCTATGGGGAACTATTCTATCATCAAATTCTATCCAGACTACTCCCCAAGGAGTTAAAAAAAATATTTCATATAATGCTGAGTGGCCATGAACTTTCATTTTTCAATTTCGAAAAGGTTTCAACAGAAATTAATCTGTAAACCGTTTTATCTTAACACCAACTTGTGTAAATTTGATACCAATTTGCATTAACTTGACACCAAATTGTGTCATTTTGATACCAACTTGTATCACTTAATGCGGACACCAACTTGTGTCGGATACCAACTTGTATCTATTGGATACCAACATGCAGAAGATTCCGCCCCAAAATAATTTGGCTTGGAATAAATTCTCAAAGAATACTTGAATTTCATAAACATTTGTCTAGCTGAATCAAATAGCTTTAGACATATACCAATAATTCGAACATCAACCAAAACATGTGTCTAGCCAAATTTAATTGGCACTTGAAATTTCTTTAAAATTTTGAAAATTATTTTTTTTATGACGTCATTATACCGCACTGTATTTACAGTCCTTTGAAGATTTCGTCATCGTGTGACTTTGTCATAAAATAATATACCATAGTGGGCTGACGATCTTTAGATCACATCCTACACTAGGCAATACTGCATTAATGACTCCATCGTTTTTATCATCCTTGCACCAGGTTCCATGATGCATTGATGATATATAAAATACATTTTGATATTTTAAATAATTTTTGTCTAGCCGAAATAATTAGCGTAGACACTTCTTAAAAACCGTTCAAAACAATTGAAAATTATTTTTGGAATTATCATGTCGCAACAGGTAACGATGTGATAATGGCTCAAAGTCCATCTCCACACCCTTGTCACCATGTTGTGAAGATAACAAAAATTTATTTTATTTTGAAAAAGGAACATCAGTGCGAATTTAGCTTGATGTCAAAAATTTTGAACTCTAGCACAGCTAGATTGATTTTGGAATATCTATGCTTCCACCATTAACATCAATTTTTTTCTAATGATCAATTGCTTAATAATTCTATCTATTTCTATTATCCTCAATCTTTCATTTATAATTTTCCTATACCCTCGTATAGTTCATCAAACATACCACACATTATGAGTTTAGGAACTTACCACAATCATATGGGTTTAGAAACTTATCCTAGTCAGACCAAAGTCGTCCATTCGCTGAGGGGTTCCACCATACGATTATGAGTCACGAACTTACCATAAGTGTGAGTTTTAAGAACTCGTGCCTAATCTTATATTATCTACCACCTATCTGTTATACACATGAGAAAAGAATCACCTTCTCATCATACATATAGCGAATAGCGCGACACCGACATTTCTATGATTATCAATGTGATAAACTAAGTAGTCATTAGACCAAGCACAAAACCCCCTCCCATACAAAGGTTTGTACAACTCAGCTATCACATGAGTCCTCAATTGAAATCCCACATAATCCTAGTTCCCTCTTTACTCGATACGAATTTCTTTTAATCCGTATCTACAATTCACAACTCTTTTTTGAGTTTAACTCGTACTATTTCATAATACCATATTCGTGTAGCAATTCTACTATAAAGTTTTCAATTATTTGATTGATCATCTGTCCTCTTATAACCTCATCAGATCACGTTGTAATCTGCTATTATAATCGTATTATATTACGATTCTTTTCTATGTTATGATCGTTTTGTTTTACGATTTTCTTTCCCATTATACTTTTAGTCTTTTAGACTCTATCTATTCATTACTACTGTTCATCTTTATTATCAGAGTTAGGTAATTCTGGATCTTTATTACTTGTCAGCATTCTTCTTTGATTCTTATTGACTTATTAATACCTTGCCCAAATTAATCGCTTAGAACTTAAACTCTATTTGAGTTAATTCCATATCCTCATCCCTGCGGTTATAGCCTAAGGTAACCCTACCTAAGGTTTACAACTTACAGCTCTGATACCAACTGTGAAGCCCCCAAATCCGGGTCCCCAGAACCTCAGACTTGGTAAGTTACGATACATCATTTCTATAACTATTGCGGAAAATATAAACATAAATTGTTTATACAATAACTTTTACAACATAATTCCCAAGGTCTGTAACCTTAACTTAATACCTGCATTCAATATTCTACTCGACATACAATGTCATTTGTATACTATACTATTACCATTTTAACTGTATAATAATTTCATTTTGGAACTTGTCTTTGCCTTTGACTGTGTCCGAAGTTTCGACTTTAATCTGAAATGTTTATCATGATATAGCAAGGGGTGAGCAACAAGTTTGCCCAGCAAGTTTAAATACAACAAGGATATATCATGATTGAAAAAAAAGAATAATAAGCTGACAAACTTTCAATAATATAAGAATTGTGAAAGAGCATGAATCAATAATGCTGAATAGTCAACAATGAACATGAATAAATTTAACTGAACAATATGGTAATGAAGGTGATCAGCCTTTCATACCTGATGAATATATACAATATGCATAACGTGCTAATTAATAATCAGTATAGATGTGAATAATCAACAATAATTATTCACAAATATGTTTTACAATAAAAACTCGAGTTCGAGTTACGAAACTCGCTCAATAAAAGAGTATAGGAAATTGCATATCAATAACAACTTGCACATTGTGCGAATATCAATAAATATCATAGATGTGGAATAATTGTCAATAACTAAATCCACTAACATGCTTGAAATATAGTAACTCGAGGTTGAGTTAGGAAACTTGCATATATATAACAACTTGCACATTATGCGAATATCAATAAATATCATTGATGTGGAATAATTGTCAATAATTAATCCACTAACATGCTTGAAATATAATAACTCGAGGTTGAGTTAGGAAACTTGCTTTAATTAGGTTATAAAATTAATAAATTGAGATAATAAAATTAATCTCTTAAGTTAGTAAAAAATTTAAATACTAACATCCTTACATATTATAACCCTTAAGTTATTTAATTCCATACCTAATATATATATATATATATATATATATATATATATATTAGGTTACAAGACTTTATTCTTAATTATCTTTATATGTTAAATAAATATATAAACAATACACAAAATCATATAAGTCTTTCACAAAAATTTTAAATTCATACTCTATTTCCAGTCTAGGTCTAATTATTTAATCTTTATTTAATCATTTAAAATCTTATAAATTCTCGTGTTGTCACATTCACCCCTTCTTCTAAGAATTTCGTCCTCGAAATTGCAGCCTACTAATTCCTATTCCTTCTAGTCACCAAAACTAGGTTTTTAACTTAACCTTAATCTGATTTCATTCTCATTTAATTAGTACACACGGCTTGCTTCTATGAGGAACTATTCTATCATCAGATTCTACCTAGACTTGTCCCCAAGGAGTTAAAAAAAACATTTCATATAATGCTGAGTGGCCATGAACTTTCATTTTTCAATTTTGAAAAGGTTTAAACAGAAATTAATCTGTAAACCGTTTTATCTTAACACCAACTTGTGTAAATTTGATACCAATTTGCATTAACTTGACACCAAATTATGTCATTTTGATACCAACTTGCATCACGTAATGCGGACACCAACTTGTGTCGGATACCAACTTGTATCCATTGGATACCAATTTGCATAAGATTCCGCACCAAAATAATTTGGCTTGGAATAAATTCTCAAAGAATACTTGAATTTCATAAACATTTGTCTGGCCAAATTTAATTGACACTTGAAATTTCTTTAAAATTCTAAAAATTATTTTTTTTATGACGTCATTATACCGCACTGTATTTACAGTCCTTTGAAGATTCCGTCATCGTGTGACTTTATCATAAAATAATATACCACAGTGGGCTGATGATCTTTTGATCACATCCTACACTAGGCAATACTTCATTAATGACTCCATCATTTTTATCATCCATGCACCAGGTTCCATGATGCATTGATGATATATAAAATACATTTTGATATTTTAAATAATTTTTGTCTAACCAAAACAATTAGTGTAGACACTTCTTTTAAACCGTTCAAAACTATTAAAAATCATTTTTGGAATTATCATATCGCAACAGGTAACGATGTGATAATGGCTCAAAGTCCATCTCCACACCCTTGTCACCATGTTGTGAAGATAACAAAAAATTATTTTATTTCGAAAAAGGCACATCAGTGCGAATTTAGCTTGATGTCAAAAATTTCGAAGTCTAGCACAGCTAGAAGATTTGGAATACCTATGCTTCCACCATTAACATCAATTTTTTTCTAATGATCAATTGCTTAATAATTCTATCTATTTCTATTATCCTCAATCCTTCATTTACAATTTTCCTATACCCCCGTATAGTTCATCAAACATACCACACATTATGAGTTCAGAAACTTACCACAATCATATGGGTTTAGGAACTTATCCTAGTCAGACCAAAGTCGTCCATTCGCTGAGGGGTTCCACCATACGATTATGAGTCACGAACTTACCATAAGTGTGAGTTTTAAGAACTCGTACCTAATCTTATATTATCTACCTATCTGTTATACACATGAGAAAAGAATCACCTTCTCATCATACATATAGCGAATAGTGCGACACCGACATTTCTATGATTATCAATGTGATAAACTAAGTAGTCATTAGACCAAGCACAAAATCCCCGCCCATACAAAGGTTTGTACAACTCAGCTATCACATGAGTCCTCAATTGAAATTCCATATAATCCTAGTTCCCTCTTTACGCGATACAAATTTCTTTTAATCCGTATCTACAATTCACAACCCTTTTTTGAGTTTAACTCGTACTATTTCATAGTACTATATTCGTATAGCAATTCTGCTATAAAGTTTTCAATTATTTGATTGATCATACGTCCTCTTATGACCTCATCAGATCACGTTGTAATATGATATTATAATCGTATTATAATATGATTCTTTTTTATGTTATGATCGTTTTGTTTTACGATATTCTTTCCCTTTATACTTTTAGTCTTTTAGACTCTATCTATTCATTACTACTGTTCATCTTTATTATCAGAGTTAGGTAACTCTGGATCTTTATTACTTGTCAGCATTCTTCTTTTATTCTTATTGAATTATTAATACATTGCCCAAATTAATCGCTTAGAACTTAAACTCTATTTGAGTTTATTCCTTATCCTCATCCCTGCGGTTATAGCCTAAGGTAACCCTACCTAAGGTTTATAACCTACAGCTCTGATACCAACTGTGAAGCCCCCAAATCCGGGTCTCCAGAACCACGGACCTGGTACGTTATGATATATCATTTCTATAACTATTGCGGAAGATATAAACATAAATTTTTTATACAATAACTTTTACAACATAATTTCCAAGGTCTGTAACCTTAACTTAATACCTGCATTCAATATCCTACTTGACATACAATGTCATTTGTATCCTATACTATTACCATTTTAACCGTATAATAATTTTATCCTGGAACTTGTCTTTGCCTTTGACTGTGTCCGAAGTTTCGACTTTAATCTAAAATGTTTATCATGATATAGCAAGGGGTGAGCAAAAAGTTTGCCCAGCAAGTTTAAATACAACAAGGATATATCATGATTGAAAAAAAAGAATAATAAGCTGACAAACTTTCAACAATATAAGAATTGTGAAAGAACATGATCAATAATGCTGAGTAGTCAACAATGAACATGAATAAATTTAACAAAATAATATGGTAATGAAGGTGATCAGCCTTTCATACCTGATGAATATATACAATATGCACAACGTGCGAATCAATAATCAGTATAGATGTGAATAATCAACAATAATTATTCACGAACATGCTTTACAATAACAACTAGAGTTCGAGGTCGGAAATTTGCTCAATAAAAGAGTATATGAACTTGCATATCAATAATAACTTGCACATTGTGCGAATATCAATAAATATCATAGATGTGGAATAATTGTCAATAACTAAATCCACTAACATGCTTGAAATATAATAACTCGATGTTGAGTTAGGGAACTTGCATATCAATAACAACTTGCACATTGTGCGAATATCAATAAATATCATAGATGTGGAATAATTGTCAATAATTAATCCACTAACATGCTTAAAATATAATAACTTGAGGTTGAGTTAGGGAACTTGCTTTAATTAGGTTATAAAATTAATAAATTGAGATAATAAAATTAATCTCTTAAGTTAGTAAAAATTTTAAATACTAACATCCTTACATATTATAACCCTTAAATTATTTAATTCCATACCTAATATTTATATTAGGTTACAAGACTTTATTCTTAATTATCTTTATATGTTAAATAAATATATAAAGAATACACAAAATCATATAAGTCCTTCACAAAACTTTTAAATTCATACTGTATTTCAAGTCTAGATCTTATTATTTAACCTTTATTTAATCATTTAAAATCTTATAAATTCTTGGGTTGTCACACTATTGAGATTCCATTCTTATCCACCACGTGACCTAAGATTTGAACCTTCTCCATCCAAAATTCACACTTAGAAAATTTTGCATACATCTTCTTCTTCCTTAGTGCTTCCAAAATAATATTCAGATGTTCGGCGTGCTCTTCCTCTGTCTTCGAGTAGATCAAGATGTCGTCGATGAAAACTACCACAAACTTGTCCAAGTATGGCTTGAAAACTCAGTTTATCAAGTCCATGAATGCTGCCGGAGCATTAGTCAATTCGAATGACATTACCAAAAACTCGTAATGTCCATAACGGGTTCGAAACACAGTCTTTGGTATGTCTTCTTCCCGTACTTTCAATTGGTGATAACTTGTCCGTACGTCTATCTTTGAGAAACACTTTGCTCCCTTTAGCTGATCAAATAGGTCATCTATCCTTGGTAACGGATATCTGTTCTTGATCGTTACTCTGTTCAATTCTCGATAATCGATACAGAGCCTCATCGATCTATCCTTTTTCTTAACGAACAACACTGGTGCTCCCCAAGGAGACACACTTGGTCGTACTTAACCCTTATCCAATAACTCTTGCAATTGTATCATCAGTTCTTTCATTTCTACCTGCGCCATACGGTATGGGGCTTTCAAAATCGGTGCAGTTCCCGATGCTAAGTCTATTACGAATTCGATTTCTCTGTCTGGCGGAAGACCAAACAGATCGTCTGAAAATACATCTCAAAATTCATCCACTACGGATATATCCTTAATCTCTACTCCCTTTTTTCGAGTATCTGCAATGTAAGCTAAATAACCTACACATCCTTTTCTTAACAATTTCTTGGCCTGCATCATCGTAAGGCAACACGATTGCTTAAGCGATGAGCTACCATAAAACACTACCTTAGACTTACTCGAGTCTGAAGGTTCACACATTTATTCTGACAGCCAATTATTGCTGCATGGTTATACAACCAATCCATTCCCAGTATTACGTCAAATTCTCCCAATCTAATTAGAATCAAGTCTACGCTCAGTTCATGATCTCTAATATTTGCGCAATAATTTTGGTAAATTTATTCTATAGGGATTACTTCCTTATTCGCCACTTCTATGTTCAAGGGATCTTCTAATCGTTATCGGGGTGTATTAAGTCTACTAGCAAATTCTTCAGATATAAAAGAACAGGTGGCTCCCGAATCAAATAATTCATATACATTTATATCGTTGATTGGGATTATACCTGACACCACGTCCTTCGCAGCTACTGCATTCTAGATGGTCATGTTAAAGGTCCTAGCGGTTGGGCGGTTGGATTGTGCCAGTCCGCTGATCATCAGTTTGTTTCCCCCTTGTTAGCTACTACCTCTGCCACTTCCCTTCTTCAGGCAATCCTTAATCCGGTGCTCCGTCGAGTCACACGCAAATCATCCTTGTATCTTTTTCAGTTTCAGGCAGTTGGGTGAAATGTGCCCCTTCTGACCGCAGTTGTAGCAAGTGTTGCGTCCCTTTCAGCACTCGCATTGATGATTCTTCCCACATTTTGAGCATCCCTTTGCTCTCTTCTTGAAACCTCCACGAACGTGTCCCGAATGATTGTTGTTGTTGTTGTTGTTCTCCCACTTTCTTTTACCCAAGTTACTTCCCCCACTACTGCTTCCCCCGGCACGATTTTCTCCTCCGGCATTCTTTCCTTTCTTCTTCTTGTTATACAAACTTAAGGCCTCACTGACACCTTCCGCAATTGTCGCCTTCACTAGCAACGTCGCAAAGGAATCAATTTGAAGAACTGATACCTTGTTAAACAGCCACAGCTTCAGTCCTTGTTCGAATCGTCTCGCCTTCCTCTCATCATCTCCTACTTAGTGCTCCGCAAATAGCGCTAGTTCAGTGAACTTAGTTGCATACTGCGCCACAGTCACATAACCTTTCTTAAGTTCCAAAAACTTAACCTCCATTCTGTTCTTCATGCTTTTCGGGAAGTAGTTCTTGAAAAATAGAGTTTTAAATCTCTCCCATGCTATTATCCCTTCTCCAGCTCTTTGTTGATTAGCCTCCCACCAGTAGTTTGCTTCTCCTCTCATCATATACGTGGCAAATACCATCTCTTGGTCTTCACCCACACGAGCGATGGTGAAAGCCTTCCTTATATCCTTAACCCATGTCTGAGCTATGATCGGATCGGTAGTACCCTCGAACTCTGGGGGTACTACACTCCGAAAATCTTTAAAACTTGTGACTGGTACTACTTGAGGATTGGGGCGAATGGGTTCGTTGTTCCATCTCCTAAGAGCTTCTCCTAACAAGTCTACTAGCTTCTGGATCGAGTCTACATGTTCCCTCTCATTGTTAACTGATTCCTCAGGTGGAGTTAATCTACGTTTGGGCTGCATTTTATGCATCACAAATTTTTCATTTTATTAATACTCAATTATATTACTTAAGTATTTCTTTAATGCCAAAATTATAGAATTTACGACACGTTTCTGAAATAAGATCATTTATATTCATATGCCAAATCGTTTCATTACATGATTATCCCTAGCATATTTCTATAAATGCTATCACATATCCCCTAATATCACAAAAGACGGGGAACACTAACATACTACCCCTTTAACAAAAGCTTACTCGGGGTTTACATATGTACCCCACACTTTACACAAAAGTTGGGATTACAACATAGTATATACATCACATAAGGTAAATACCACTAATACTACTACTAGATTGACTAAAGGTCTCATCCAATCATTCCACGCTCCACAGAGCTCTTGTACTCGATATGCGCTATGTATGCCATCAGCTCTCGGCTCAAAGTATGTAGCTTCTATCCCTGCTCTGCTAGGTAGTGGTATACACCATCGATCACCCTCTCGAAAGCTGAACGGAACACATACCCAATCTTGTTCATCTTCCTCTTCTTGCATCTGACCTCATCCTCTAGGTCGTCAGCTCTCTCGTTAGCCGCTTCCCACTTCTCCTCGAAGTGGATCCTATCCATAACCTCCAACTTTAACTGAGTACGGAGTGCTTCCTTCTCGGTCTTCTCACTCAACTCTCTCTGTTCTATCTCTTCTAGCTTTCCTGCCAGATCCACATTCCTAGCCACCGAATTATGAAATAAGGTCCCCATCTAGCTCCCTGCCTCCCTGTGGTATGAAATCTCTAGCTCTAACTCCTGCATCACTAGCTTCCTCTGATGGTCTTCATCCCTTAGCTTTTGGAACTCGGACTCTCTCTCTCTTGGGCCTCAGCCTTCAGCTCCTGAACTCTGCAGTCCAACTCTAGAATACGCTCCTCGTATTCTCCCAAGATATGCTCCTCTAGGTTAGGCTCGTAGATTCCCTCCATGGGTTCGCTCTCCGTAGGCTCGTCCTCCACAGGCTCGTCCTCCATGGGTTCCTCATCTGGGTCAAACTCTACCTCGATCTCATCCTTGTCGTCAGACTCAGACGGTACAACAGCCTGCACAGGCACAGCCTCTAGAGGTGCCTCGTATACTACATGTATATCTCTAGGCTCCTCCTCTGCCACTCTACTAGGTACTCCTATGTCTGTCATCCTACAATCACAAACATAAGACAAACAAACAGCAACTCCATTAGAATGTTAAATAAAATATAAGTTCATTGTATAGAATGAAGTTACATTTCATAACACACTAAGTCTCTCAAGGAAAAAAAACTCTATGTGAGTTCTATCCCTTTCTAACTTCTAAGTTCTCCTAAGTTATAATCTAAGGATACTCGCTCCTAAGGTTTATAACTACAGCTTTGATACCAACTTGTGACGCCCCCAAATTCGGACCGCCACTGGTCTCTCGAATTCGGTTCGTCACATTCTCACTTTAATAACTAAATAACTAAAATCATACAATCACAGCGGATAATCTAGAATAATATACAATGATTTATTATATTTATTCCCCCAAGTCTCGCAACCTACAGTACTTAATAGATTACATAATATTATCAAATAACGACTTATTACATAATTTAACTTAAACTTAAACATAGTTCAAAATTAGCCTTAATACATCATATTAATAGACATAATACACCATCATAATATTTAGAACATAAAAGGGGCTAGCTAGTCGGTAGCCTTGCCCTTGCCCTTATCGACTCCCGAAGGTCCACCATCCTCTACCTTAACTGAAAATGTTTTTTCTTGGGAAAGCAAGAATGAGCAACATGTTTGCTCAGCCAGTAATATAACAATAAGGGCGAGTAATACAGTTCTCGAATCCCAAAAGGGTATACCAAGATATGATAGTTCAAGGATAGCAAGAAATATCAACAACTCTCAATAACAGTCGCTAAGGACAAAATAATATTAATATGATTCAACGCTAAATCAATTTAAGATTTCAAGATAATTGAATACTGAGCAGTCACTAAGGACTATGAACTCTTACTAGGATTATCAGAAATATACTGATAATCCAATAAAAATAAGTACACCAAGTGATCAGCCTAAAGTACCCTACATTATGCATAACATTTAATCGTACTTAAGTCTCCCGATAAATATATTTTCTCTTCAAAGAAGGTTGTTCATCTCAGTCAATACAAGAATTTCCTCACCATACAATTGGTTTGGACAACTTTCTATTCATGATATAAGTCTAGCCGAATCAAATGACATAGACTACTCTTTATAAGTTCAATACTTGACATTAAAGTTTGAAGAATATAATTCGACTTTTATCTTATCCATGAAGTATATAGTTATAATATATGAATTGAAATTTCAAAAGTTTACTTGTACGACAATAATAGCACAAGCTTAATTAACGCTCAATAAAGAGTAGGGTTAGGAACTTGCACAATAAAAGAGTATAAGTTAGGGAACTTGTATTAAATGTGAATATTTGCTAATAATCAGTGAAGGTGGACTAATCAAAAATAATTATCCACTAGCATAAAAAATATAATAACTCGAGTTGAGTTAGAGAAACTTGCCTTTTGTGTTGATTATCGCTTATAGCACACCCACCTCAATGAACTAAATTATCCTATTTATGTATATATAGGTATTCATTAGTCATACACACACACACAAACACACACACACACACACACACACACACACACACTATATATATATATATATATATCAACAGGTATTTATTACACATATTTCTATTCATGTATGCTATACACATTAAAACGCATAGATGTATAATCCACATTGTTCTTACTTTAGAACATTCTAGCAATTTTAGTCTCATATGCTCATTTTCTGTTTGTATACGTGAAATATTACTTAAGCCACGTACTCTGTTTTAAGTTGTTTCACACCTACATATTAAGGAACTTTTAAACTAGGTTCTGTCCCCTATTTTTTTCATGCATCAGTAGTTTATGACTAAATAATAATATTTATCACGTTATCGAGCCTTTTCCAAGGTCACGATGCTATCTCCAAATCCGAAGACATCATCTGAAGTCAAAGACGTCATCTCCGAAGTCGAAGACATCATCCGAAGTTGAAGACATCATCCGAAGTTTACTCTTCGGGAAAACACTTCTTCTATCCCGACACCCATCTAACTTCTCCTCAAACTCCATAGCTATCTGTACTACATGTCTACTAGACGTGTGCACAAGTTGGTTATCTCTAGAGACATACAGTATCTAATTAATCAAAGTTCACAAGATTTATCGAGTTTGGTTTGCTAACTAAGAGGCAAGGACCTAAAGGAATATCATAACAGGTCCTCGAGGCATGCCTAAGTTCTTTTCGGCAGAGCCTAAGTTCTTGGGTTTGTTGAGGTTAACTAGGGGTACACAGATAGCCAACTTATCACTTTATTCAAGTTATTAGTCAGTTTAGTACTTTTAATGCTTGGTCTTAGATACAACTATTGTGACACCCCCAAATCCGGGTACTTCGTTTCCACATGATTTGGTGTTCACTTTCTAATATAACATACATCTACCCAATGAATAATGCAAAATAAACTACAACTTAAATTAAAATAACTAAATCTCCCTTAAAATAAGGGTTACAACCTTCTCAAAATCAATCCCAGGGTTACTCTAACCTTGACATGAATATAATAAAGTGCGAAAATAAAACATAACATTCAATTATTACAATCATTCTCAATTAAATAAAAAAAAAACAAGTCTTCACTTGCTTTGCTTTCCCTTGCCCTTACTTGTAGACGGAGCGTCAGCGTTATCAACCTTAACTGAAATTGTTATTTAATGCAAGAGTGAGCAAACCACAGCTCACTGGAGTTTAACAATAATATAGACATGAAAGAATATCTTTAAGAAAATCTGAACAACTTAGCTTGCTTCAATAATAAAGAATTGAATAATAATTCTCTATCAATATTAAAATTTGGATATAGAATTTATCTGAGGGTCATAAGACCTTTGAACTCTTGTCCTAGGTTATAAATATTTCTATTTAAACCTTTAACAGTCAATAAGACTATGGACCTTAACTCGTACTTAGGGGGATCAGCCCTTCGTACCATGTATTGTGCACAACCATCTTAACGCTATGCGTAGTAACCTCCCCTAGTAAATAGGATTGTTCAACTCAGTAATTTGAATTCAAGTCCGCACCAAAGAAAGTTTGGTTTGGATAAGCTTACAAGGGTAATTTAGAATTCACGTTCATCAACTAAGGATTAGTTGAATCGACTTCCAATAATTCAAAATAAAAGAATTATGAATTAACATATGCTTCAGAAGTAAACCTAAAGCATTTAAAATAATAATTGGATCTTACTTGAACAATAAGTTAAGACCATTTCAATTAAATAAACAATTGTCCAATACTGAAATGGAAAGGACATTCTCAATAATGAATATATGAATTCAAGAGATCATATAAAATCAATACAAGATTAGGGTTTAGAAAACTTGCGTAAAATTAACGAGTTTAGGGTTTAGAAGACTTGCCTCAAGCGCAAGCTATTTAACACAATTCACGTACTTTAATACTTTCTACACATATATATTCAATCACAACAACCTAAATTAGTTAACACGTAACTAATTCACATAAGTGGTTAACCCTCATGGTTAACTCACATTCTGATTAAATAGTAATAATAATCAACCATCACATAGTTAATTACATTACCTACATATTCACATAATTAAATTAATTATGTATTTAACTCAATTATAATTAAACAATTATAATTCAAACACTTAATCAAATTATAATTACTTACATTATCATTACCTTTTAAATTATAAACAATTTATAATTTAAAATCAATTAAACCACATTCATGCATTTATAATTACACAATTTATAATTAATCATGTATTTATCAATTATAATCAATAATTAATTAAACTATAACATGCATTATAATTACACAATTTATAATTAATTAAAAATTATCAATTAAACATGCATTTATTAAATTATAATTACATAAATTATAATTTAAATTAAAATAATTAAACTTCTATACCTTATAATTTCATAAAATTTATAATTTAAATTACACATTTACTCTTAATTATAATTAATAAAATTATAATTAAGTAACTTATTAAACAATTATAGTTTTAAATACCATATTAGGTTTTCAAAATTTCTTTTATTTTCCAAACATGAAATTATCATAATCATATAACAACATGTTATATCATTCAAAATATATATCCATATCCATGAAAAATTAAACTAAGGTCTTTAAAATAAACTGTACAAGCAAGCAAAACTCACTGCCCAAGCACTGTGCCCTGGCGTAGCTATGCAGCCAGCTGCCTTTAAACCGGAGCAGCTGCGCAGGGAAGGAATCTGGGAAGGCCTAGCGGCGCAGTTGCGCTGCTCCTGGCCTTGCTGCCGGCGCAGCTGCGCAGCAACTCGGACAGACGCAGACAGCCACGTTACTCTGCTTCACCGATTAACCCATACAAGCCAACAACGTCAAAAATACAGTACTATAGACTCTGTAAAACATATATACGCTATTACACATATATAAAGCATGCTTCCAAAATACAAAATCATTTAAACAATGATAATCATAAGTTTTGAAAATCTATTTTGGCCATTTTTATGAAAACTCATATTTTCATAAAATAATTCTCTGTAATAAAATTTTCTTACCAATTCCACTTATAAAACATGCATTATGTTTGAAATTGAAGATATTATCACAACAATTCTAAATAGGCATATTAACACACAATCAAATCATAACTTTTACTCTAAAATTGGCCAATAACATACAAAATCATAAGAACATCAATTTCTCCGTTAAAACATGTTCTGACAAAATTTTGATTTCTGAAAATCCTTGATCATGACATACAATTCATATAATAACCATTATAAACACAATTTATATATGTACATCATATTTGTATAACTTTCATGCTAAATCATAAACACAGAGAACTCATATTCATGAATATTATAAAGAAAACACATAGAAATATAATTTAATTGAAATAATACCCTTTTTGCTTAGATGATTGAAGAAGAAGATGATATTGATTCCCTTCAAGCTTCTCAAGCTATACCTTTTCCTTCTCAAGCTATACCTTTTCTTTCTCTTCCTCTTCCTCTTCTCTCTATCTTCTTCTCTGTTATTTTCTCTGCTCTTTTTTCTTAGCTTTAGACTAACTTTTAGAAAAACTAACGTACTGATAGTATATACATATAATATATAACACAAGTAATATATAATATATGTAACTCCCATATAATAAGTATATGCACTAATTACTAATTATAACGTAAGTTACAAAATTCAAAAGTCAACTTGGCTTGTTTGGCTACAAGAAAAATTAGAAACTAGTTTTTATTAACTCCAAACATGGTTTAGGTAATTTAGGTTTAGCTAGTGTAAGGGTCCTGTTTGGCAACAGTCTTTTAAAACAAAAGCAAGGGCCTTGTTTGGTAAAAATTATTTTTAAAAAAAATCCTTTTCTTTTTATTTTAATAAATCATTTGACGCATACTTTAATGTCACATTTTAATTAATTAAATATTAATCATCTAATTTAATCAATTAAAATCTAACATCAATAAATCACATAAAATTGCCACATAATTATAATTACTCGCTAATTATAATTCATGTAACACTTCATCACATAATTCATCTAATTTAATTATCTCAATTAAATAAGAATTATAATATAAAATTAATATACATTAATTAAATAAGCATTACACATTCAATTAATTAATATATACACTTAACTAAATCACTCCATAAATCACATAATTTATTTATTTAACTCAATAAATAAATCACATAAAATATTTATTTAATTCAATAAATATTTAAAATTAAATATAAAATCACAATCGTTACAACTATCATGATAACCAATACAACTCCTTCTCATGCATACTACATTACTTAACCAAAAGAACTAACTGGCTAAAATTGATAGGTAATACTTAAGGTAACAAGGTCATACCTTTATGTCTTTACAGTTGGTTCTCCTAGATTCTGCCTTTCCGAACAGCAAGAACTTCCCAGGTCTCCTTCTTTCTTCTCAATTCTCTCACTGGCTCTCTCTCTTATACTAGAACGTAACAAATGAAATGTGGCAATTTCCACCAACACTCTAAGGCTCCTATTTATAGGAAAATCATTATCCAATAATTAGGTATTAACCAAGGGTAAAAGTGGAGTTGGTGGAAAGCTCAACCAACCCATACTATTCTTACACTATTCCTAGTACTTGCACCATCATTTCCCTCACGTGGACTTTACTTGTAAGCTCAATTATCAAGTAAAATCAGCAACTTGGTAAGGGGAAAGGGCCTGATAGGTCATGCAGCTTATTGCCCTCTGTTACATTTTATTTATTCCACATTTTGTACCATAAGCTAGTATATTGACTTCCGAATTATATACAATTACATATACGTACTCATATAATTATGTGACCCAAGTGTATTGAGCTAATCCAATAAAATGCCCCATGGGCTACTAGCACAATTTAATCAGCTCTTGGATCAAATATACTTATTTAGTTTCCCCACCACACATCATATTGCCACGTGTGCTACTTTATGCAATTTAGTGAATTATATAATTTTCTTCATTTATATCATATGTCCCCATTCATATATTAATGTCACACTTCATTTTATCTAATAAAGAAACCTTAGTAAAAACTAACTACACATTAAATGTCATTGCACATAGAAATCAATTAACAGAAATTAGTCTATCACTGTATTTAATATGGTACTAATTAATCTCCTTATTATCTCATTCCTTCATTAATTTACTTAATGAATTCCTTAGTCTTTCTTCATGTCGCACTAGGCAATTCTCATGAGCTTTGAATTAAGCTTTTTATCAAATCTCCCATATTACTCCATTATCATAGGCTTATTCAACTAAATCTAATTGATCTACTCATCTCATAACACATAAATATTTATATAAAATAAATATTCACATCTTTATTAATATCTTTATTAATATTTATTCACAAATTCACGGTTTTTACATAGTCAAAGTGATGCCGTTGCCATTTCCTCTCCCACCAGTCGACCTTCCAGCTGGCTTCTTAGGGCAATCCCGGTCCATATGTTCCTTGGACCCGCATGTGAAGCACGCTCCTTTCTTCGGGTTAGGACAATTCAGCGCAATGTGGCCTTCCTGACCACAGTTGAAGCATACTCGCTTTCCCCTCAGACACACTCCAGTGTGATTCTTTCCGCATGTAGTA
Source organism: Panax stipuleanatus (assembly GCA_020205555.1). NCBI lineage: Eukaryota > Viridiplantae > Streptophyta > Magnoliopsida > Apiales > Araliaceae > Panax > Panax stipuleanatus. Next base: position 90,880,871 of record CM035122.1, on the reverse strand, counting down.
CATGCTTCAATTCTTATCTTTTGCTGGCTTCCCTATTGTCTCCCAGCAGATGTGTTGTCGTTACATTTCCTTTTCTGATTGTTAGCACTGCTACCACCAGCCTTGTTTTCTGTCTCATTCTTCTTCTTCTTCTTCAGGTTTTGGTTGTACTTGGTCAATCCATTGCCCCCACCTTCTGCGATGATCTCCTTTTCTAGTACTGCTGCAAATATGTTCAGCTAGAACATAGAGACATTACTGTAGAGCCAGGGCTTCAATCCCTGCTCGAATCTTCTCGCCATCCTCTCGTCAGTACTGACCTGGTACGTTGCAAACCTTGCCAGCTCATTGAATTTCGCGACGTACTCCGGCACCGTCATCGCTCTCTATTTCAGATCTAAAAACTGAACCTCCATCTGGTTCTGCGAGCTCATTGGGAAGCACATTTCTTTAATTGGTCCTACTCTATCACACCTTCTCCTTCCCTAGTCTTGTTGGCCTGCCATCAGAAGCAAGCTTCCGACTTCAGCATAAATGTCGCAAAATCCGTCTTCTGGTTATTGCTAACTCTGGCCACATCGAAGACTTTCTCCATTTCCATCACCCACATTTGGGCCTCTATTGATTTCACTGATCCCTAAAATTCTGGCAGTCCAACCGCTTTGAACTCCTTGAACGTCGTGCTTTGAATTTGCGGCTGATTTGCAATCACTCCCGTCAGTAGGTTCACTAATTGTTGAACTGAATTGGCGTTCGTTGTAACGACCCCAAAATTTATACAATATAATTCTCCTTCTTGATCGTTAACAATACTACTTTATTCAAACTTTACATCATGATTCGATATTAAAATCACTAAAAATACGAAATAATTAAAACTTTTATATAATTCTTTCTTTATTGCCCTGAATCTCAACCTTTATCATTACATAACTTTGATTCAAATTTATTTTATGAATCGCTTCGTCAGAGTTATTATAAACTAAAACATACAACCAGGTTCAATAACCTTTATACATCGGATAAAATTTAAACTTTACAACTCAACATCTGTTAACCATAATACATTATCAAATACATTATCTGAAACCTTAAACATGTCACAAATAATAACCATTCAGCCAAAGTATATAAATCTTCATGCATTACATCTGATTCATTTCTTTCAAGTAGCACATAGCGTTACCTTGAATCCTTAACCTGCAAAAGTGATTATTTGCAAGATTGAGCTCGACAGCTCAGCAAGATCTAACAGTTTTCATGCATCACATAGCACAAACAACATACTCAACATACATCTCATAAACATTGGACTAACATAACATACATGTTGCAGTTCATATAACAAGTATAAAGATTAAGTTCCTTACTCAATCAGCATGCATTACTAAATCAACATATTCATAAATTGGCTTTGACGTTTCATACTTTCAACATATATATAACACATCATGTTATTTAAAATAAAGAATTAAAATGGTTCATCATCAAGTTCACATAGCAAATAGAAACTGAAAGACTTGCCTTGATCGTTATTTATCAATAACAGTTTAACAGCTTACAGATATTTACACTTCACGTGCCCTACACAATTATATAATCATGCACATCAACTATTAGTCACATAGCAACGCATAGTAGTTGTAATGTAAACTTTACTCTACATCCCATAACCCTTCTTATTAATCAATACACAATGTTCAATTAGATGTTTTAACTTTCGACTTATATCTCACTATATTTCTTTTTAGTAATATTCAAAATTCATTCAAGTGTTTAAGTCTTACTAGGACTAATTATTGGTTTTATACTAACCCCATTTCATATCTTATAATGTTCATTCCATTAGAATCGAAATACTATTTAAGTGTATTAACACATTACACGGCGTTTCGACGTTTATACGTCACACCTCTAATTCGCCTCTTTTGCATGCGCTTAGCTGCTCCTATGTTAGGTTACATTACTCTATAATGTTTCATTCTTATTAGAAACATAATATTAACCAAGGTTATACACATTTGTTACGGCGTTGTGACGCTTGCACGCCCATACGCCAAACTTGCCTATTCGAATATCCAAACGACACGCATTTGCGCACGCTTAGCACGCCCATATAAATTGTCTAATACTCAATGGTTAATATCAAGTATCATTATAATATATAATAGTCATGTTATGGAAGTTATAACATCATTTTACATGGTTGGGAGCATTACATGTGCATACGTGCATGCCCGACGGCCCCCGATTGCCTCCAAAAATACATGAGTCCTACAAATGGTCAATTTGAGAATTGATCCCGACCTCAAATCCAAAAACTTAAAGAATGAAAGTCGTATGCCTACTCTTCCTCGTTCCGGATCATCTTTAATCACCTCAATTCGAGTCCGTATGAGAAAGTTATGCCTATTTTACTACAGAATGTTAAAATAGTCCACTCGGGCTCGTCTGCGCCTACCATGTGTCCGGCGCAGCTGCGCCCCTTTAAGCCTTGGAACCGGCGTAGCTGCGCCATAGAGGGCAGCTACGCCCCAAAAGGCTAAGGGCACAGAGCAGCTGCGCCTGGTAGCAGAACCAGACTTTACAGATCACTGTTTTTGCGATTTTTGGACATTTTCTCCTTCAAATCTTCATAACTTGAGTTATACATATTCGATTGAGTCCGTTTTCGACTCTATAGATTCGTAATTCATAGAAATACAACATATAAGAGAACCAATAATTTACAAAAACACTAACCAACCTAAATCTTGACCCAAAACTCACGTTCATATTCTATTTTCATGTTTTAACATGTTTTAGCGAAATCATTCACCACGGATTCGATTCCTAACTGAATCAATCCGTTTAAACTTTGTTGTTTTCGTCTTTCAATATACTAACAACATATATTATCAATTTAAGGTTTTCATCATAAATTCATCATCAATTTTAGTCTCAAAGTAGACCAAAACATATACATTACTACCAAAACTCTAATCTTCCTCTTTCAACACATTCCTACGAATTTGATCACTATAAAACCACTTTTTGATGTTATAAAATGGATAAAACCTACCCATTAACATATATAACCAATTACTTAACAAATCAACCCTATAATCCATTCTTCGATGGAGAACTCAAGAGAATGAGAAATAGAGTTAAAAGTTGGATTATTTACCTTTGATTAGCTATAAAGCTAGGACAATCTCCTTGCATTTGTTTGATTCTCAAATCTTCACATAGAATATCTCTTCTCTTCCTCTCAATTTCTCTCTTTTTCTCTTCTACTCTGTGTTTTCTTCTTCTTAGCCTTAGGAATATTATTACGTGAATAAAACTGACAAAGCCTTAATAATATTTTTAACGCATCAGTTAAAATATAAATAGCTATTTTAAATACCAAAGGTCATAAGACCTTGTTTGGCTAGCATCAAATAACACCTTTCTAATTTATTTTTATAACTTCCATATTATATGGTACACAATCGTCACACTTTATTTAATTTAATTACTTAATCAATATAATTACAATTTTATTTAACAAATCACTAGCCCTCTAATTTAATTATTTAATTAAATTAGGACATCACCAACACATTAGCGTAATAAAATACGCAAAAATTATTAAATTATTTATCTTCAATTTATTTAATATCATCATACTTAAATAAATTATTTCATAATAATTTACATTGAATATTTATTTTAATCCATTAATATTTCAACTACAATATTTATTTTATATGATAAATATTTTAATTATTTACGAACCTCACAATTGTAACATAATAACATATTACATTTATATGTAACATACATTACTCTCTTATTTTATTAAAACACGCCATAATAAGAATTTTATTCATTAAATTCTTATTTTAATTATTATACATTAATTCACTATTTTAATTAAGTAAATACTCACATTATTTATGAGATTAACTCATAACAAATTCATTGCCACAAGGCATAATAATCAAATTATATTATTCAATAATATAATTTTCAACTTAATTAAAGTAGCTTAATTTGCTTTTCAAACAATTTCATTTACTTTCTTCAATAGTTAAATTAAATTAACTACTAAACCTCGTTCTTCCAATATATGAATATATATATATATATATATATATCTTCTATATCCACACCAAATCATATATTTCACAATATATAACATATATCCAAACTCAAAACATCTCGTAATAAGAATTTTATTATTAAATTCTCATTTATAATTTCTTAAAAATTTAGGATGTCACATCCTTCCCTACTTATAAGGATTCCGTCCTCGAAATCAACGGAACCTTCCTTACTCGGTTTTCACAAAATCTCTTCAACGACTATTGTTGAATACTTCAACATGTTATCTTAACAACATTTATATAAACTACACATATATCTTACTAAATTCACCTCTTCAACAAGGTTTAGGTTTTATAACATAACCTTCAATTTAAAAGCAATCATATATTCTTTAGCTTGTTCATTTCCTTTCTAAGGATCATTACCAAATACTCTACTCATCGAATTAATATACTTCATAATTCTCCATCTATAATTATTCGGGTTATCACATTCACCCCTTCTTCTAAGAATTTCGTCCTCGAAATTTTTATTAATCTTCGTTCATTCCATCTATCAAAATAGATTTTACATTAATCTTATTCACTAAATTATTTGCGTTCTACAACTACTTCTTTCTAAGGAATATCCTCCTTGCTACATTCTCCTTCAAAATAATAATAATCTTCCACAATTGCTCAATAATTGGGAAGCGATATAAATAACTCAGGAATTTCAAGATTCCAAATCATGCTGAGTGGTCACGAGACCTTGAACTGTTATTTAGGTTTAATAGTGCTTCACCCCCGGTACTTCACACTATAAAATCGCATCGGTACTCTAGGTGGCCAGCCGATCATACCCCTACGTCGGGCCCAAACGTAGTACATCGTAACGACTATATGCGTTACACTTGGAACTATTGTCTTCTATAACATGTCCCCTTTTATAAGGTTGTTCACCTCAGCTTCTTAACATCTGAATTCGCACCAAAATAATTTGGTTTGGCATAGTTTGACCAAGAACACTCGAATTTCATAAACATCTTTCAATATTTGTCTAGCTGAATCAGGTAGCATAGACTTCTAGCAATAATTCGGACATCAATCGAAATATATATATATATATATATATATATATATATACATATTTTTAACCAACTCAATAAAATAATTTTTTTTATAGTTTAAGGAAACTAAAAATAATAAGTAAATCTTTTCATAATATCCTAATACCGTACCGTAGTAATGGTACGTTGAGAATTTCGTTATTATAGGACGTCGTCATACTACATCATACCATAGTGGGCTGACGATCATACGATCACATCCAATACTAGGTTTAACTGCATTGATAACTTTCTCGATTATTGTTTTTACATCATATCAAATGATGTATAGAATGTATAAAATACATTTTGAAAATTTAAAATCATTTTTGTCTAGCTGAAGCAATTAGCATAGACATGTGAACAATAGCACTATTTAAAAAAATTCATTGGTTCCATCATTTGATCCAATATTTTTCCAAAAAAATAGAAGTGCAACATTAGCATGAAGTCAATAAATTTCGAAAATCTAGCAAAGCTAGGAGATTTAGAATATAAAACTTTCTCCATCAATTAAAAAGCTTTACTCCCTCATTACTTAATCATTCTATCTATCTTAACAACATCAATGCTTTCTATACCATAACCTTTCTATACCCAGTATAGTTCATCAAACTTACCATACTTTGGGAGTTCAGGAACTTGCCACAATGATATAAGTTTAAGAACTTTTCCTAGCAATACGTAGTCAAAGAACTAATCAGAGACTGTCCATATGCTTAGGGGTTCAAAAATATGCATACGACTATGAGTCACGAACTTACCATAAGTATGAGTTTTAAGAACTCGCCTAACCTTAAGATCATCTAATGTAATCTTAATATCATCTAATCTAATCTCTATTGACTCTACCTATCAAATATAATATGTGAAAAGAATCACCTTCTCGTCATATATATATATATATATATATATATATATATATATATTTATAGCGTGACAACAATCTTCCAACGATTATCAATATGATAAACCAAGTGTAATCACAAAACCCTTCCCATACAAATATTTGTACAACTCAGCCACCACATGAGTCCTCAGTTGAAATCCAACTTAACTCCATCTTACACATAACTTCTCGCTCTATACTCGATACAGACTTTCTGTATCTCATCACTTATAACTCCTCGTGAGTTAATCTCGTACTATATCATAGTATATTCTCGTTATAGTCTCAAACTATAACTATTCAATCATTACAGACCATCTATCTTTCAACTTTAAAAGATCACGTCGTGACCTTATTCTATAATCATCTCGCTTATGATTCTTTCTTATCTCATTATCATTTTGTTTTAAAAACTTCTTATCTTTACCTTTCATCATGTTATATCATGATTTCTTTATGCTTTTAATTTTATAGACTTTGTCTATTCATTGTTATTCGTCATCTTTATTATTGGAGTAAGGCAACTCCTTAATCTTATCTTTATATCTCTTCAAGATTCTTCTTTGAATCTTCTTGTTTATTTAACAACTCTTCTTTTAAGAATTTCTAACTTCGTTTATAAAGTTCAACATTTTATTCGAGTTTTATTCCTCGTTATTCTTACCTTCTTCTTATAACATTTCTAGGACTTAACTCATCCTATACATCTACGTATTTGAAAATAATCACCGTTTTGTTATACGTAACTTAACTTCTTATAACCTAAGGTACTCTTACCTAAGGTGTATAACCTATCAGCTTTGATACCAACTGTAACGACTCCAAAATTCATACAATATAATTCTCCTTCTCGATCGTTAACAATACAACTTTATTCTAACTCTATATCATGATTCGATATTAAAATCACTAAAAATGAAGTATAATCAAAACTTTTATATAATTCTTTCTTTATTGCCCTGAATCTCAACCTTTATCATTACATAACTTGGATTCAAATTTATTTTATGAATCGCTTCGTCAGAGTTATTATAAACTAAAACTTACAACCAGGTTCAATAACATTTATACAGAGGATAAAATTTAAACTTTACAACTCAACATATGTTAACCATCATACATTATCTGAAACCTTAAACATGGTCACAAATAATAAAAATTCAGCCAAAGTATATAAATCATCATGCATTACATCTGATTCATTTCTTTCAAGTTGCACATAGCGTTACCTTAAATCCTTAACGTGCAAAAGTGATTATTTGCAAGATTGAGCTCGACAACTCAGCAAGATCTAACAGTTTTCAAGCATCACATAGCACATAACAACATGCTCAATATACATCTCATAAACATTGGACTAACATAACATACATGCTGCAGTTCATATAATAAGTATAAAGATTAAGTTCCTTACTCAATCAGCACGCATTACTCAATCAACATAGTCATAAATTGACTTTAATGTTTCATACTTTCAACATATATATAACACATCATGATATTTGAAAAAAAAAATTAAAACAATTCATCATCAAGTTCACACAGCAAATAAAAACTGAAAGACTTGCCTTGATCGTTGTTTATCAATAACAGTTTAACAACTTACAGATATCTGCACTTCACGTGCCCTACACAATTATATAATCATGCACATCAACTATTAGTCACATAGAAACGCATAGTAGTTGTAATGTAAACTTTACTCTACATTCCATAACCCTTCTTATTAATCAATACACAATGTTCAATTTGATGTGTTAACTTTCAACTTATATCTCATTATATTTTTTTTTAGTAATATTCAAAATTCATTAAATTGTTTAAGTCTTGCTAGGACTACTTATTGGTTTTATACTAACCCTATTTCATATCTTATAATGTTCATTCCATTAGAATCGAAATATTATTTAAGTGTATTAACACATTACACGGCATTTCGACGTTTATACGTCACACCTCTAATTCGCCTCTTTTGCATGTGCTTAGCATGCTCCTATGTTGGGTTACATTACTCTATAATGTTTCATTCTTATTAGAAATATAATATTAACCAAGGTTATACACACTCGTTATGGCGTTGCGACGCTTGCATACCCGTACGCCAAACTTGCCTATTCGAACGTCCAAACGACACGCATTTGCGCACGCGTAGCACGCCCATACAAATTATCTAATACGCAATGGCTAATGTCAAGTACCATTATAATACATAATAGTCATGTTATGGAAGTTATAACATCATTTTACATGGTCAGGAGCATTACATGTGCATACGTGCATGCCCGACGGCCCCCGATTGCCTTCAAAAACACATCAGTCCTACAAATGATCAATTTGAGAATTGATCCCTACCTCAAATCCAAAACCTTAAAGAATTAAATTTGTAGGTCTACTCTTCCTCATTTCAGATCATCTTGAATCATTTCAATCCGAGTTCGTATGAGAAAGTTATGCCCATTTTACTACAGGACGTCAAAACAGTCCACTCGAGCTCGTCTGCGCCTGACATGTGTCCGGCGCAGCTGCACCCCTTTAAGCCTTAGAACCGGTGCAGTTATGCCATAGAGGGTAGCTGCGCCCCAAAAGGCTTAGGGAGCAGAGTAGCTGCGCCTGATAGCAGAACCAGACTTTACAGATCACTGTTCTCGCGATTTTTGGACGTTTTCTCCTTCAAATCTTCATAACTTGAGTTATACACATTCGATTGAGTCCTTTTTTGACTCTATGGATTCGTAATTAATAGAACTACAACATATCAAAGAACCAATAATTTACAAAAACACTAACCAACCTAAATCTTGACCCAAAACTCATGTTCATATTCTATTTTCATGTTTTAACATGTTTTAGCGAAATCATTCACTACAGATTCGATTCCTTACCGAATCAATCCGTTTAAACTTTGTTGTTTTCGTCTTTCAATATCCTAACAACATATATTATCAATTTAAGGTTTCCATCATCAATTTTAGTCTCAAAGTAGACCAAAACATATATATTACTACCAAAACATTAATCTTCCTCTTTCAACACATTCCTACGAATTGGATCACTATAAAACAACTTTTAGATGTTATAAAATGTTTGAAACCTACCCATTAAAATATATAACCAATTACTTAACAAATCAACCATATAGTCCATTCTTCGATGGAGAACTCAAAAGAATGAGAAATATAGTATAAAGTTGGATTATTTACCTTTTATTAGTTATTAAGCTTGGACAATCTCCTTGCTTTTCTTTGATTCTCAAATCTTCACATAGAATATCTCTTCTCTTCCTCTCAATTTCTCTGTTTTTCTCTTCTTCTTTGTGTTTTCTTCTTCTTAGCCTTAGGAATATTATTACATGAATAAAACTGACAAAGCCTTAATAATATTTTTAACGCATCAGTTAAAATACAAATAGTTCTTTAAAATACCAAAGGTCATAAGACCTTATTTGGCTAGCATCAAATAACACCTTTCTAATTTATTTTATAACTTCCATATTATATGGTACACAATCGTCACACTTTATTTAATTTAATTACTTAATCAATATAAATCAAATTTTATTTAACAAATCACTAGCCCTCTAATTTAATTATTTAATTAAATTAGGACATCACCAACACATTAGCGTAATAAAATACGCAAAAATTATTAAATTATTTATCATTAATTTATTTAATATCATCATACTTAAATAAATTATTTCATAATAATTTACATTGAATATTTATTTTAATCCATAAATATTTCAACTACAATATTTATTTTATATGATAAATATTTTAATTATTTACGAACCTCACAATTGTAACATAATAACATATTACATTTATATGTAACATACATTACTCTCTTATTTTATTAAAACACGTCATAATAAGAATTTTATTCATTAAATTCTTATTTTAATTATTATACATTAATTCACTATTTTAATTAAGTGAATACTCACATTATTTATGAGATTAACTCATAACAAATTCATTGCCACAAGGCATAATAATCAAATTATATTATTTCATAATATAATTTCTAACTTAATTAAATTAGCTTAATTTTCTTTTCAAATAATTTCATTTATCTTCTTCTATAGTTAAATTAAATTAACTACTAAACCTCGTTCTTCCAACATATGAATATATATATATATATATATCTTCTATATTCACACCAAATCGTATATTTCACAATATATAACACATATCCAAACTCAAAATATCTCATAATAAGAATTTTATTATTAAATTCTCATTCATAATTTCTTAACAATTTGGTATGTCACATTCGTCTTGTCATTGTCGTTATTGTTGTTATTAGTTGAACCCTCTGGATGTTGACGTGTAGGTCTTCTTCTAAGAGGCATCTTTTTGTTAAGACATACTCTTATTAGATCCCTTACTCATTTCTTAAATATTCAAGTTCAAGTTCAACTTAAACATCTAATATAAATTAATTCACACTTGAGCACATAACACGTCAATAAACTTCGTTATTTTCTTCATTCGTAGTTTTAAAACATAGAATAGATAGCATCTATGCTATTTACATCATCTTTCCTGAACTGAACCAGTCGCAGGATTACATCATTATCTTATACCATTATTATCTCAATTTTAAGGAATTACATTTATTTAATACATAATTAAACACATAATTAATGACTCTACTATCTAGGCATATTAAGACGTCGCACAGTCTCTCCACGTTCTTCTTCCATAACCCGAAACACCGTTCTGCGATCCACCATATACCACGATAAATCCTTAACCTGAGCTGGGTAATAAAAGACACGATCCTGGGTCCTATTTATAGCCGAATGAAAAGCGTATTCTGTCTCCCTCAGCTTGGCCTTCTTCACTTGAACCTCGTCTTCAGCTCGATCTGCTCGTTGAGTAGCCCTCAAGCAAGCATCCTAAGCTCTGGCACGCTTCGCTGACTCCTCTTTGATGTCGTTCTTCAGTTCCGCTATTTCAGCCAGTACGTCATCCCTCTCACTTTCCACGTGAACTAGATCCCACTTAGTGTTTCCAAGCTCGTCGTCCAGTTCTTGAATCGTCTCCTCTCTCTGTTGTATGCTAGTCCGACTCTCGTCTACCAGTTCATCCAGCTCTATGACTTGACCATGTAGCTCAACGTTGCGGTCATAGATCTCCTCGTACATCACAACGCTAGTCGAGTTAGGTGGAAATTCCTCTTCAGGATCCTCCTCCTCCTCTGACTCATTCTCGTCATCTCGGTCCAAAACTGGCTCATGTTCCTGACCAACTACGGTGATCAATGGAGATGTCTCTCTCTGAACCAACTGCTTCCAGATAATATGGATGTCTCGGGGTTCCTCGTCCCTAGGCACTTGGGGTAACTCCTCTCTAGCCTGACTGGACTCTCCAACATTCGTCATCCTGACAACAAAATTTTAATGTTTAATTATTATGTGACATCGATCGATACTCTTTGAATACTTAAACGTAAACACATATCACATAAGGTAGTTTATTATCTTTAGCTAGCATGACTATCTTTTTGATCTCCTATAAGGCTACTTCCTAATGTTCCCCACCTAAGGTTCATAACCTAAAGCACTGTTTTGATACCAACTTGTGACACCCCCAAATCCGGGTACTTCATTTCCACGGGATTTGGTGTTCACTATCTAAATAAAACATAACTACTGCCCATAAATAAGGAATGTAAAATAGATTACAACCTTTATTAATAAATAAAATCTTCCTTATTAAAAGGATTACAACCTTGTCCAAAAACATTCCCAGGGTTATCTACCCTTAATATCAACAAATGTGGAAAATAAAACATCACATAATAAATTAAGTCTTATTACAATTCATGTCATAAATATGAACAAGTCTTCACTTGTTCATCTTGCTCTTTCTTTACTAGTTGACGGTTCGTCAACTCTCTCAACTTTAGCTTCAATGGTTATATAATGCAAGAGTGAGCAAACAAAAGCTCACTTGAAATAGCAAATAATAGTGATGACATAAAATGAATAACTTCAACTGAATTAAATAATATTTCTATCATCTATAATCAAGAATAAGACTTAGAATTCATATGAGGGTCATAAAACTTTGAACTATGTCTCAGGTGGTAAGTATTTCTACATAGACCTTTAACAATTGTTAGACTATATGGACTCTTAACTCGTACTTAGGGGGATCAGCCCTTCGTACCATGTATTGTGCACAAACATCTTAACGCTTTCGCATGGTAATCCCCTATCAAATAGGGTTGTTCATATCAGTATTTAATAACAAGTCTGCACCAAAGAAAGTTTGGTTTGGATAAGCTCAAATGGTAATTTGGAGTTCAACTATCATCAACTAAGTAGTAGTTGAATCAACTTAGAATAATTAAGAATTCGACAAATACTATGAGTCATAACAATAGACATCATAATCAATAGTAATGCTTTATAATTGAACTTAAAGCATTTGAAAGATAAAATAGACCTTGCTTAAACAATTAAGTCAAGATCACATTAATTCAATAATGACATCAATAACATACGTCTTCAATACAGAAATTAGAGAATAAGATAACTTGCATATAAATAACATGTTAGGGCCAGGAATCTTGCTCAATAAAAGTAAAATTTGAGTTTAGAACACTAGCCTCGAGCGCAAGCTTTCAATTACTATTACGTTCCACAATTATCCTACGTACACGTAATTAACAATAATAACATACAATAGTTACCATAAAACTAACTCACGTCATTGGTTAACCCATCTATGTTAACTCATCATTATTAGATTTAATTATCAATTATCACCTAATGATCAAACCATACATCTTAAAAAATTAATCAACTATACTCAGATTATGATATTAAATCATACATTCACTTTTATTAAATTATAGTTAATCAAATTATAATTCACATTATACATTTCATATTTACAAATTAATCATGTAAAATACATTAATGAATCATTCTAACTTCTCAATGTATGCTTAATATGTCATCAAGTTCATCATATTAGGTTAGCTTTTCATGTAATGCACAAAACTACGCAAAACTCAAAGCAACATTTTTGGACAGCATGTACACCCGCCGGGGCGGGTGTTTTACCCTTGATAGGAACGCTGGGGCGGGTATCCCTGCTGCGGGAAATCCCAGTTCGCGAGCTGTGTAGGTGAAAAGCCAATTTGGCTTATTTCCTTGCAGCAAACTTCGATTTTTAACTAACACATCACATATAACACTTTATAGAATGAAACTTCATGATTCTATCATGCTTGAACACCTATATACATCACAATACATGATTAACAACATTTAATTTTGTTATTTTGAAGAAAACTCCATTGTTAAGTTTTCTTGACGAAAATTAACATTGTGAGTTTGTTTTTAAATCAAATTACATAATTCAATCATGTTAATTTCTCTTCTAATCATATTATCACAATCCAAACTTAATTATCATAATCATAGCATAATCAAACACGAATTTTGATATTTAAGAAACAATTTTCTAAATTAGTTCAATGTAAATTGCTATAAACATAATTTCTTCATGTGCATCATATTTACATGAATTGAACCACATAAACAATCATATAAATCATATATAAGCATGTTATAACACGAATTACATATAGAATCCATATTTACATGAATTTCACAAAAAAATATTTTATAAAGAACTAAAACCACGAAAGTATGGACCTATGTTTGATTGATTTAAAGTATGGATGTGCTTCGTTGAACCTATATACGAAGGGTTTGATTTGGTTTGCAAAAGTTTTTTTTTTTAGATAAGATTATTAAAATAATCTTTTGAAAGCAGGTTTTTAAACCCTTGCGCTAACATAGGAATTGAAGCATGTTGATACTTCTATTTTTTATCTTTTCAGCCTTTTGGCTCAATTTGAATGGTGATTGTCAGGCTGCGAAGCATCCACGACTACAGAATATATACAAGTGTAGGTCTTCTCATGGGCATGACAGCCATTGAAGTGACTCTAACACGACATACCATATTCTCATTATGTCGAGACCTTAAACCCGGATAACCATTTTAAGGTCTTTTTGATGTACATTTTACAGAAAAACTGGCAAGGTACATTTATAAAGTGGAGTTTGTCCAACGTGAGAATCAGATTCTGATCAGTTTGATCATAATCTCACGATTCCTAGGCACTCAAAGGGAAGCCAATAAAACCTGCACAGTTCAAATATGTATAGAAATATATTTACATCCAGATGTCGCTAGAGCCAAAGATTCATCAGTAAATCATGGCTCACATATATCTGAAGCATCTCGTTCCCACTAGATAGCGATTTATGGGCCACGAGGTAGCTTTTATAACTTCCAACTAGAAAAATGCTAGATTTAAATAAATATCAGCCATTCTAGCTTTCCGGTTCCGTCTGGACCTATTTTGAACCGTTTGAAAGCTAGAGTTAGTGAGATTTAAAGAAATAATGGACTATTACACAGGCTTTTTGCTAGATCGTAAGCGTTAAACATCCGTTTCTACTGGTTAATTTTTGATATGTGGTAGTATATGAGTATATATACGTGTTGGAGTAATAAAATTTAGGTTTGGAGAACAAAAGTGGGGCTGAGAAACCAAACGTGCAGAGGTTCAGAGCGTTTTCCTATATAAAATGAGCTGTGGGTGCACTCATATATATAGACTTGGTGGAAGTAGCTCTACCTACGGCAGTCGTAAGTAAAGGTGCGTCTCCACGTGGCACGGCCCATGTGGTCGGTCCCGTTGCATCAAAGTACGTGCACTCCGAGCAAGGCGATGTCAGATTCAAAACTTTCTAACTTTTGATCGGAGCGTCCGTTTGAGGCGTGATGTACCTTTTCAGAAAGCTCTCGCCAAGAGTGTTGCAATGACATAGGATTAAACCTTTTTTGAGTCCAAAAGACGGGTTCATAACCCGGTCTTTGATTCCTTGCAGTTTATCCATTGAGCTGTCTTGCGCTGTTTCTACTCGGGATCATTGTTATTGTTCGTTCTGACCTTGGTGGCAAAAATTCAGCTCAAGTTTGATCGAATCAACTTTAAGTTGGTAAAATGACCATTTTTCCCCTCCCAAGGTTGCCTTTAGTGCTGGCATGGCTTTCGGTTGACTTCCCGGGGTTGTCTTCGAGGTTTGGATCCCAGCCGATTCTGTTTGTCCTCAGGGTTGTCTCTGAGACTGACTAGGTTCTTCTAGGTTTGTCTCTAGAGATGATGTGAGGCTTCGGGGTTGTCTCCTAAGTTGAGTTGGCTTTTTGAGTTATGACCGGAGCTTGACCTGACCTCCCAGGTTGAGACCGAGGATGATTTTTACCACCCGGGTTGTGACCAGGGCTGACCTGTACTTCCCGGGTTGAGATCGGGGTTGACCTGTACCTCCCGAGCTAAGACTGGGGTTAGCCTGTACCTCCCGGGTTGAGACCGGGGATGACTTGTACTTCCCGGGTTAAAACTGGGGTTGACCTGTACTTCCCGGGTTGAGACCAGAGCTGACCTGTACCTCTCGAGTTGAGATCGGGACTGACATGTACCTCCCGGGTTGAGATCGGGGCTGACCTGTACCTCCCGGGTTGAGACCGATGCTGACCTATACCTCCCGGATTGAGATGGGGGTTGACCTGTACTTCCCTAGTTGAGACTGGGGTTGTCCTGTACTTCCCAGGTTGAAACAGGGGCTGAGTTAAAAAAGACAATTTTGCCCTCCTGTAGGGTTAGTAACAGGAATGCCAAATTTCGAGTGTCTGCTATAGGATTAAAATTTTTTTTGAGTGTTTACGCTGGGGTTGCACAGAAAAATAGCAGGAATTTTTTTTTCAGAACAACACAGCCTGCCCTGGCGAGTATAGTTATGCCTAAAAGCTCGCCCCGGCAGCATTCCTCGTTGCATCCAGCTCGCCCCGGCGGGTCACCAAGAGCAAAAATACCCTCCCCGTAGGGGGTCTCAGTTCAAAAATGTCCAGTTTTTACACTTCACTCCCCAGTCCACCGAGCATAACTTCTTTCTCATTCCAACACAACTCCTGCTTGCCTTAACAAACGAAAACAACCCCCATCCTAATTCACAACTACTTGTTTCCAAAGTTCCATTCCAAATCATACTCTCACATAGATTCGTGGGTTTCAACATTCCAATTTTTGGTGTTAGTTTGAATTACCTTTGTATTAGGGTTCCAACCCACTCATCCATTTTCTTTCTCAACTGAATTCATTAAGTTTCACACACCTCCACACACAGATCTCGTTTGAACTCGGTACACCCAAATTCAAATTACTTTTGATGTCCACTCCACGAATTGCACATATTTGTAATGCCGCTCCAATTCTATTGAGCATTAGCCATTGCCGGTTTATCCACCACCAGACATTGATGACTCGGAGGTTAACCCCGACGCTTGACCATTCAAGGAAGTTCTTAGCTATTCAATTCTTTCTATTTAAACAATGAGGACATTATTCACTTTGAGTTTGGGGGTGGATCATATTGCATTAAATAATTGTTTAGTTCACATACATTACATTAGTGGTTAGTTTTGCATAGTTTTGCATATTGTAGGCATATTTCACTTTTTAAAAAAGAGTAAAAATTCAAAAAAATTAAAAATCACAAAAATATTTTCGTTTGCATATAGATTGTTTGTATAAATCTAAGAAATGGATTGGTATGAATTTAGCTCGGCCTATGATAAGATTGGTATTGCATGATTAACTTGAACAATGTTAATGATTGATGATGAGTTTTAATTTTAATCAAGTTGAAAATATGAGACTGTCTGAAACTTATGTATATGGTTAGCACGTAAGGTTTAACTGTTTTAATCAACTTGGTTCAAGGGTTTCATAAATTATTTCTAGAGGGAAATTCTTGGTTAAAATTTAAGGAAAGTAGTGAACTGGAAGTAAAAGTTAACATTAAGGCAAAAGCTTGAGTTTGGGGGAATCTATGAGGTATATATATGAAAATTTTAATGAAAAAAAAATAGAAAATCCAAAAAAAGAAAAAAAAGAGAGTATGAATAAACCATTGACTAGTTTGGTTATGTGGACTTTGTTACTTGAACAAGTCAGCCATATGAGATGTCTTTACCCCTAGCGCCCTAAAACCATCTGGTTTGGGAGTCGTTTGTCGAAAGTTCGCTATATGGGTAACATTGAAATGCCTAAGAGAATCAGACATTGCACAGTCAATTGTGCAAGCGGGATGGAGCGTAAAACGCACTCGTGGTGGAAGAATAATAGTAGAAATAAACCTCGTAGTAACCCTTTGACTTGGTAATTGCTTAGTTTAACTGAATATTTTACAGAGATACTTGAATTGGAACAGAAGTTTTCCTTCTAAGAAGTTCGTTATGAGATTATCTGGAACTATGGTTGGTTAAGATGGTTAACGAGCACACACGCACGACATGGGTGATGACAGGTTTGGATTGACTGACTGGTTAAGGTTATGGACTTTAACTTTATTGGGTATATTATTTAAGTTTTATAATAATATCTTTGAGGCCTATTGCTAGACATCATACTAATATGTTGCTGGGATTCGTAGGCATATTAGGAAGCAGATCATGCATATGCATTCATGTAGTTATGTTAGTTTGTTTATTTTTAGTTCTTGTGTGTTTTTGCTTGAGGACAAGCGAAGTCTTGAGTTTGGGGGTATTTGATGAGTGGATTTTATACCTACGAATCGGACACCTCTTAGGCTTAATTATTTGTTAACTTTAAGTATTTTTAGAGTTTTTTACTTATTTTTTATGTTTGCGCTGTAGGAAACGGCTTCGGAGGGTCAAAACATGAAAAATAGAGCTTAATGACATTTTCGTAATTTTAATTACTTTCCCCCCTTCTAGGTGGGCTTCCACAGGTCAAAAAGCCTGCCGGGGCGGGCATATTTGGAAGAAAAAGCTGATTTTTAGAAGTTGACTCGGAAAAGGAATCTGAGCGTTGATTTGGAGAAGGATAATAAGAGGGCTATAAAAGGAAAAGAATACACAACGATTAACGAGGGAGATTCCATTAGATTAGATTAAATGAGATGTAAGGATCGAGAATTTTATACGACTATAATTTTAAGAATAAATTTTTTTAGCACTTGAACTATATAAGTGAATATGTGAATTAAGCTAGATAATTAATTTATTTATTAACTAAGATGAATCCTTAATCATTTTGATTAAGGAAGAGTAAGATAAGTTATGTTAAAAATTAACATAGCTTGCATGTGAATCTTGATTATTAAATTAAAAAGATTTATAATCTTTAAGTAATTAATTATTGATATGATTTATATATATAGTGTTTATGTGAGTGGTCATAACTTATTAAGCCAATTAGAGCTATTAAGTTAATAAACTATTGGAATGTGTGATGACTTATGTGTGTTATGTAATTGATTAAATAAATATACCTTACATAATGTGTATACATTTATTTTGTATATAAAGAGAATTAAGAATAAAGTTAGGTAACCTAATACATATATTAGGTATGATAATTAAATAACCTAAGGGAATATAATATGGAAGAATGTTAGTATTTAAAATATATTTTAACTTTAAAAGATTTATTTTATACATCTAAATTTATTTTAATTAATTAACCTAAGTAAAGCAAGTCTAATTGGGTTATGAAATTAAAGATGCATGAGTAAGGATTTAAGTTACAAATGAGGGGAATGGAAACCCTAACTAAATGATTAGGGTAAGATAAAAATTAAAGAGTGTGAAACTAAGTTGATTTCGTAGCCCAAAGAATTAAAATTGCAAACCCTAATGCTAATTAGCAAACCCTAAGGGTCAAAAATTAACGAAAATATGTGAAATGACCAAATTACCCTTTAAAATATTGTGAAATGACCAAAATACCCTCCAATCGATGTGAACTTAAATCGACCATTTAGAGAAGAGATGATGCAAGTATGACATCATCCTTAAAGAAATATAGATGATGCAAGTATGACATCAGCATTAAAGAAACACAAAGATGATGTCATCATGATGTCACCGAAGGACTAAGGTGCAATTAATGAGGAACTAAAGTGTAATTAACCTAGGTACCAAACTATAATAAGCCAGGGGAAAACTATAAAAAGCCGAGCCCATAACGTGCAATTATTAAAACTATGTTTTCCTATTAATAGCAAGCCGTTACTCTTCATTTTTTCAAAACCAAAATAGAGTTAGAGGGAGAGAGACAGGAGAATTTTGGTTGCTACACAGAGAGAGAGAGAGAGAGGAGAGTTTTTGGTGAGTTTCAAGATTTCAAAGGATTAGTTAAAGCTTGCAACTTCTAGAGGTACTTGCTCTAGTGATTATTATTTTCATTCTTCTTTATATATTTAGTAAAAAAATACTTTTATACGCAATTATAATGCCCAAATTATTTTATATATATAATACAAAAGTCATATTTACAAGCAGTTGTAATGTCCTATTTATTTCTCTTAAAAAGTAGAAAGTATACTTTTATAAACAGTTACTATGTCCTATTTTCTTCAAGTATTTAGTATGAATATTTATTTTATAAGAAGTTATAATGCTGAAATTATCTCAAATAAAATAGTCGAATTATTCATTTTATAAATCAGTTATAATGCGCGATTTATTTGAAACATAGTAAACAAATATTCATTTTACAAAGAGTTATAATGCTCAATTTATTTTAAATATAGTTGATGAATATTTATAATGTTGAAATTATTTCATGTATAGCACAAGGAGTTTTATTTATAATTGGTTATATGATTTACTAGTTATAATAAGAACTTATAAGTGTTAAGTCTAAGATAGTGCAGTCGTACTCTTTAATGATTGATGCATAGTATCTAGGCTAAACAATTCTTTCAGGGAGCGGAGGTATATACGAATTAGTAACCGATCTAACTCACTGTAAAAATAGTGTAGACGAGACGAAAACTAATTTGTTGGTTGTTTGTGGGAAACCACTCAGTATACTATATTGAATACTATTAAAGACTCGATGTGTGCTAGGTTTAGACTTATGAATACGTATGGGATATCTAATGTTTGATTATATGATTACATGCTAGATAATTTACTTATAAAGTAGTAGTATTATGAAGTATAATGTGATATACTGATTACAAGAATAATCTTATTAATGATAGATTTTTATATTAAAGATAAAACTATATTGCGTAGCAGTAAGCAGCGATCAAGGCAAGTATCCTAACCCTTGCATTTAATTTATGCAATAGATCTTGTAAGCAAGTTTCTATACTCTTCTCCTGTGCAAGTGTCTAAACCTTGCGTACTACTTTTATTTTTTGCAAATGTAAGTTCCTAACTCAACATGAGTTATTAATTTCAAAGAATGTTCTTGAATAATTATTGTTAATTATTCACATCCATAATAATTTTTGTTATTCGTTTTTGCAAGTTTCACTACTTTATGCATTTACTTTATGCAAGAGATCTATAACTATGCAAGTATTCTAATCTTTGCATTTACTTTATGCATTGGTTCTTTTTTTGTAAGCAAGTATCTCTAACTTGTTTATTATTGAGCAAGTATCTCTAACTTATTTATTATTGAGTAAGTATCTAAAACCTTGCATTTATGCAATGGATCTTTGGTTGTACAAGTATTCTTAATTCATTTATAATCAAGCAAACTCTCGAATTTCATTCGATTCGTTTATTGTTTACCAGTATCTTATTATTGTCTTCATATATAATCAAAATTGTTCTGTTCTTTGTAAGATAAGTTTGGTTGTGCAAGTGTCCTCACTTGTATGAACTATTGTATTTGAACAAGTATTATTGAATTCAAAATTCTTTGACATTACATGTTTTGATGCATACTATTCAATATTGGTATAAATACATGGTTTAAAAATTGTATAAGCTATTTGACTCGGCTAGACATAGTTTGAAATGTATCGTTGAATATTATTTTTTATGAAAGAGTCGTCCAACTAAATATAATCATCCCGAAATAGGGAAATTTTTACGCAGACAAAGGCGGTTATGATGAACATAAATATTGTTCTATTAAGTAGTGTTGATCAATACAGGGCATACGGGCTGATCACCCAACGTGTCCGTAAGTCATGACGGTTTGCAGATTAATTTTTGTACAAACCTTTTCAAAAATGAAAATAATGGTTCAAGGTCTATTGACCGCTCAGCATTTATAGTCAGTACGTCGTTTCAAAATTATAAACGGTTTGATATGTTGTTATAAATTGTTTCAAATGGCTTCACAACTATTGATTCATTGTAGAAGTATACTTCAAAGAAAATATTTATTTCTTTCAGCTGATGTTTATTATCTGATATTACTTGCTGAGCAATTAAATGCTCATTCATGCTTTAAATTAAATATTTTCAGCTAAGCGTGAGCGACCAGAAGGTTCTGGCAAGGACAAAGGAAAGGGGAAGCTTTAGGAGTAGTTAGAAGGTGTTAGTTGTAATATTTAGAACTTTGTATTATGATAATATGTTATCTATCATGTAATAATGTACTTATGGGTTGTTGTACCTGGGGATTAGTTAACTTTGATATAATTTTTAAGTTTATAATATATTAAGCAATTCGTATGAATCTTATCGTGTAGCATCAAGTACGGGTTTTAAGTACCCAGATTTGGGGGCGTCACAAGTTGGTATCAAAGCTTAAGGTTAGAAACCTTAGGTAAGCATACCTTAGGCTATAACCTTAGGCTAGATAGATGCATTGAAAAACAAGTAACTCAAATAGAGTTTAAAGGAGACAAATTAAGGAAATTTATCATAAAAATGAAAAAAAGTAACTTATATGAAACTATTGTTTGTTATGTGTATATAATATGTACTAATCAGAAATAAATTTATGTGTAGATGTTAGGCGGAAAAGGATTAGGAGACTCTCATATCGTGATGAAGGAGAAAATCATCCTACCCGAGCCAATATCTAAGCCAATAGCTGAAATAGAGGCTCACATTGAAAGCAACCCTAACGAGGTGATCATTTTGGAAAATATAGTACCGGAATTAGTAACGATGGTACTGACAGATAGTGATTCAAACACGGAAGTTGGAGCTAATCAGGCATCAACTAAAGTACAGAATTTGAAGAATAAGGTTTCTTCTCTGGAAAAGTTGTGGGAAATCGAAAAGTTATTAAATATTCAATTGTAGAAGGCTTTAATCAAAGTAATGGAAGAACATGATAAGTTGAGGATCCAAATTGATCAGATGGGAGCCAAATGCAGCATATCGTGTGCAGCTCCAAGCCAGAAGGGGAAAAGAAAGATGGATGACCGTGATCTAAGAAATTTTGATTGTAACCAGGGGAACTTTAAAAAGATAGGAAAGTGTACAAACTGTAAAAGGAAACATGAATGCGTATGCATGAAAGGGCAAAATGTATGCTATAATTGTGGACATGAGGGACATATATCTCCTCATTGTCCCAATCCGAAGCAAGGTGTATGTTATATATGTGGGTTGGTAGGTCACTAGGCGAAAGGTTGTCCAAGATCAAGGGAGGGTGTAGGAAACAAGTAGGATAAGTATTATATGATTATGTATGGTAGGAAATATGTGTATGATATACTTATGTGTGTAATGTATTACCCAACTTTTGTATAAGTTGTAGCAGGGATTCTCGACTTTTGTTGTCACCAGGGAATGATAGATGTTTATAGCAACTATATGATATGGATTACTATGAACTCGTTTAATGAATATGAATATATATTTGATTAAGTAAATAAGTTTTCAGAATTAAGATAGTAAGTGTCTATCTGATTATATGCTTGTCTGAGTTTAAGATATCGCGTTACATTTTAAATGTTAACACTTATACGATGAGGCGTAAAATGTAAAACAAGAAAGAATAATTTTAGGTTTTGTTTAAGTAGATAATGGCGCCAAGGAGACGAAATCGAAACCAAAGAGCAGAAGAATCTGTTAATAACGCAGAAGGTCAAGCAAACTCAATGCAGAATCTTGCAAATATGTTGGCACAAGCCATGCAGAATGGAGCACCAGCAGCAAGAAATTAGATAAATAATTGATTGGCAAACTTCAAAGACTTCAAGGTAGTAGGACCGCCAGAATTTAGAGGGATAAGTGACCCTATAGAAGCCCAAACTTGGGTGAAGGAGATGGAGAAGGCTTTTATCATTGCTAGGGTAGCGGAGGAGTAAAAGATAGCTTTTGCTGCTTATATGATGAAAGGGGATATAAATTTCTGGTGGGAGGCAAATCAAACTAGATCTGGAGGAGTGGTAGCATGGACTAGGTTTAAGGAACTATTCTGCGAGAATTATTTCTTGTCCAGTATGCAGGCTAGGATGGAGGTGAAATTTTTAGAATTGAAGCATGAAAATATGTTTGTGTCGAAATACGCTGCTAAGGTTAATGAGTTAGCTAGATTCGCTCCACACCAAGTGGATACAGAAGTAAGAAAGGCAAGAAGGTTTGAGCAGGGCCTGAAACCTTGGCTCTACAACAAGGTGGCGGTGTTGCAGATTGATTCTTTTAGATCACTCTTGGAAAAGGCTATCATATCCGAAGGAAGAAGTGAGGCCATGAGCCTCTATAACAAGGAAAAGAAAAATAAAGGTAAAACTGAGGGAGCTGTCAAGTTAGAGGGAAGCAGTGGAAGTGGAAGTAGAAAGAGAAAGTGGAACAATTCGGGAAATACTGATAATAGGCAGGGAGGCATAAGGTAGCAGGGTGAGCAATATCGTAATTGTGGGAAAAATCATACAGCTGAGTGTCTGAAGGGGATGTCTGTATGTTTTAAATGCGGGCAGGAGGGACACATCTCTCCTAACTGCCCCAATCCAAGGAAGAATAGTGGGTGTTTTATTTGTGGATTGAGAGATCATATGGTGAGGGATTGTCCAAAGCGAAGAACCGACAAGGGAAATGCCAATACAGGGAATAGTAGTGGAAGACTCGCAATAGTTGGTCCAACTCCACCAAGTAAATCGACCGCAAGGACCTTCAATATGACGGTCCAAGAAACAGTAGCAGCTGGAAATGGAGTTCCAGGTATGATTCCAATCAATTATATCATTATATATACTTGATTCAGATATAACCTATTTTCTTATATACCATAAGATTGTTAAGCTAAGTATGTTTACCTTTGTGGACGTTAGGAACCCTTGAATATAAACATACGAAAGATAATTTCAGGAAAAAATATAAATTATAATAATAACTCGTTAATAAAAGAATTTTGAAGGAGGAATTTGAGTTCCGTTGGGAACTACCATAATTGGTGCAAGCAGACTGCAAGCAATGGATCAAGACGCGCATCAGTTCTGGACTCGTATTACGAAATCGTATAAGGAGGGGAGAATGTAGTAATTCAATAAAAATTTTATAAATAAAATATAAGGATAGACATGAAATTAAGCGTATGGGAATGGTGATTCCAAGAACGAAATCCTTATAAGGAGGGGAGAATGTAAGGACCGATAATTTTATACGACTATAATTTTACAAATAAAATTTTTTATTACTTGAACTATATAAGTGAATATGTGAATTAAGCTAGATAGTTAATTTATTTATTAACTAAAATGAATACTTAATCATTTTGATTAAGGAAGAGTAAGATAAGTTATGTTAAAAATTAACATAGCTTGCATGTGAATCTTGATTATTAAATTAAAAAGATTTATAATCTTTAAGTAATTAATTATTGATATTAATTTATATATATAGTGTTTATGTGAGTGGTCATAACTTATTAAGCCAATTAGAGCTATTAAGTTAATAAACTATTGGAATGTGTTATGATTTATGTGGGTTATGTAATTGACTAAATAAATATACCTTATATAATGTGTATACATTTCTTTTGTATATAAAGAGAATTAAGAATAAAGTTAGGTAACCTAATACATATATTAGGTATGATAATTAAATAATCTAAGGGATTATAATATGGAAGAATGTTCGTATTTAAAATATATACTAACCTTAAAAGATTTATTTTATACATCTAAATTTATTTTAATTAATTAACCTAAGTAAAGCAAGTCTAATTGGGTTATGAAATTAAAGATGCATGAGTAAGGATTTAAGTTACAAAGGAGGGGAATGGAAACCCTAATTAAATGATTAGGGTAAGATAAAAATTAAAGAATATAAAACTAAGTTGATTTCATGGCCCAAAGAATTAAAATTGCAAACCCTAATGCTAATTACCAAACCCTAAGGGTCAAAATTTAAGGAAAATATATGATATGACCAAATTACCCTTTAAATTCTTTGTGAAATGACCAAAATACCCTCCAATCCATGAGAACTTAAATCGACCAATCAGAAAAGAGATGATGCAAGCATGATGTAAGCATAACATTATTCTTAAAGAAATACAGATGATGCAAGCATGATGCAAGTATGACTTCAACATTAAAGATACACAAAGATGATGTCATCGTGATGATGTCATCGTAATGATGTCATCGAGCGACTAAGGTACAATTAATGAGGTAGTAAAATATAATTAACCTATGTACCAAACTACAATAAGCCGGGGGCAAATTGTAAAAAGTCGAGCCCCTAACGTGCAATTATCGAAACTATGTTTTCCTATAAATAGCAAGCCATTTCTCTTCATTTTTTCAAAATCAAAATAGAGTTATAGAGAGAGAGAGAGAGGAGAATTTCGGTTGCTACGTATAAAGAGGGAGAGGAGAGTTTTTGGTGACTTACAAGATTTAAAGGATTAGTTAAAGCTTACAACTTCTAGAGGTATTTACTCTAGTGGTTATTATTTTTATTCTTCTTTATATATTTAGTAAAAATATACTTTTATACACAATGATAATGCCCAAATTATTTTATGTATATAGTACAAAAGTCCTATTTACAAGCAGTTGTAATGTCCAATTTAATTCTCTTAAAAAGTATAAAATATACTTCTATAAGCAGTTATTATGTCTGATTTTCTTCAAGTATTTAGTACGAATATTTGCTTTATAAGCAGTTATAATGCTGAAGCTATCTCAAATAGAATAGTCGAATATTCATTTTATAAAGCAGTTATAATGCTCGATTTATTTCAAACATAGTAAACGAATATTCATTTTACAAGCAGTTATAATGCTCAATTTATTTTAAATATAGTTGATGAATATTTATAATGCTGAAATTGTTTCATGTATAGTACAAGGAGTTTTATTTATAATTGGTTATATGATTTACTAGTTATAATAAGAAATTATAAGTGTTAAGTCTAAGGTAGTGCAGTCGTACTCTTTAATAATTGATGTATAGTATCTGGGCTAAACAATTCCTTTAGGGAGAAGAGGTATATACGAATTAGTAACCGATCTAACTCACTATGAAAATAGTGTAGATGAGACAGAAACTAATTTGTTGGTTGTTTGTGGGAAACCACTCAGTATACTATATTGAATACTATTAAAGACTCGGTGTGTGCTAGGTTCAGACTTATGAATATGTATGGGTTATCAAATGTTTGATTATGTGATTACATGCTAGATAATATACTTATAAAGTAGTAGTATTATGAAGTATAATGTGATATACTGATTACAAGAAGAATCTTATTAATGATAGGTCTTTGTATTAAAGATAAAACTATATTGCGTAGCAGTAAGCAGCGATCAAGGCAAGTATCCTAACCCTTGCATTTACTTTATGCAATGGATCTTGTAAGCAAGTTTCTATACTCTTCTATGTGCAAGTATCTAAACCCTACACACTATTTTTATTTTGTGCAAATAGGTGTATATTATGTAAGTTCCTAACTCAACATGAGTTATTAATTTTAAAGCATGTTCGTGAATAATTATTGTTAATTATTCACATCCATAATGATTTTTGTTATTCGTTTATGCAAGTATCCCTACTCAATGCATTTACATTATGCAAGAGATCTATAACTATGCAAGTATTCTAACATTTTCATTTACTTTATGCATTGGTTCTTTTGTGCAAGCAAATATCTCTAACTTGTTTATTATTGAGCAAGTATCTCTAACTTATTTATTATTGAGTAAGTATCTGAAACCTTGCATTTATGCAATGGATCTTTGGTTGAACAGGTATTCTTTATTCATTTATATTCAAGAAAACTCTCGAATTTCATTCGAGAGTTTATTGTTTACCAATATCTTATTATTGTCTTCATATGATTCATATATAATCAAAATTGTTCTATTCTTTGTAAGCTAAGTTTGGTTATGCAAGTGTCCGCACTTGTATGAATTATTGTATTTGAACAATTATTCTTTAACTCAATTTTTTTTGATATTACAAGTTTTGATGCATACTATTTAATATTGGTATGAATATATGGTATAAAAATTGTCTAAGCTATTTGACTCGGCAAGACATAGTTTGAAATGTATCGTTAAATATTATTGTTTATGAAAGAGTCGTCCAACTAAATTGCTTTAGTTCGGACTCCAGACTGAGTATAACCATCCCGAAATAGCGAAATTTTTATGCGCCAAATGCGGTTATGATGAACGTAAATATCATTCTATTAAGTAGTGTTGATCAATACAGGGCATACGGGCTGATCACCCAATGTGTCCGTAAGTCATGACTGTTTGCAGATGAATTTCTGTACAAACCATTTCAAACATGAAAACAATGGTTCAAGGTATATTGACCGCTCAACATTTATAGTCACTACGTCGTTTTAAAATTGTAAACGGTTTGATATGTTGTTATGAATGGTTTCAAATGGCTTCACAACTTTTGATTCATTATCAAAGTATACTTCAATGAAAACATTTATTTCTTTCAGCTGCTGTTTATTATCTGATATTACTTCCTGAGCAATTAAATGCTCATTCTTGCTTTAAATTAAATGTTTTCAGCTAATCGTGAGTGACCAGAAGGTTCCGACAAGGACAAAGGAAATGGGAAGCTGAAGTAGTAGTTATAAGGTGTTAGTTATAATATTTAGAACTTTGTATTATGATAATATGTTATCTATCATGTAATAATGTACTTAAGGGTCGTCGTACCTGGTTATTAGTTAACTTTGATATAATTTTTAAGTTTATAATATATTTAGTAGTTCGTATGAATGGTATCGTGTAGCATCAAGTACGGGTTTCAAGTACTCGGATTTGGGGGTGCCACTTTAGATTAGATACAAACCCTAGTTGGAATTGGATTGGAGATTGAAGCAACTTGGAGACCATTGAAGATCAAGAGAATGAGTAAGAAGGAGCATGAGATTTGCTGACAACAGATTCTAGTCTCTTCTCTCTTCTTATTTCTATCTTTTAATATTTATTCAATTGTGGATTCTTGGTTTTGATTCAATAATAATGAACTAAATCTTTTGTTTAAGATTACAAAGGATCTTATTTTGTATCTTATTTTAATATGCTTCTCTATTAATTATTATGATCTATCGTGGGGATTTTCTATTATGATTTGGACTTAATTGTTTAATTGTCTAACTTGCAATTACTATGATAATTTATATGAACTCGAGAGAGGGATTTTGGCGCCGTCATCTCGAGAGTAGCCTTCTTTCCCTGCGCAGATAATCCTTTTATGGTTATGAGTTTGCCAGACGCTCCTTATATGCAAAGGATAACAGCTACCATTCCCTCTAAATTCCTTGCCCCTCGAGGGTAGATTATCTCTTCCTCAGAGAAGATCTCAACTTTATTCATTAATTCCAGCTCTCCTGATTCGATCAGATTCTGAATTAAGTATCGTAGTGCCCAATGTTCCTCCGTGGCATGTCCAGGGGCATTCGAATGATAGAGGCATGATCTAGAAGGATCAATACACTTCAATTGCCGATTCGGGGGTGGTAGAAATTTGGTGATCTTTCCTTCCTTGATCAAGGTGCACAAAATTTCCTCCCTAGACTACCCCAAGGGAGCGAATTTCTGATTTGCTGCAAATTCTCTTCGGCTCTGAAGTCTAGCTTCCTTAGCCATCTTTTCTGTCCATTTATTCTGCTATTGACATCGAATTCAATCCCTTCTCGAGGTTGGGGCATCTTGGACTGATATAGTGTTTGTTAGCCTCGGTAGGACTTGGCCTATTAGCTGTCGGGTCAACTAATGTTGGTATAATACCAAATCTTCCAACTGATCAACTCACGCTTTAATCGAGGCCAAGTCTTGCTCCACCCCATACTTCTCTTCGGGGTATCCCTATATTTCAGGATATTTTGCAGAGGGTGCTTCCCCCAGCTTCCTCAGGTACTTGCAGTTTTCCATGCCTCCTGCACCGATCATGTTGATTCCTTCCGTATTATGCTGAGGCAAAGGGTTGTTGTTGACATTTGGCTGCTCTGGCGCATTCACTATGATCTCCCCATTGTCAATCAAGTTCTGAATCTTGTGTTTTAAAGTCCAACTTTCCTAAGTATCATGCCCCTGTGAGTTGGAATGGTAAGCGCATTTCTTGTTGGGATCAAATTATCTTCCATTTGGATCAAAAAGTGGAGCTAGCTTAACGATCTTCTTCTGGGCGATCAACAACGCCAATATATTCTCCAAAGAGTCGCATAAAGGAGTGAATATCCTTCTTCGCTTGTTCTCCCCAACCTTCAATGCTGTAGGATTTCGGGAATTCATAGGATGAGAGTTCTGCTTCTAGATAGGCGGACCTGGGCTCTTATTGGTAGTTTTTCCTTGTAATATCAAAGAGACATCTTCTTCCTTCCTTTTGGATGCACTTTCGGGGGTGCTCGCATAGTTGCCTGACTCTATGTGCTCAGCTACGGTTTCCAAGGCAGTGAGATCCTTAATTTTGCCAGACTTCAAACCCATTTCCGCCATTTCTCCATGCTTGATCATTTCAGAGAAGGATTTTCTTAACACGGCGAGGACTCTCTCATAGAAAGGGGCTTCTTGTAAGTCAATAAAAGTTGTCACCATCTCATTTTCATCCATTGGTGGGTTAACTTGGGCCGCCATTCGCCTCCATCGCTGTGCATATTCTCTGAACGACTCATTACTCAGTTTCTTGACATTGGCAACCTGGTAGCGGTCAGGTGCCATCTGGGATTAGAAACTATACTGGTTGTGGAATGCATGGGCCAAATCTTCCCAACCTCAGACTTTGGAATTATTTATTCTAGTATACCAAGTTGGGACTTCACCAGTAAGGCTTTTCTGGAATAGTTGCATCTTGAGGTTTTTATCCTCGGCGTAGGTTCCCAGTTCACCTATGTAGACTTTTAAGTGAGTATAGGGATTCCCCAATCCATTGTATTTCTCAAAATATGGGATTTAAAATTTATTCGGGTATCTCGCTTGTAGGAAAATACATAGATCCGAATAATTCACGCTCTCGTAGGATCCTGTTCCTTTCATATTCCGGATGGCGTCCTCCATCTGTCTTACCTTCCTCCGGATATCTCCAGTTTCTTTGTCTTCCCAGAGGTCTATAATTTCTCGTGTCATCTTTTAGATCGGGGCCTCCTTGGATACTTCAACATCGAGGGGAGAGATTGGAGTGGACATCTAGGTATCACCATCCTTTTCTGGACTTTTTATATCTCCTTGCACAAAATCGATATCTAGTTTAGACTGGATATTGGTGGATAGGGATGTATGATATGCTATTCATCATTTTAATGGTTTTTTAATCTTTTTCTGCAACACACCGGGTTAGTCGAATTGATGACAGAAAAAGAAAGATGTATAGACTACAGTTTCAAAATGATTGTCATTTACATAGGCGGAAGATTAAATAGGGCATGAAGAGGCCTACCTCGCGTTTGGTTTATCAGAGGTTGACCTATCTTAGGGTTACTCTCACGAGATGTTTGAAATTGGTTCCCAGATCTTCATAATTTAATTGATGAAAACATCATTTTTTTAATTGGAGCCGATCTAAGTGGTGCCTTTCCTGAGCCTCACAATGGAAACACCTAGAGGAGTCTAGTAATAAACAACCGATGGGATTGCCTCCTAATGGAGGTACCACACAATATACATTCACATACATTCACGTCTTCATCGGATGCAATATGATTACATTGTGCGAAGCACTAATATATTGTGTGAGGCACTAATACAAAAATTCTTAAAGATTGAGACAATTATCACGCACAAAGATCATTCACACAAGATGCACATGAAGAATGAAAATCAAAAGATTGAACGCGGCTTAAGCCCTCTTTAGTCCCCAGCAGAGTCGCCACCTATCGACGCCGGGAAAAATATATGTCCTAATTGTGTTCCTCTTTCCTTAGTTTGTGTTTGTTTGTATTTACCCTTTTCCATTTGCTATGTCTTTACTGCTTTCCTAAGTGTCGACGACACTTATGTCGTTACTGCTTTCCTAAGTGTCGACGACTTTGAAAAAGATTGATTTTATTATTTTTATGATTGGACCGAATGAGACAGAGTCGCCAGTTGGTATAGTTTAAATGGATGTACCAACTCATCCGAGTTTTAATAGTTTTTGCAATATGGTCCAATGCGTGACACAAAGAGATTGGTTTGAAACCCGAGATTCATGGAATTCATGGCCTAGGTTAAGCGGGGGGAAGGTATTCGGCACCCCCCCCCCTCGACTCCCGTGAAAACACGGTACCACATCTTATTGATTTTCTGTGCATAAAGTGTGTGTGTGTGTGTGTGTGTGTTTATGTGAGTATGTGTGTGTTTTATTTGAAAAAGGTTTATTCTAAGCCTCATTGTGTGTAGTGTCGTTCCTATTTTGCACCTATGTACGAAGGGTTTTATTTCAGCAAAAGTTCATTTTTAGACAAAATATACATTTTTTATATGATATTTTGGGAAAACACAAGTTTTTTAAATCCTTCACCCGAATAGTAATCAAGAATCTGTGATACTTTCATTATTGATTTTTTATTATATGTGATTATTACGAAAGTCGTGTTGTACCTCTTTAACCCTATGCACAAAGGGTTTGATTTATATAAAAGTTCATTTTTAGAACATAATATATATCAATGATGTTTTGAAAACAAAGTTTTCAAATCCTTCGTCAAATGGGAATCGAGGTCCTTTGATACTTCCATTTATGATCTAATGTCTATTCCCGACCCGCTTTATTATTATTGAAATTTTTTGTGGTTTTATCAGAAATCATTTTGATGATATGCATGTAAAAAGCATCAAAAAGGGTCGGATCATCATCGGGCATGTAAGCCATCTCGATGAACTTGAGCACCCACAATTAAATTTTTAACTATCACGGGATCTTGAATCCGGCTTCTCCGGACTAACCCGTCGAGCTTGTCTTCAAGATCCAAATATTACATATACAATGATATTTGCGCTATTAAAACATTACATCATAAACATCGGTCCATCGTGGGAATCAAGTCGGGATCCATTCGGGGATCTCAACACTGGGATTCCTAGGCTCACATTATTTATGCGGGAATACATATATACAATGTCATAGGCTTTGATATTAGATGATTTAATCGGTTGAAATCACCGTTTTAAGCCATTTCGGACCCCTTTCGCCTCTACATACAAATCTAGGGATATACGGGATAACTGGGACCATTTAAAAGTAATAAATCGATAGATCTACCATGGATCTAAGCCGATCTAGCACACGGGTTAAAACTTCATGCTTAATAACCACTCAAAGGCTAGATTCGGCTTAGATCTAGATAGATCTAGCCTTTGTACTCGATTTACAACGCAATATTCACAATATAACAAATAGAACTGCAATATCTATCAATTATTACAGAATATGCTTAGAAAATAACAAGTTTAACTAGATTTAAACAATATATATCATCAATCTAGTATATTAAACAACATTTACAAAGAACGAAGCCGAAATAATCATTTTTTCACTTTGAGGGACGCGTGAACAAACGTTTTAACTCCCGAGGTTAACGTCGAACACTTTCGGCGCTCCAAGTTGATGCTAAATGAAAGAAAATAACTCAAAGTGGGTGTTTACAAGCCTAACCCTAGGCCTTTTCTCTCTAGAAAGTCTTTTACAAATGAGCTAATGTGGGTGTTTTAACCTGCCTGAGCCAGCCGCATACATACATGCATCCAGTCGCATGTATGGATGCTGCTGGGCCAGGTGGGCCCTGCCGTCTCAAAGTGCATTCCTTTGGTCCAGCTTCAGAGTAAGTCGACCTGCGCAGACCGAACTTTTGAAAAGTCTGTGCGGAATGCGGGAGAAAAAAATCGAGTCTGACTGAGTCGGGGTCCGGGAATGTAAGACGGGTAGCTGAGATATATCTTCTGGTTCTAGAAGACAGTTAGCTGGTTTATCTTATATGGCACACATTTTGAGGTTTGCAAAGTTGGTTTCAGGCAGACGCTGTCTCAGCTTGGCAATCCTCGTTCTGTTCGGGACATGTTCGGACTTAATTGATCCTTTGAATCATTCACGGGGTTATCTCCGGGATGATCTGATTGTTTTTCCCTACCTCGGGGTTGTCTCCGAAGTGAGATTACGCTTTTGTCTTTCTGCAAGGTTAATACAAAGAAAGCAAAATTTTGAGTGTTTATAATGCCTGGTGAATAACCCTTCGTATTCATTCTTTATTAAAGTTGTGAAAATGATCTGTCTACGCGGATTACCGCATGACAGATGAAAATCCATTTGCAGTTTCGTATATTATTTCATTTCATATTCCTAAATCTAAACTTAATATTATAAGTATTATTTCTATAATTCTTGAAATGATTAGATATTGCTTAAAGTTTTCACTTCATCTAATATCATTTCACTTGAATATTGGTCTGAACTTTCTTATTAAATTTTAATCTTTTCATGTCGGGGTACTATTCACACAGAACTATTACGATACTATTCATACGATATTATTCATACGGTACTATTTATGAGTACTATTCGTAACAAAATTAAATTTTCTTTTTTTTGTCCAAGTTATGTTCTATGAATCTTATTATTGATATCGTATCCATGTTTTGATCTTTATGTTGACAATTTGGACATTCTTGAACTCTGGATAAATTGAATTATAAATCTCTAATATTTATCCTTGATCTCACTAGATTCATTCTTTATATCATTGTCATAATCCTTAGACTTAAATTGTGGTGAAAGTTATTTTTGGCCCGTAGTGCAAAGATGAACTATTTATTAATATCTTTGGCCTGTAGTGAAAATATGAACTATTGATTGATATCTTTGGCCCGTAGTGCAAATTAAAGATGGACAGGTGTATGGCATAATCGTGACCATTAGTGATACAAATTAATATCTTTGGCCTGTAGTGTAAAGATAAATTATTGATTTAAAATTTTATTGATTGGTGTTACAGGGATAAAATATTGATGATGGACTTTTAAATCATAGAAGATAATAGACATCATGCTTTACTTGACTCTTCTAATGGATTGTTATTTTCGCTGCAGTTTTTGATCTAAAACTTGTTGTCTATCATATTTTGTCAGATTTTTCACTGTTGAGGACTAAGAATAATTTATTATTCATTATCTTAGTCATAATATTCTTTACTGGGCTAGTTGAGCTCACCCTTTTTCTTTTGGTTTCATTGTTCTTCTCAGGAAATGAAAGTGTAACTGGGACTAGTCAGGGAGTGGAGTAATGATCCGAGATAGGATTCCTCACTATACTATAAAATAGCGTGTCAATAATTCTAATGAGTATAATTTGAGCATGGATATTTTCGTGTCATATACGACACAATATTTGTATTGAAACTCACAGTTTATGTGTGGTCGTATTTTGCATGATAGAATAATAGTTGGAATAAGAAGATTTATATTTGAATTTTATACCATGTATTTTGGCGACTCAAAATGCGTTGTGTGGACCTATTTTAGGGGCGTCACATTTATGGCAACAAGTCGCCTAGACAATCAAGTTATCTAACGATGATGCATGCCAAAAAGTTGTTGAATTAAGGGTGTGTAGGGTATTTAGCCTACATAGTTGACACTCGAAAGGAGAGTGTAAAATTTGAAGAGATACCAGTTGTTAAGGAATTTGTTGACGTGTTTCCAGGTGATTTGTCGGGACTTCCACCAGATAGGGAAATTGAGTTTGTGATTGACTTAGTACTAGGGACTGCCCTGATTTCTAAAGCCCTGTATAGAATGGCTCCAGTGGAAATAAAGGAATTGATGGTGCAGTTGTAGGAGTTGCTAGACAAGAAGTATATTCAGCCGAGCGTATTGCCGTGGGGAGCGCCGTTGTTGTTCATGAAGAAGAAGGACGGGTCAATGTGACTCTGCATATATTGAAGAGAATTGAATAAGGTCATGATCAAGAATAAGTACCCTTTGCCTAGGATCGATGACTTGTTTGATCAGCTGAAGTGAGCTAGGTATTTCTCGAAGATAGATTTGAGAAGCGGTTATCATTAATTGAAAGTAAGGAAGGAGGATGTACCAAAGACGACATTTAGGACTCGGTATGGTCATTATGAGTTCCTGGTGATGTCATGTGGTCTAACGAATGCGCCTGTGGCATTTATGAACCTAAGGAATATAGTGTTTAAGTCGTTTCTAGACATGTTTGTGGTGTTGTTCATCAATGATATTTTGGTATATTCCATGACCAAGGAGGAGCACATTAAACATTTGAGACTAGCGTTGGAATTGCTACGACGAGAGATGTAACGCCCGAGAAAATCGAACATTTATGTAAATGAATTTTTATTTGATTTATTGAATAAAATTTGGATTATTTGTTTATTAAACTGAGTAAGTAATTTTGTAGGTCATTTTATGACCTAGAGAATGCAGAAATGAGTAGGAGTCTGGCTACGTGCTAGGAATAGATGATATGTATTTTTAAGACGAAAAAAAAGGTTTCCGAGAATAAAAATATTTTTGAGAAAAGACGACATAGACACTATTCAACCCTAAAGGTTAGGGTTTGACCCTAAGGGTTAGGGTTTGAGACCCTATGTCATTTAGAGAGTTCGGAATGTCAGAATGACGTTCTGTCGAAAGATTTGACGGTAATATACCGTGAAAAGTTAAGTTAGCCGAGAAAAGTTTTCTCGGAAGGAAAAGTTCGAGAATTACTATTCATCTGTTTTTGCTCGGGAATTTATTTTGAAATTCCTGAGAAACGCGTAATGGTAGGATTTCTATACGAGATGGAATATGTAATAATATTTCATTTATGACTCACGAAGTTTTCGCGTAGGGACTTAAAATCCTAACGGTTAGAGAAAGTGTTCTAATGAAATAATTGTTTACGTATAATAATAAATGATTATTGTACGAAAAGAATACGTGTATAATACGAGGTATTATACAAGAATAATACGGAGAGAATACGAGAATTAATACGACGTATAATATAAATTTTAAACAGAGTAAATAAGTTAAAATAAAGTGAATTAGAATTAATTTGAATTAAAAGTTAATAAGTTTGACCCGTGGGTCGAACCATTGGGTAAACGGGTGGTTTTAACCCATATTTCAACCCACAACCCATGTTGGACATGGGGGAACAAGGCCACATTGGAGCATGTGGGAGCACAAGGGGGGAACATAGTTGGCCATGTGCTAGCACATGGGCTCAAACTTGGTGGGAAAGTAATTGAGGAGGTGGGAATAGTAGAGGAGGTTAGGCCTAAATGACTCTTCTCCCCTAAGTCTTGCCAACTTCTATAAATATAGAGCTTGCTCTTCATTATTTTGTTGTTTGACAATTCCTCCAACAAAGAGATAGAGAGAGAGAGAGAGAGAAGAAGAAGAAGAAGCTAGATTGAGCTTTGCCTAGTTAACTCATCAATCAAGAAGGAAGAAGACCATTGAGTCTCCATACTCACTCCACAAAGAACACAAAAGGTATAACCATAAGAAAGTATATAAACATCATCTTTTCTTTTAATAACAATTTTGATAGAGAGGTGTTAGAGAAAGCATGAACCCTAAAAAGTTATAAGGATGGCTTAATGAGTAACTAAGAACATTAACAAGCCATGCATGATGGAAGACTAAGAATTGATTAGGTACTAATAATGGACTTAATAAATTCATAGCAAATGGACTAATGAACATGTGAAACCATGAAAAACTTAAATGTTTTGAATGATTAGAATTAGTAATAATCAACCATGGGATTGATTCCAAGTGGTT
The DNA here is from genome assembly GCA_020205555.1 of Panax stipuleanatus. Taxonomy (NCBI): domain Eukaryota; kingdom Viridiplantae; phylum Streptophyta; class Magnoliopsida; order Apiales; family Araliaceae; genus Panax; species Panax stipuleanatus. Next base: position 90,843,833 of record CM035122.1, on the reverse strand, counting down.
TGGAGTAATAATAATGAAGAACAAAGATTCGGCGAAAGTTACGCGATTAGACGATAATCGTCGAAAACGTAAATTTTTCGGATTAGAAGTCAAAAGTCGCCGTGAGCATCGGAAACGATAGTTTTTGATTGCAACACGTGAATTTAGGTAAATAAGACTTGCGAAGGAAAGAACGGATTGATTCCGACTTAAAACGAAGATTTGAGCGTCAAACGTTCACGAACGTTTAGCAAAAATGTAAAAAATTGGAATAATCGGCGAATTTCTCGCCGACGGATTCGGAAAGAAATTTCGACTTGATAAGATGGTAGAACATGTCATTTATGAACTTTTGGCTTTGGAATGAACCAAATTTTGAGTTATAACGATCAAGTTACGGACTCCGGAATTTCAAAATTTTCAAAGACTTAGAAAATTTTTCTAAGTTGCAGAGCTAGCGCCGCCGCGCCAGCCAATAGACTTAAATCCTGTGCCGCAGCGCCACTCCAAGGGCAATATCTGGTGCCGCAACGCCAGCATGTGAGAAAATTTGACATTGTTAAATAATTACTTAACCTTTTGCATATCATTAAGGGGCTAGTAAATGATGTAATGTAAACCTTAAACAACATGTTTAAGTAAAAGTTTATGAAAATTAAATGTTAAATAAACGTAATTAAACTTTAGTTTTGGACGTTAACCAAAACTAAGTTAAGGAACAAGTTAAATACTCGTTTAATCATCATGCCTAGTGATGATTAAGAAGAGTTGGTTTATAGCATAGGATGTTAATAAAACGTAATGAACATTAAATAACATAAATGAATGTTATTAATTTAACATTTTGATTAAGTTATACAAGAAGGAGAAGTTAGGCTATACTTGGTATATCGATGATGAATTCTCATAGGTATGCTTTGTGTTATGCTTTGTAGACGTTGTAAAGACTGAATAGACTATGTGTAAAGGTTTAGAAGACGCAAAGGCAAGTTTTCTAACTTCGTTCATACTTTACTATGAATGCAAATTTTCTAAACTCTAGTCTATACGTTATGGTTGGACAAGAGGTCATTGTGCTTAATTGCTTATGCATGAACTGTTATTGAATAGTCGATGCCATTTGATTCGGCTAGACTAAGATTTAGCATATTTTGGTGGGTTTTCCACAAATCTTTCCAAAATATATATAATGTTGTGATCCTATGCCAATTTCTTGGTACGGATTCTCAGGTAAACCTGAGTATGAATAAAACAAAGATTTTAAACGTCGTTAATTCGACAGGCACGTGAGGTTGCCACCAATTAAACGTAAACACGTTTAATGTATGAGTGTTGATCAACATAGAGTACTACAGGCTGATCACCTGGATGTGCTCGTAAGCTATATCTAACTTACGGCCTTCATGCCGGGTTTTTCCTTTCATGAATGAGAACTAAAATATATGGTTCATGGTCGTTGACCAAAATGGATTCCGAAGAGGCTATAAAGTCCTTGGGAATGGTTTTAAAGGAATCAAAACGATATTTTGATTATTCTTAGTACTTCATAACTATTGTACAGTTATTGAAGACCAAGGAATATGATTCTTGATTTTGTGGTTTCAAGATATACTGTTTAACTTGTTGAGCCTTTTTAAGCTCATTCTTTCTTAAAAGTAAATGATTTCAGCTAAGAACGAATGGACTGAAGGATCCGATAAAGACAAAGGCAAGTCCAAGCTGGACAAGTAGTGACCTTTGTAATAGCATAGTATTATTATTATATTTACTGATATTATGACATAGAACAATGTATTGGTTACAAATACTTGAGAAGGAATTTAATAGAATATAATAATTAGTAAATTTATGCATTGATATTGATGTCCTCAATTGAATGTATGAGTAGATTTTAGCACCATGTAGCACCATGTCTTGGGTTTGAAGGTACCCAGATTTGGGGGCGTCACAAGAGAAGTTATATGTGAAGTTTTCCAAATGAGAATTTTAGTTAGAGTGTGTGCAATTTCTTGGACACGTGATTGACAAAGACGGGATTTCGGTAGATCCGCCGAAGGTTGAAGATGTGATAAATTGGAATCAGCCGAAGATACTGTCGAGAGTAAGGAGTTTCTTGGGTTTAGCAGGTTACTACAAGAGATTCATTCATGATTTTTCTAAAATCGCGACTACGTTAACAAATTTGACTAGGAAACCGGTGAAGTTTGTTTGGATAGAGAAGTGTGAGGAAAGTTTTCAAGAATTGAAGAACCGAAAATTTTGTGGCATATAGTGATGCATCACATAAAGGACTAGGCTATGTGCTTATGCAAAATGGCAAGGTCATTGCGTATGCATCACGCCAATTGAAGGACTATGAAAAAGGATATCCGACCCATAATTTAGAATTGGCGGCAGTTGTGTTTGCTCTGAAGATATGGAGACACTATCTTTACGGAGAAAATTGTGAAATATATGTTGGGAATTGCATATTCATATTTGATATTAAAAGTAAATATAAATGCTTAAGTGTATAGTCCTTAAGAGAATCAAAGTACAAGGACTTAGATGATAGATCAAAGATGTTAGGTTGATTTGAGCTTTAATGTTTATCATTTATGTAAATAAATGTATAGAAGAAAAGAGCAAAACTGTTAGGTTGATCTATTTGAGCTGTAAAAGTTAAAGCCTTGACAGAATCGTAGTCTGTCAAAGGTAGCATTCAGAATACAAGGCAGAATCGTGGAGCTTAAATGAAAATGTCCATAATCGTAGTCTTCCAAAAGAATCAAGTCTGCAGAGGCCAATGCAAGACTAGTGGAGCTTAAGTATTAGTATCGTAGTATGCCCTTGGAAGCCACACTGAGAATCATAGAAGAAATCCGAGCGCCTATTGAGCTAAATCAAGAAATAAGTATGCTCTCGGAAACGTGGAGTCTGCAAGACAAATCAAGAAGGAATCATAGTATGCCGAAGAGCTTAAAAGAAATCATAGTGTTCTCTACAATCAAGTTTGAGTCAAGCCTGCGCAATCCAACACACAATGATTATAGTACAATGACCATAATCTTAGTGCTCCTCCAGTCAGCATCAAAGTTCGTAGTTCTGATGAAGGAAGGAAGAGCAACAAATGAAGCAAGGCTTATGTCCGTTGACAATTTGATGGTCCCAATGATTCCATATTCATCCTTAGTTCAAACCGAAGAAGTGTATTAGAGAAACTAAGGAAAGGACTAAACCGCCTGCAGAAAACACCTTTTAAGGTGTTAGGTAAAGTTACAGCCTGCTGTGTTAGTAGGACAGTCGGCAGTGCAACAGGAAAGCATGATATCAACATCAACTGCACAGAAACGTCTAAAGCATTAAATGCTGTAACAGGAGCATTCAAACGAATATATTTTGAATGGCTCTTTTATAAGAAAATCAGATAAGGATTTAGACCAAGCAAGCAAGCAAGACAAGAAAAGAAAGAACACATTGAGAAAAGCTCAAGAACACTCAACAATCAACTCTACGATCCTGAAAGAGGAAAGCTTGCTTCGCTACTCAGTTCTTCAAAACTGATGCTTAATTGCAACTAAGTAGCACACCTCAAACAACTACTGTCAATCCAAGTGAGGAACCAAGTCAGATAACTTGAAGAGTTCAAAAGTGAACTAAAAGAATATCCAAGTCAGAGGACTTGAAGAGTTCAAAAGTGAACTAGGAGAAGATCCAAGTCAGAGGACTTGAAGAGTTCAAGAGTGAACTAAGAGAAGTACCAAGTCAGAGGACTTGAAGAGTTCTAAGTGAACTAAGAGAAGTTCCAGGGCTGTTGGCCTTGAAGAAATCTAAGTGATTCAGTTGTAAGACACATCCTTAGTGGATTTCCTACTCGTGGAGTAGAAGAGTGGACTAGAAGCCTTGTGTGCTCTGAACCACTTAAAACCTTGTGTCTCATTGTCTCTCATTAACTGCTATAACTGCTATATCTGCTATAACTGCCATAACTGCTTATCAAACCATAACTGCTATATATTGAAGGGGAACAAAACATATACTCCGCTGCTGTCAGTATAATCAATACTGACAAAGTATTTTAAATAAGGAAATTTTAAAATATCTATTCAACCCCCCTTCTAGATAACTAACGTGCCTTTGGGAACTAACAAATGGTATCAGAGCAGGTTCTCTCAACTAAGCATACAAGCTTGAGTAGATCCAATGGCACAACTGATAAGCGAGACCAAGATAGGTGGAGGAAGCAAGCCACCAATGTGCAACAGAGATAAATTTACCAATTGGAAGGTTAGGATGCATGCTTATAAGGATTCAATAGATGATGATCTATTTGAAATTGTTCTAAATGGGCCCTACATTCCAACAAAGCTTGCACCAACTATTGAAGATCTAGACAAAATGGTGGTCAAGGTCAAAGTAGAATGGACTAAAACCGAGAAGAAAAATGTGCAGCTAGACAAAAAGGCTAAGAACATTTTGTTATAGTCTTTAGAAGATGTTTTATTTGAAAATGTGGTCAACTACAAAACTGCAAAAGAAGTATGGGAAGCATTTCTCATCATGCATGAAGGAACTGAAGAAGTCAGAGAAAATAAACAATCTCTACTAACTCAACAGTATGAGATGTTTGCACATGTTCCTGGAGAAAATGTCACTTCAACCTATGAAAGATTCACATTGCTGCTCAACTCTCTTCGAGCTTATGGAAAGAAATATCCAAACAAAGATATAGTCATCAAGTTCATAAGGTCCTGACCAAGCAGGTGGGATGCCAAGACCACTGCAATCAGAGAGTCAAAGAACTTGCATGAGATGACTTTTCAACAACTCTACGAAAACCTTCTTACATATGAACTAGAGCTGACTTAACGAGCAGAGACTCTATCTGAAGGAAGAAAGAAGGACAAAGGAGTTGCTCTCAAGGCAACAAAAGAAATTTCCAAAGCTTGTGAGGAAGATGAATCTTCATCCGATGATGATGATGATGATGATGATGATGATGATGATGATGATGATGCTGATGAAGTTGCAATGCTGGCCAAAAAACTCAGAAAAGTCATGCACAAAGGAAGAAGCGGCAGACCTAAGAGATTCAGAAACAGCAGCAGTCAGAAACAGATCAATGAGCTATTCTACAACTGCAAGAAGCTTGGCCACTTCATGGCAAACTGCAACAAACCCATAAAAGAAGAACTCAAAAGGAGAACTAATCCAAAGAAGGAGTTTAGAGGCTACAAAAAACATCAGAAGAAAGACAAAGGTTTTATAGCTGGTTCAAATTGCAAAAGTTAGCTGAAGCATGGTATATCAGAGTTTAAAATTTTTTACAAAACCATTATCCGGATCATCCTATATGCAAATTATTAATTTAAAACGATAAATAAGAAGTTATGGAATCATACCCTTGTAGAACGAAACTTCCACAGGTACGAGTTCAACTCCTTGTTCTTCGTGATCTCCTTGAATTTCTAGGTTAGATTCCTTCCTTTGATCAACGTTAGCCACCCAAGTGTTTAGCCTTTAGAGGTGATCCACCAAGGAAGAGGAATTATCAAAAAGGAGGGTGGTTGGCTAAACCCTAGTTTTCTATCCTCTATAGAAAAGGAGTACTCTCCAACAATTGGAATTGCATCAACTGATATCTAACATAAGACTTTTCTTATATAGATATTGGTCAACCCTTCTAATCCTATTAGAAATAGGTTTTCATTTAATTAATTAAACTCCTTTAATTAATTTAGGCTTCCCACCACATTGGGAATAATTAATTAAATTCATTTAATTAATTTGTCTCCTAATCTTATTAGGAATAAATGAGAGTACTAATATTAAATTAATTCCTAAACTCCTTTAGAAATTAAAATAATAATAATTGTAATAATATTAATAAGACTCCTCTTATTAATTTATATTTAATATTTTCAAAATATTAAATAATAAATATTAAGCTATTTAATTTATTTTATCACCATAGATTAAATTAATTACACTTAATTTATTATTACGATTATGCCATTACCTTCGTAAATAATTATTCTTCCTTTTATGGTGTGATCCTTTAGGTTCTCCATATTAAACCGGTTATGAATAAATCAATTTAAACAATTCTTATCTTATTTAAATAAATAAATTTAACTAATGATCTATTTAAATAAATAATATTTATTCTACAATAGGGATAAGCCTCCCTAGCGATCAACGACTTTCCAGATAATATAGATTTCAACAGTAATCATAAAAGAACTGTGAGTAAATAGTTAGCATACAATTCAATCCTTCCACCATACAATGTCCTAATTAAATATAAGACATGGAATTACTGTCAAGTCTTATTTTATTTAATTATATGTATTTCGATTAGAAAATGCACAACTCCAAATAATGCAAATTAAAAACTCCTTTCTAATTTCATTCTGCCTTGGTCAAGGACTACTAGGTTGTCATTTAACGAATCACATAGGACATATCACTTCTTTTACTAGAAGTGGTAGATTTTTTATTGATAATTCATTATCTCCATATGTAACTCATCGTACCCAAGCATACCCTTTGATATACCCTAAGGGGTCTTAAGGAATAAATCAAAATATAATTCGTTACACACAAGATACTATGATGATCTCAAGTCCAAGGATCACTTGTACTACTATCACATTAGGAATTTCTATTGACAGGCAAGTAAAACTCCATTAGGTATTCCATAACGAGTCACGTTCAGTGAACTTATTCTCCGATAAGCACCTACATACTTTCTTTAGTGTCTCCACACAAATGATCATGAGATCAATCATCCTTATACAATGAGCAAGCAACATATGTACCAATCTATCCAGATTTATTAATCCCCTTTTTAGTAATCCAACGATTGAGAACTAATTTGGTTTTAAGCTTTCTAAGAATTTAGATCTCATTAGCATGATCAACATCATGATTCTAAAATCATTGCTTAAAACTATGGGTTATTTACATATTATAAAAACAGCATCATGTAGATAATTAAATGTCTTTAATAAATGAATACTTTTATTAATAAATAAATAAGATTGTCTCCAAACTATATGATTTATCATCATACATGATTGGCTTGTATGCATACTACTTTCAAAAGCAGCCACTAGGCATTGACCATGCTGTTTTTCAAGGCTGAAGAATACATATAGCCACACATACCGTCGCTATAGCCCTTTAGCGACAAACAGAAACAAAAATAAATTAAAATAATTATAAATTAAATTTTAAAAATTATTTTAAGTTACAATAATTAACTTTTAATATTTTGACATAAAATTCATAAATATTTTTATAATTAATAAATAAATTATTTAATTAAAATAAATTATTTATAAATAATAATTAATTATTTAAAAATGATATAAATGTTCTAAAAATTATATTAAATGGTTATTAATTATTTTAAAATAATACTAACATTTTAAAAATTATTCTAAGTGATTATTAATTATCTAAAAATAAAATTAATGATTAAAATCATTCTAATAAATAATTAAATATCTAAAAATTATTATAAGCTTCTACAAATTATTATAAATAATAAATAAACATTACTAGAAAATCAAGCATACATGATTAATCATGGTGACGATTTTCAAAAGCAATTACAGTTGACAATATTTTGTGATGGATTATTTGAGTCATCACAATAAATTGTATATATATGATGGCTCTAGTAATGTTTAATTTTGCCATCGTGGATATATATATGTGACAGCTATTTCAATCACCAAATATTTTTCAAAATTAATTTTTAGTTTTGGAGATGGCATGTAACCATCACCTATATATTTCTCCTTAACGTGATTGCATTTAAGCCATCACAAAGAAACAAGTTCAAAATAATCTTTGATGACAGCTAAGACCATCACGAAAAGAAAACCACATGTGATGGACCTTTATGCTTACATTTAAAGCAATCTCAAAAAATGGTATTATATAATGGACTTTTTCAACAATCACAAAATAATAATATAAATGACGGCTTCTAGTACCGGTTAATTTTTCCATCACTATAAACTATTTGTGACGGTCAAGGCAATCACTAGAAAACAAGCATATATGAGCAACAAATATATTAGGTGATGGAATTTACTAGCAATCACAAAATAGTAATATATATGATAGTTGTTACTGATGTCTAGTTGTGCCATCATTATAAAATATTTGAGACAACCATTACAATCACTGATTTTTTTTGCGTAAATTATACATCTCTTTTTCAAGTCCCCATTAATCTCTATTTTGCTTGGTGGGAAGAAATCTAAAAATGGAAGGAGCAATAACCAGGATTTTTTTTACTAAATTTAAATTGTATTAAAGGAGAAAGAATGTAGAAACATCATAGGCACTAGTAGAAAAAAGCAAATAGATAAAGCTTAAAAAAGGTTGTAATAGGCTATCCAGAAACGTCGTGGTTAGCAGTGTCATATATTAGATACAAATACACAACGTTTTTAAAACGTTGTTGTAAGACCCCAACTTTTATGTATAAAATTGAATTTCCTCTATATATTATTTTGAAATAGTAAGGGGTTGATTTGATAATTGTGGTAAGTTATGGAGTAATTTATGTAAGTTTTAGAAAGTAAGCAAGTGGTCATAAAATATTCATTGTGTCGGAAAATATTCGTTTGGTCGGGAACTATTCTTTTTAACAGGGAATATTCGTACGACGGTGCAATCATTTGTGGGCCCCATAACAGAAAATTATCGGATGAACAAAACGACAAGAATAAGTTTTTCTAAAAATAACGGCGTGGTTGTTACCGTTAAAACTGTTGAAATACCTGGTGGTTAAAATATAGTAATGCGCGGTGTTGCACAGTAACACACGGTATTGCGCAGTAATTCTAATTATTGATTCTTACGTAAGAAGTCACTACTCAATAATTGTTACAGTAATTACTGTTTAATATTTTATATTATTGATTCAAAAATTGCTACATTGATAATTGCATAATATTTTATTGATTCAATAATTGTCATTGCACAATCTTTCAAATTACCAAATCAATTACTCATATTATTTGAATAATATTTATTGATAGCATTATTGGCAATATCTAAGAAAGTTTTGTCTAGAAGGGGTTATTTAATTGCGCGCCAGTAAGGAAAAATTCTTATCGGAAGGCCCCCTCTTTCTTGGGAACTACCTGATTGTCAATTTTGTAGCTCTGTAATATTATTTTGGAATAATTAATTATTGATTTATAAATATTTATTTTTGTGAATATAAAAGAAAGAATTAGTGCTGAGGTATTTTTATCAGTATTTGTTGTAAGTTTGGCGTATTATTTTGGACCCCCGCTTACTCATTTTTCAAAATAATCGGTGAAAAGTTATAAATTATATATATATATATATATATATATATATATAATGTGTGTGATTATGTGTGTACGTGTTGTGAGGAAATGTGTGTGTGTGTGTGTGTGTGTGTGTGTGTTTTCTTTTGCCGTAAGGCAAAGGTTATATATATATATATTTTATAAGTTTTGTTTTTTATGAAAAATAGAATATATTATATTTTATTATGCATAGTGTTTGAATAGTGGCTGCATAGTATTTGCATAGTGCTGCATAGTGAATTTTAGAAAAATCAGACGAAACCGTGAAAATTTTCTTCATGTTCACCCGTGAAAAATTTCAAATAGTGCCCAGCCATTCTCCTATAAATAGGATGCTTAGTTTAGAAATGAAAATCACACCAGAATCAGAGAATTCTTCTTCTATAATATTGAGCGTATTTCCTTAGAGTTTAAGGAAGCTTTGAGTGTAGAAAATAGTGCAAGTTTTCTTCGAGAATATCCTCGCCATACCAGTCAAAAATACTCTCCTTTTAAGGTAAGGGGTATTATTTATTTCATATTCGCTTACGATATTATTTTTCGTATTCGTAAGGAATTTTATTTTCGTTCAATATTCGTAAGGAATATTATTTTCGTTCAAATATTCGTAAGGAATATTATTTTCGTTCAATATTCGTAGGAATATTATTTTCGTTCAATAGTTGTAAGGGATATTATTTTTCTCGTAAATGATATTACTTTATTTCAATATTCATAAAGAATATTATTTTCTTTCATATTTCATATTATGAAAGCGATAATATTTCAATTCATATACCCAAATTAAAACTTACTACGGTAAGTATTGCTTCTATAATTCCTGAAATGATCAGAAATTCTTCGAATTTTGTATTTCATCTAGTATCATTTCATTGGAATGTTGGTATGAATTTTATTATAAAATTTTTACCTTTTCATGTCAGGGTTACTATTCACGTATACGACACTATTCACATATACAACACTATTCACGTATACAGCACTATTCACATAAAAATTAAATTTTCTTTTATTTGTCCAAGTTGTCTGTTATGGTTACTATCTTTGATTGTATCCAAGTTTTGAACTTCATTCTTAAATTTTGCTTCACAATTGATTATTATGGATTATTCTTGAACTTGAATAAACTAAATTACGAATCCTTAATCTTTGTCCTTTATCTCACTAGATTCGTTATTTATATTATTTTTCATCATCCTTAGTTCTAAATGGTGATATAACTGAATATCTTTGGCCTGTAGAGCAAAGATGAATGATTACCTGATGAATATCTTTGGCCCGTAGTGCAAAGATGGACAGGTGTTGAGATGAACATGACCAACTGGTAATACAAATGAATATCTTTGGCCCGTAGTGCAAACATGAATATTTGATTCAAGATGTATATTGATTGATGTTACAAGGATAAAATATTGATGATGAACTTTTAAATCAAAGAAGATACTAGACTTCATTCTCTACTTAACTCTTCTAATGAATTGTTATTTTCGCTGCGAATATTGATCTAAAACTTGTTGTCCATAATATTTTATCTGATTTGTTGAGGACTAACGATAAATTGTTCTTTATTATCCTAGTCATAATATTCTTTACTGGGCTAGTTGAGCTCATCCTTTTCATCTATTGTCCTCTTCAGGGAATGAGAATGTTACGGGAACTAGTCGGGGAACAGTGTGATGGTCAGAGTAGAGCAGTTGTAGTCCTCACTATTTTTGTAAAATAGTGTGATAATAATTATAATTAGTGAGGACTGAATTTGAGTGTTTATATTTTGTATTACGTACGTTTGTATTGACACTCACAGTTATATGGTCGTATTTCTCTCGACCTTTTGTTATAAAAGATTTGTATTTGAGATTCTGTACCATGTATCTGGCGACTCAGAATGGGTTGGTATTGAACCTATTTTGGGGGCGTCACAGTTGGTATCAGAGCTTAGGGATATGATATCTGGCGGAGATCGGGGAATAAAACTAGGAGGGGAGAGACGAGTAAATCCTTCAATAGTGTGTCCTACCTAAGCTTATCTGGTATTTAATTGGTCAGTCGGAGCATAAGGTTAATATATGATATGTTAGTTTGTTTAATTAGCCCTAGTTTTGTGGCAGTATTTGAGAATGGCAGTTGAAAATCTAAATAATGGAGTGAATGAGACTGTTGAGGCACCGCTAATCACCGAACCAGGATAATGTGATGTCGGGAGAAGAAGAAATTAGAAATATCCATGTGGTGAGTAAAGAATTAATAGTTGTGTTGGTCCAATTAGATGACACAATTAACGCGCAAGTATACGCGGTTAACAAGTAATAAAATGAAAGTACAGATATCTTTCCACGAGGAATTAACAGATAAAAGGTCACCAAATTAATAGTCTGTAATCATCTCGGTCTTACTTAAACGGATGGTAAAGAGAATGAATTTAAACTAAGTTAACTAGGCAAGGAATTAAACTTAAACTAAGTAATCCTAAGGTAGAATCAGATAATGAAGATAAGAGATTCTAATTTTCCCTAATAATTCGTCTAAGTCGACATACTTCCAATTTGGTCAAATTAATCGTTACAATTACTAGCCGAGAACACGAAAGTGAGAGAAGGCCATCTTTCGATGCACCTAATTCATATCACTTGCAATCCACAGATAATAGAACGCACGTGAACATCCACATTATCTAAACCCCTATATATCTATGGTGTTTACAAATAAATAGGGTTTAAGGTCAAGTTCTCTATTGACTACGAGCGGCGCTTCGGTATATATCTATCCTAAGCACAAATCATACGTCCAACGCCATGTGAACATACAATCGCCCGCCACCGTGACTCGATCTAAACCTACACTTCGTCTTTCAAGTATACATAGGTTATCACACTAATTGGTCATGACTTAATTAAGCAATGAAAGCATATATCGCAGTAGACAATCACGTAATAATCAATAAGAACCAATATGGAAGAGAAATCAACATTAACTACTCATTAGGTTCCATTGGAACCTCAAAATACAATTTAAGTCATAGACAACTCAAATATATCATCCACAAGGTTCATAAACATTATCCGAATACAAATTGAATACAAGGAGAGTTAAGAGATAGAGAATGCAAATCTTTAGTCTTTCTCCAAGCTTGGATCTTTGATGCTAATCCCTTGCTTCAATCTTCAAACCTAATTTAACCCTAGAAACTAACTAACTAAACTAAACCCTAATCTAGACTTAATCTACTCCTAATCTATACAAGAAATGTAAAGAAAATGGAAGAACAAGCTAGGGCTAAGGCTTAAGGCCAATATCTGATGTTTTTCTTGCCCAAAACAAGCACCCTTATATCCCACTCAAAAGCCAAGTCCCGTTCAATTGAAAAATCAAGTCTGGCACAGCTGGGGACTGGCGCGGCCGCGCCCAAAAATGCACTAGCATCCGCGCGCCCGCGCAAAGGCTTTTTTGCTGGAGAGTCCTCTAGTAAAAAGGCCATAACTTTTGATTCGGGAGGAGTTACGAGGCCTGCCACCTGTCAAATTGAATCTATCGAAGAGCTCTACAACTTTCATTCTTTGAGCATTGAGAAATAATGGATGGATGAGGGCTGAAATTGAGCTCCAAGTGACAGTTGTGCAATAGAAACCCAAAACCGTGGAGGTTAACGTCCGTTGGTATACGGGGCATAACTCTTGCCTCTGAACTCCGATTGGGATGATTCAAGATGTTCTAGAAAGCTTAGAAGACGCTCTACAATATGAAATAAACTCCAATCCAAGAACATAAAATGAACATAAACCCCCCAAACGATGTCCGGATTGCATTTCCTTCCCATTTTTGCTTCAAATGCCATTCTTGCTCCTTTTGGCCTCTAGACTCGTGGCATCACCTTCATTGCTTCCTCACCCATGCTATCTTAATGCTTTAAGCCCATTTTAGTGCTTTTCCCCATTTAAGCGTTCTTTTGCCCTTTTAAGCTCAATTTGCACCCGGAGAGTTTCTAAACCTGAAAATCACAAAACAAAGTAAAAACACATAAAGCGCACAACGATACTTGAGTTTAAGCAACATAATGAGTTGGTTACTATCCGAATAAGTGATCATAAAAACCACTTATCAAATACCCCTAAACTTAAACGTTGCTTGCCCTCAAGCAACCAAAACAAAACCAAACAAAAGATGCAATGCAGTATCTACAATGTATGCAACCTACGATATCATGAATGCGAATCCAAGTTCCCAGCCAGTATTGAACTTTTAAAGCAATGCCTCAGAAAACCACGAGATAGTCGAACAGATAAGCTACCCAAAACAAGACCATAAGGCATATTCTGCAAATCCAAAACTGTCAGAACTGATGTATTGTGCATTGTGTGCCTAGCAACCATTAGATATGCATTCAGATAAAATACTCACATACTATGCTTCTTTAGGGGAAAAACAAGCTTTAACTTAATAAAAATAGTAAATCATATAAGTTTTAACTAAGACCATGTATTACTAGAGTTAAGAGTCAACATGGGGTTTTCATTAAGTTTTTATTACTCACGAGGGCGTATTCGCACTTTTCTGTGTACACATTCGACTGTGCAATGCCTAGTTCTCTTAGGCTTTTCAATGATATCCATGTAGCGAGCTTTCGACCAACGACTCCCAGACCAGACGGCCTTAGGGTACTGGGTGTAGAGACACCCCGAGGGCTTACTTGCTCGAATATAAAAGGCCACAGAACTCGACGTAGCCAATGTGTTTATTCTATTTTTTTCTTTTTCAATGCATTTTCTTTTGTTTTCTTTTTCTTTTCCTGCAAGGGATTGCGTCTTACGCTCCATCTCCCCGTATATATCACGCATGTCCCTTGTTTCCCCCAAACTTAAGCTTTTAACAGTCTAGTTATTATTATATGCGAACTGAAACTCTTTTATTAAAATATAGCTTTTCCACCAGAAGACAAGTATGTAAACATTTAAACTTAGCATATCATGGTGTTTACTCTATCGTGCTTACTGGTTACACAGTATCTGACAGGTAAGGATTTACATATATGACCATGAAATCAGGCTTAAGTCTCAAATCAGTTCAACAATCAAGTGATTTCAATTTCTTCACAGGCAACATACATAACTAACCAACTGAAAACTGGATTCATGCAGTATGCTCTAACACAGAATGCAAAAGCAAAAGAAAAATTTTAAAATGTTCACAAATTTTAACTATTTACAACCTACATGCACTAAATAAACAAACACAATATGCAATATGAATGCAACTACCCTATATGCAAAATAAAGCCAATACCCCCAAACTTAAATTATTCAATGTCCTCATTGAAGGTAAAGGTAAAAAGAAACTCCTCTATTTGGCTTCTGATGCTGCATGAAATGAAGTGGCATCCTCTCAGAAGTTTCTCCGTCTCTCTCTACTCTTGGTAAAATAAACCCCGCTCAACACTATACTCAACGAACCAACCCAGCTCCATATCAATCTTGCTCTGCTAGAGATCCCACACTTACTATCCCAATTGATTAGGTTGAGAAGATGAGGTGGATGAGAATTGGTACTTTGGATTGAGGAGGTTGGAGGTTTTCAAAACTAAGGTTTGTAGTGGGGGGATTGAATGAGAGGGAAGAGATGGGAGATTGCATGAAGGAACTTGAGGGTTTGGGATTAGAGGGGCTGAGGCTTGGGTGCTGTTAATAATTGATATGAATTGGTGCCCCCCAAAATCTGCAAGATTTTTCCCAAGTCAGGCTCAGTCTGCATGTGGCGCGGCCGCGCGTGGATGCAGGCTTAAATGGGCGCGGCCGTGCGGGCCATCAGATTTTGTTGCTGCAGATTTTTGGTATGAACTGAGGTTGGCTTTTGCTTTTCATTCATTCCGAGCAGCCGTTGACCTAAAATACGCAGACAATACTTATTAAGCCCTCCTAGACTAACAAAAGTATATAAAATCTATTTACATCAAGAGAATGAACATGGAAAGATATATACATTTATATTCCCCAAAAATTCTCTAAAGGCGTATATGCAATGCAAGTGCATCAAAAGTATGCTATAAGCTTTGTAATCCCAAAAATATACGCATTCATGCCTAAGTTCAAAAATGTAGGCATTGAACTTATAATTCCTACAGTATGCAAAAATTTAAACTAAATATTAACTAATAAGAATTAAACGAGGGGGAGGGAAATGTGATAGAAAGCATGTAAATGGAGAATTAAACAGAGAGATAGATAGGGAATTGATGGGAAGCAGGTAATAGAGAATTAAACAAAGAGATAGAGAGGGAATTAATGGGGTGCCTCCCATCTAGTGCTTGATTTATAGTCCTCTAGCTCGACTCTGTCTGACCCCTCCATCCATCAGAATTGTTGTGTGACTTTGGCGGCTTCCCAGCAGGAGAGGGTGCAGATTTAAACTACCTAGCACATGATATGAACAAGGATTCCCTATACTGAAGGTCAGGGGGCTAGGCAAGGGTTCCGTTGTGTATGTGAAATGGTTAGGGCTTTGAGGTTCACACAACACAATGGTTTCTTCTTCTATTCTCTTCTCTTCTGACAACCATGGTTTCGAGACTGTGGAATCTCTCGTGTCATCGAGATCCGTCTCTGTGATGTGGCTACTAAGGGGGCAAGGATGTGCAAACTTGACTGGCTTGTTCCACTTAGGCGGAGGAGGCTCTTGGGGGATTATCACTATTGGTTCATACTGTTCCACGTCCCCAATTATCTCCTTATTTCCATTGCTTTCGGCTCGTCCAGTTGCAATTGCACTTCGGATTCTCTATCAGTTTCTGCACCCATGTCATAGCACCGATCTTTCTGAGGGTCGTAACTCATGGCATCATTCATTGGAGGTACAAGATCTTGCATTGTTGTTGTAATACCCGAGAATTTCCTAATATTATTAAATAAATATATTAATGAAAATGAGAATTTATTTAATATAAATGATTTTGTGTTATGAGAAGGATTAATTCAATTATATAAAATTGAATAATTATAATAACTGAGGAAAATGTGGAGTTTATAATAAACTCGTTGATAGCCTTGTGGGGCACAGTGTTGAGGATTATTAATGATTATAGTAATTAACAAATGAATTATTAAAGTGAACGATTAATCTATATTAATTGTTAATTGTAGAATATTAATTGTCGATTATGGAATATTAACTGTGATTGATTAATAATACGTGATTATTATTATTGCGAGAAATATAATAATAATAAACAATGTATGATATTTAATTATATAAATTAATAATCAATGAGGAATGGATCAATTAATATATTATTAATTAATCAATGAAATGAATAATTTATTTATTTGACATTATGAATAATAAAATAAATAAGTAAGTTATTAATATAATAAGATTATATTGAATGTTATGTGCAAATGTGCAAGAATTAAATATAAAGTATATGGAATACGACTATATTATATAGTGTAAAGAAACGCTTAGGTGTGACCATGCAAGTATACATAAGCTATGTTATATAGTGCAATGTGAATACATTACACATAGAGACCATGTATTAAGATTGATTGAAATATATAAGCTACATGTTTATGCTTGTGTGACAATAAATATGTGGGTATACATTGTATAATATATCATGAACATATTGTAAACTATTAGTTTTAATAAAGGAGACAGTGTAATATGATAACATCGGATTAAATTATATCCGGTATTAACAAAATGTACATGGATTATATGTGTCAATTTACACTTACTACATTATGTGAATTATTATGACATTTCAATTAAAGACCTAAGTGTCTAAATATGTGTGTATATATAACCTAAGTATTAACACTAGTTTGTTTACAAATTGGAAATGCTGAGATTTCTATGCCTTGTCCCATATTAATAGACACAAACCTTGTACACGTGAAATGCATCATGAAGCTAGCCTACTCTCTTCTCTCAAACTCAGCATTCTAGCAAATCATGATATGGGGAGTGGGCACACCAGTGTTCTTCAACCACTCTACCAACTCTTCCTTAGTTGATATACAAAGCTTCAAGCTATTGGTTCTATTTAATGGACAATTGCATTGTCTATGTAAGGATTCTTCTATAAATAGCTGCCATGTTTCTTCGTTTTCAATTTGCTGAGAGTTTGCATAAGTGGTGAGTGAAAGCAATATACATATATCAGTAGGAGAAGTTGGATTAGCAGCAAACTCTATTTGAATCCTAGCAGAGGTATAATCCCTCTTCCTTTGTTCTTCATTTTCTTTTTCTATTTCTGAAGTTTCCTTCAAATTCTTGATTATGCCAAATTGGTTCATAATTGTTTTGTAGAACCCTTATATTGTTGTTATATGAGCATACATACATGATGGAACCACTATATAGCTTTCTTGACCTTCATTTCCATTTTTGCTCTGCAATTTCTGTAAAACATCAAATTCGTGAATTTGGTTGGAGTTCATGAAATTGGTAATTGATAAATGGCGATTGACTGTTATATAAGCATATATATATATATATATGTGTGTGTGTGTGTGTGTGTGTGTGTGTTAGTAAGTTAAAGAAGGTATGTTGAAATCGATGAAATAGGAGGTTTTGGGTTGGTTCTGCAGAAACTGTCCCCACGCCGCAGCGCCATGGTCCGCGCCGCAGCTCTACTAGCGCCGCAGCGTCAGCTTGATGCTGATGTTGCCACGCCGCAGCGCCAGCTTGCTGCTGTTGTTGCCGCGCTGCAGCGCCGCTGTGCAGGCAAGCCCAGAAATGACTGTCTTAACTATCTGTTTGTCCAGTCCGAGAGCAGTGAAATTATAATTCATACTAAGTAAATGTAACATGATTTATGGAGTTCTTCTTATGCAATATATGTTTCCATAGTTTACTTAACATAAAAAGAGAACCCATGATTTTGAAAACACAAGCATTGAACATGGACTCTAACATGTTATATTAGGATTCTAGGTTCTGATTTTTTTGAGCATGTTATATGGCCTTGAAATGCGTGTCAAACATGTTAACATATGAATCTAGATAGCATGAGCATGTTAGGCCTTATTAGTGAGCTTTACTAATGAGAATACAAGTTTTAAACGTGCACCTTGACATGTTAACTTGAAGTTTAAATTCTGAAGTTTATGAACGTGTTGGATAATACTATTGACTTCATTAACGTCATGCATATATACATACCATGCTAGATGTCATGATTAAAATTTAGCGTAAACAGATCATGTTTTCAACTAATAACTGTAATAGTTACATGTATGAAATGTGAATACTCATAAGGATGTATATGAATACCTTATGTGTTTTAAAGAGCGAGCATGATAGGCCTTATGAATTCCATGACCTTGAATGGCTTAAAATTATTGAAAGTGTTGACTTAGAATCTATTGCATGTATGATTGGAACGAGGAAAGGTTGTATACACTTAAAAGTATCCTTTAACATGTATATATGCTATATAATATCCTATGTCATTACTTGAATCCGATTGACGGTTAACTCACAATAATGCTGTAAAGTGCTAGAAAGGTTATGCTTGCTATTATTCATGTTGAACTTAGTATTGTTCTTGAATATTGTGAAAGTGTCTATGCCATTTAATTCGGCTAGACTTATGCTATTGAAAAGCGACCCAAACTAATTGATTGGTGTGGGATCTTGTATTTGACTGAGAAGAACAACCTTCTTTGAAGGGAATATATAATTGTCGGAGAACCGACGTGCACACTTGAGTATGATTGATTGTTATGCATAACGATGGTACTTTAGGCTGATCACCTGTTGTACCTGTTTTTGTTGGATTTTCAGTTTATTACTGTTAATTCTAGTAGAAGTTCATAGTCCTTAGTGACTGCTCAGTATTCAGTTATCTTGAAATCTTGAATTGATTTATTATTGAATCACATTGATATTATTCTGTCCTTAGCGACTATTATTGAAAACTGTTGATATTCTTGTTATCCTTGAATTATCAAACCTTGTTATACCCTTTCGAGAATTAAGAATTATATCACTTACCCTTATTGTATCTTACTTGCTGGGCAATTTGTGCTCATTCTTGCTTTCCCTAAAACATTTCAGTTAAGGCAGAGCATGGCGAACCTTCAGGCATTGATAAGGGCATGGGCAAGGCTACCAACTAGCTTGTGTCTTTTATGTTTTCAAATATTGTAATATTGTATTAAGATGATGTAGTAAGACTGGATTTAATTATATTTAAGCTTAAGTTAGATTATGTAATAAGTCGATAATTGATATTATTATGTAATCTATTAAGTACTGTAGGTTGCGAGACTTGGGGGAATAATTATAATAAATCATTGTAAATTATTCTAGAATAGATTTTCCGCTGTGATTGTGTGATATTTAGTTATTATTATTGTGATGTATTACCATGAGCACGTGATGAACCGAATTCGAGAGACCAAGTGGTGGTCACGAATTTTGGGGCGTCACAGTTGTCTCTTGTTCATATACCTCGTCCGTATTTAATGCCGTGCTAATCTGCTCCACCCAAATCTGAAGATCCTCATTTGAATACTCTTGCTCAATCAACTCCTCTTTCATCAAGGCCATGCTATTCTGATTTGCCCAATTCTGGAGATTCTCGCTTTACTACTCTTGCTCAACTAAGGTCTCTTGTGTTGATGCTATGGAATTTCCCCACAAATAGTCCAATCCTTCCTTTCTAGTTTCAGTCTCAGGATCTATGTACTGAGGCTCATTTATTGAAGGATTGTTGATTAGGGCCATCTGGTTCAAAGAGTTTTGGTTCGATTCTTCTTGGCTTCTAATCATCTCCTCTTGCTTCGCTAAGGCTCTATCCAGGATGTCCATGGTAGACTGTTCTCCTTATAAACATAGGGATGGATAAGTGGGTTCGGGTGTAAAAATTGGACTCGGCTCACAATATTGGTCTTGATAGTAGTTTCCGAAAGGGCTCGAGTGATACCCCCAATCTTGCTGATAATTGGTGTACGACTCACTGTGGAAGTACTCACCCCCATACTTCTCCTGTCCATAACTGATAGGCTCTTGATGGCTCATATAACCTCCAACACCATAGTCATATGAAGTCACTGGCTCTCGACTCTGTTGGGCTGAAACAGTATCCAACTTTCTCGAGAGCTCCTCTAAATGTGCTGAAAGTGTGGCAATTGGGTCGAGTCCATCAGTGCTCGCTTCCCTTGGTTGCTCTTGTCTTGTACAGTTCCATGGATAGAAATGTAAGTCCATTGTACCTGAGAAGAGAATATAGGAAGAATTAAAACAAAAATAAAAAGTTTAAACTAAGACTAATTTGATTAAAACTAATGTTGGCAAACAGTTATCCAAATAATTCCCCGGCAACGACGCCAAAAACTTGTTGGTCCAATTAGATGACACAATTAACGCGCAAGTATACGCGGTCAACAAGTAATAAAGTGAAAGTACAGATATCGTTCCCACGAGGAATTAACAGATAAAAGGTCGCCAAATTAATAGTCCGTAATCATCTCGGTCTTATTTAAACGGATGGTAAAGAGAAATGATTTTAAACTAAGTTAACTAGGCAAGGAATTAAACTTAAACTAAGTAATCCTAAGGTAAGAATCAGATAATAAAGATAAGAGATTCCAATTTCCCCTAATGATTCATCTAAGTCGACATACTTCCAATTTGGTCAAACTAATCGTTACAGTTGCTAGCCGAGAACACGAAAGTAAGAGAAGGCCATCTTTCAATGCACCTAATCCATATCACTTGCAATCCACATATGATAGAACACACGTGAACACCCACATTATCTAAACCCCTATATGTCTATGGTGTTTACAAATAAATAAGGTTTAAGGTCAAGTTCTCTATTGACTACGAGCGGCGCTTCGGTATATATCTATCCTAAGCACAAATCATATGTCCAACTCCATGTGAACATACAATCGCCCGCCACCGCGATTCGATCTAAACCTACACTTCGTCTTTCAAGTCCACATAGGTTATCACACTAATTGGTCATGACTTAATTAAGCAATGAAAGCATATATCGCAGTAGACAATCACATAACAATCAATAAGAACCAATATGGAAGAAAAATCAACATTAACTACTCATTAGGTTCTATTGTAACCTCAAAATACAATTTAAGTCATAGACAACTCAAATATATCATCCACAAGGTTCATAAACATTATCCGAATACAAATTGAATACAAGGAGAGTTAAGAGATAGAGAATGTAAATCTTTAGTCTTTCTCTAAGCTTGGATCTTTGATGCTAATCCCTTGCTTCAATCTTCAAACCTAAACTAACCCTAGAAACTAACTAACTAAACTAAACCCTAATCTAGACTTAATCTACTCCTAATCTATACAAGAAATGTAAAGAAAATGGAAGAACTTGCTAGGGCTAAGGCTTAAGGCCAATATCTGATGCTTTTTCTTGCCCAAAACGAGCCCCCTTATATCCCACTCAAAAGCCAAGTCCCGTTCAATTGAAAAGTCAAGTCTGGCATAGCTGGGGACTGGCGCGGCCGCGCCCAAAAATGCACTAGATTTCGCGCGCCCGCGCCAAGGCTTTTCTGCTGGAGAGTCCTCTGGTAAAACGGCCATAACTTTTGATCCGGGAGGAATTATGAGGCCTGCCACCTGTCAAATCGAAGCTGTCGAAGAGATTTACAACTTTCAATATTTGAGCATTGAGAAATAATGTATGGTTGAAGGCTAAAATTGAGCTCCAAGTGACAGCTGTGCAATTGAAATCCAAAACCGTGAAGTTTAACGTCCGTTAGTTTACGGGGCATAACTCTCGCCTCCGAACTCCGATTGAGATGATTCAAGATATTTCGGAAAGCTTAGAAGACGCTCTACAATATGAACTAAGCTCCAATCCAAGAACATAAAATGAACATAAACCCCCCAAACGATGTCCGGATTGCATTTCCTTCCCATTTTTGCTTCAAATGCCATTCTTGCTCCTTTTGGCCTCTAGACTCGCAGCATCACCTTCATTGCTTCCTCACCCATGCTATCTTCATGCTTTAAGCCCATTTCAGCGCTTTGCCCATTTAAGCGTTCTTTTGCCCTTTTAAGCTCAATTTGCACCCGGAAAGTTTCTAAACCTGAAAATTACAAAATAAAGTAAAAACATATAAAACGCACAATGATACTTGAGTTTAAGCAACAGAATGAGTTGGTTACTATCCGAATATGTGGTCATAAAAGCCACTTATCAAGTTGCACCCGAGCTAGTCGTAGAGGTAACAGCTGAGAGTGAGGAAGAAGAGGAACCTGAGGAGGAGGATTTATTAGGAGAATTTTATGATCGAAATGTAGAACTACAAGATCGTATTCATGAGTTAGAAGAGCAGGGTGAAGAACGACAGACCACCGTGGAACAAAGGGATACAACAATTCAAGAAAGGGATACAAAAATTTAAGATTTTGCTACTCGATATGCGAGGCTTGAACAGAAGCTCTCTCTGGCAGAGCATATGATATTAGAGCTGAAATCTAAAAATGTAAATGTCAACGATCAGCTGAAAGAAGAAGCAACGGAACGAGTGAGAATTAAAGATGCATGAGTAAAAGCCGCATGACGCATTGATATTTTAGAAAGAGACTTCCGATCCAAGAAGACCAAAATAGACGATATGGATTTCACTTTTTGGACAGTAATTGGAAGAATCCAACATCGAATTTGGAATTACCCTGTGCATAGCGGTCAACCCCAATTCGATATGGATCAAAGAGTAATGATTCAAATCATGGATCAAGTGTGTTACGCAGCAGTTGAGGGTGGAATGAGCTTTATAGCAAAGTCAAGACCAGCTGGCATAGTGACACAAAAGACTATCCTAGACAAATCAAAGTCGGTGTCTTGGAAGAGCGTTTGTCGTGACTGTCCAAAACACGAGGAACCCGAATGAATTTATCATGGGTTAGTTAATCATAAATTTTTGCGAAGTCTATACCTTATTAGATACCGGTTCTACCCATTTTGTTATTTCACCTACTTGTGCTCAACGTTTGAACTTGACTTCTGAGGAATAAGACTTTGACTTATCAGTTGAAACTCCGTTGGGAGAAACTTTCATTACATCTACAGTTTACAAATCTTGCTTGATTCAAATTGATACCCTCACCCTACCAGTTGATCTTATATCTTTGAAAATACTTGCATTTGACGTGATTTTAGGAATTGACTGGTTAACCACTTATCATGCCAAAATTGATTGTTTTCGTAGGGTTGTTAGTTTTCATATTCCTAACCAACCTGTTGTGTGAATTCAAACAACCAAACTCCTAAAATCAATCAATGTCATTTCAAGTTATAAAGCTATTCGTTTACTTAAAAACGGATGTCGAGCTTTTTCAGCCCATATCACTGATCTAAACCAGAATACGTCAGGTTTGAATGATATTTCTGTTGTTAATGAGTTTCCTGATGTATTTCCCGAAGAACTTCCCGGTCTACCCCCAGAATGTGAAGTTGAATTCTTTATTGCCTTGAACCCGGTACAAAACCCATTTCTAAAATCCCATATCGAATGGCTCCTATTGAACTTCAGGAGTTAAAGGTCCAACCACAGGAGTTGTTAGACATCGATTTTATTCGTCCTAGTACATCTCCTTGGGGTGCTCCTGTTTTAATCGTAAAGAAAAAAGACGGGAGTATGCTACTTTGTATTGACTATCGGGAGTTGAACCATGTCACTATCAAGAATAGGTATTCGTTACCTCGCATTGATGACCTATTCGACTAGTTACAAGGCGCATAATTCTTCTCGAAGATCGATCTTCGTTCTGGATATCATCAGTTAGAGATTAAAACTTATGACATTCTAAAGACTGCCTTTAGAACTCGATACGCGCATTACGAATTTCTAGTTATATTTTTCGGATTGACCAATGTCCATGCTGCGTTCATGGACATGATGAACCGAATATTTGAGAAATATTTGGATTATTTTGTGGTTGTCATTATTGATGACATCCTAATATATTCCAAAAGTCTCAAATATTTCTTTACTTAGAACGAACTTGATATGCAACAACGACGTTGGTTGGAGTTGTTGAAAGATTACGATCGTACCATTCAATATCATCCTGAAAAAGCAAACGTGGTAGCTGACGCGTTGAGTAAAAGATCGTTGAGAACGAAAGCGATGCTGTCAACAGGTAGCCCCATTTTGTTTGACGTACAAAGGATGGAAATAGAGTTAAAGACTCTAGGGACCCACGTGATGATGTCAAGTATACGCGTAGAACCAGCTTTAACTGATAAAGTTAAAGTTGCTCAAGCTACAGACCCGGAGCTGATGAAGATGAAGAAGAAGGTGCAAGAAGGTGCTATTCTAAAGGCGAGAATTGATGAAGAAGGAATACTTCAAGTCAACTCCAGACTTTGTGTTCCTAACGATCCTAATTTGAAGTATAGAATCATGATAGAGGCACACAACACACCGTTCACAATTCATCTTGGAAGTACCAAAATGTATCGTGATCTTCGACATACATTCTGGTGGAGCTATATGAAAAGAGAGATCGCGGAGTTTATCTCGAGGTGTTTAACGTGTAAACGTGTCAAGGCGAAGCATCAAGAGCCATAAGGCATGAAGAGCCCCGGACCTCTCGCTGGTGACGTCTTGTGTGGGATGCACCGAAGCCAGACTCTCCGTAGGGGACGCCGTTTTTGTGCGGTAGCAAACTGATAGGTACCATTGTGAGGTACTATGATTGAAGCACCATGAGAGTCACAGTTGGAATTGAAGAAATGACCTGGGAGTTAAAATCGAAAATAAAAACGAGGTATCCTCACCTTTTCGATATACCAGGTACGTACGTCAATTTCGAGGACAAAATTTCATAAGGAGTGGAGGTTGTAAGACCCAACTTTTATGTATAAAATTGAATTTCCTTTATATATTATTTTGAAATAGTAAGGGGTTGATTTGATGATTGTGGTAAGTTATGGAGTGATTTGTGAAAGTTTTAGAAAGTAAGTAAGTGGTCATAAAATATTCATTGTGTCAGGGAATATTCGTTTGGTCGAGAAATTATTTTTTTGTCGGGGAATATTCATACGACGACGCAATCATTTGTGGGCTCCATAATGGAAAATTGTCGAATGAAGAAAACAACAAGAATAAGTTTTTGTAAAAATAACGGCGTAGTTGTTACCGTTAAAACTGTTGAAATACCCGGTGGTTAAAATACAGTAATGCGCGGTGTTGCACAGTAGCACACGGTTGTGCATAGTAATTCTAATTATTGATTCTTACGTAAGAAGTCACTACTCAATAATTGTTACAGTAATTACTGTTCAATATTTTATATTATTGATTCAATAATTGCTACATTGATAATTGCATAATATTTTATTGATTCAATAATTGTCATTGCACAGTCTTTCAAATTATCAAATTAATAATTTATATTTTTTGAATAATATTATTAGATAGCATTATTGGCAATGTCTAAGGAAGTTCTGTCTAGAAGGGGTTATTTAATTGTGCGCCAGTAAGGAGAAATCCTTATCGGAAGGTCCCCCTCTTTTCTGGGAATGACCTAGGTTGTCAATTTTGTAGCTCTGTAATATTATTTGGAAATAATTAATTATTGATTTATAAATATTTATTTTTATGGATATAAAAGAAGGAATTAGTGCTGAGATATTTTTATCAGTATTTGTTGTAAGTTTGGCGTATTATTTTGGACCCCCACTTACTCATTTTTCAAAATAATCGGTGAAAAATTATAAAGTATATATATATATATATATATATATATATATATATATATACGTATTATATATATATATATATATATATATATATATATATATAATGTGTGTGATTATGTGTGTACGTGTGTGTGAGGAAATGTGTGTGTATGTGTGTGTGTTTTCCTTTGTCGTAAGGCAAAGGTTATATATATATATATATTATAAGTTTTATTTTTTATGAAAAATAGAATATATTATATTTTATTATGCATAGTGTTTGCATAGTGAATGCATAATGTTTGCATAGTGCTGCATAGTGAATTTTAGAAAAATCAGACGAAAACGTGAAAATTTTCTTCCTGTTCACCCGTGAAAAATTTCAAATAGTGCCCAGCCATTCTCCTATAAATAGGATGCTTAGTTTAGAAATAAAAATCACACCAGAATCAGAAAATTCTTCTTCTATAATATTGAGTGTATTTCTTTAGAGTTTAAGGAAGCTTTGAGTGTAGAAAATAGTGCAAGTTTTCTTCGAGAATATCCCCGCCTTACTAGTCAAAAATACTCTCCTTTTAAGGTAAGGGGTATTATTTATTTCATATTCGCTTACGATATTATTTTTCGTATTCGTAAGGAATTTTATTTTCTTTCAATATTCGTAAGGAATATTATTTTTGTTCAAATATTCGCAAGGAATATTATTTTCATTCAATATTCGTAGGAATATTATTTTCGTTCAACAGTTGTAAGGGATATTATTTTTCTCAGAAATAATGTTACTTTCTTTCAATATTCATAAAGAATATTATTTTCTTTCATATTTCATATTATGAAAGCGATAATATTTCAATTCATATACCCAAATTAAAACCTACCATGGTAAGTATTGCTTCTATAATTTTCGAAATGATCAGAAATTCTTCGAATTTTGCGTTTCATCTAGTATCATTTCATTGGAATGTTGGTATGAATTTTATTATAAAATTTTTACCTTTTCATGTCATGGTTACTATTCACGTACACGACACTATTCACGTATACGGCACTATTCATAGAAAAATTAAATTTTCTTTTATTTGTCCAAGTTGTCTGTTATGGTTACTATCTTTAATTGTATCCAAGTTTTGAACTTCATTCTTGAATTTTACTCCACAATTGATTATTATGGACTATTCTTGAACTTGAATCAACTAAATTACGAATCCCTAATCTTTGTCCTTTATCTCACTAGATTCGTTACTTATATTAATTTTCATCATCCTCAGTTCTAAATGGTTATATAACTGAATATCTTTGGCCTGTAGAGCAAAGATGAATGAATACCTGATGAATATCTTTGGCCCGTAATGCAAAGATGGACAGGTGTTGAGATGAACATGACCAACTGGTAATACAAATGAATATCTTTGGCCCGTAGTGCAAACATGAATATTTGATTCAAGATGTATATTGATTGATGTTACAAGGATAAAATATTGATGATGAACTTTTAAATCAAAGAAGATACTAGACTTCATTCTCTACTTAACTCTTCTAATGAATTGTTATTTCCGCTGCGAATATTGATCTAAAACTTGTTGTCCATAATATTTTATCTGATTTGTTGAGGACTAACGATAAATTGTTCTTTATTATCTTAGTCATAATATTCTTTACTGGGCTAGTTGAGCTCATCCTTTTTATCTATTATCCTCTTCATGGAATGAGAATGTTGCGGGAACTAGTCGAGGAACAATGTGATGGTCAGAGTAGAGCAGTTGTAGTCCTCACTATTTTAGTAAAATAGTGTGATAATAATTGTAATTAGTGAGGACTAAATTTGAGTGTTTATATTTCGTATTACATACGTTTGTATTGACACTCACAGTTGTATAGTCGTATTTCTCTCGACCTTTTGTTATAAAATATTTGTATTTGAGATTTTGTACCATGTATTTGGCGACTCATAATGGGTTGGTATTGGTCTTATTTTGGGGGCGTCATAGTTGTAATTTTACACATTACACAACATTTTTTAGAAAAAAACGTTGTGTATTTACATATTACACAACGTTTTTTAGAGTGTATTTGCACATTACACAATGATTTTTTTCTAAAAAAATGTTAGGTATTTGCACATTACACAACGTTGTAATATATAATACAACAGTCCATCCCACTCATCCTAGTTGCTTTTTCAATCAGCACTATAACTATTAGGTCCATCCAATATAAGCACAGCAATTGCTTGGCAATACCAATAATTTGTCACGCCTAGTATTTTTCATCTGCATTTGAAACCCCCCTCCCCCCCCTTTTCTCTCCACATCACAACCACCGCAATAATAATAATAATAATATAAAAAAAACACTAAATAGAAGTCAAGAAACATGAAGCTTATAATAACAAATCGACCTTTGCATATCAATAGGGGTTACAAATTGTCATCAATTAGACATAAGGGTCAGCATACCCACTTTGATGGTATGGGAGAAATATCGAGCACAACCTTCTCGTTCTGCTACTACAACAAAAGATAAATATATAGAACTAAAGGAACAAATGGACACAGAAACAAATAGCTCCCATTTGTGTTCTTACTGCAGAAAACATCATGAATTGAAGAATGCACTTTGCTTTCTCATATGCTCGGGAATCAACTTCCCCAGCAACTCGGTTTGCACCTTCTTCAGCTCTATACAATAGGAGCAAGCAACACATAATAATCACAATCAAATATGCAGAGAGATAGGAGCACAAAAATATCTTGACTTAATGACTCTCCTTACCGTGAGACTTAAAGTTGAACAGTGGCGGAAGAAATCGTCCGTTTGGTAGACGGGTGTTTGGGTAATGAAGCTCGTCAAAAAGGGGATACATCAAACCATCCAACTTCAAGGGTAGTAAAATAAACATAAAAAAATAACTTCACATTCAAGGAGCATGGGGTTTCTGGAGGAATAGATACAGAATGAATGCCAAAGATATATGTAACCACCTGGACAATATGCGACTCACCTCAATTGCTGTCATTAATTCTATAGGCTTCTCCCAACTAGATAACCTCATCTTTTTGTTGTAATAGAATCTGAATAGTCATGTCAAAAGGCTTCTTAAGATTTTAGAAGCATATGGCGCAGATCCTCATTGTCAATAATTATGAAAACATAATGAAACAGGAGTTCCATAAGGGCAAACCACATCATTTGTGTAAATCTAGAGTAAGCTCCTAAAGAAGCAGAGAAATATATCTTCAACATGGGCAACACACAACAAATGGATACCAGAAGGCTCAACAAAGCAGTTCGTGATTATTGATTATACATCTACAGGTTAAGGCAGGGTAGCGAAGCAGTATATCCAATGCACTTCATGTATTGAATTTGTCTAGAGTTTCATATACTAATTATCGATAATATTTTAACCTTTATGCAATTTATTATTTTGATAAGCACTTCTCATGAGCTTAGCATCAAAACATTAAAACAGTCCCAAAATCACAAAACAACACAGCATCCACAATTAAACCAAATGGGCAAACTGTTGCAGCGCATCGCAGCGCGCGGCTGCCACTGCTGCTGCTACTGCAGTCCCCATAATCAAACTACCAAGTTTGTTATTTTCTGGATTGCATACTACATATCCAATTGAAACAAAATTTTGATATGTTGTCGAGGGCATGGCAAGGTATTTTTAAAAAATATAACCCATCTATTTCAAACATTATAGGCCTGTCTAACAAGTCTTTCAAAATGTCATGTTGAAACAATTTTTAAACCAAACATAAATATAGCAATTAAACTTGCAGCAAGATAACTTAATGGAAACAAGTTTACGATTTCTCTCCAACAAATAATGGATAGTTCTAAGAAAATAAAAAAGAGTTCAATAATTACAAACAATCTTAGTAATTACAAATAATAACATGCTGCCACTGAGAATACCATTATCCCCCGTTGATGATATAAATATTATACACAATTTGTTAAGTAACTCTAGGAAATATTATTTCATATAAGTGAAAAAGTTAAATGAATTCAATAGCATACCTCCAGGAACCTTGCCACTACCCTGCCACTTGGATGCACACACATCAGCATCATAACCAGAAAGTCTTAGAAGATACACCAGCGAAAACCTGATACAGCTAGCATAACAAGGAATGTACCGTTGCTTAAAAATTATAGAGATGCTCACAGAAAATGGTCATGACGTGATGCTCTTTAATGACATTGACAAATTGTTGATATATCAGTGTAAATGATATTAGTGCAAATGATATATTTAGAAAGTATATAATATATGATAGGTTATCAAATGAGTATAATTATAACTAAACACTGACCATCATGTATGAGTAAAAACTAAACGATATTGCTATGATAGCTTATTTGCTATCATATATGATAGTATTTCTGAAATTTGCCCCAAGTATATACTAAACATTTACTATATACACAATTATATTCAGTTTACTAGAAACATACTCTAACTTGATCTATATATCAAAGAATCTGAACTAGCTGCGGAATTACATCACAAAAACATCAAACGAGGCAAAAACGATGTAGACATGCCAAAGTTGCAAACTAGTATATACTTGGGGGAAACTGTGACGCCCCGAAATCTGACCTATTTTTCTCACCGAATCTTGTGCATTACGATTACCTCTCATTCCATACATGCATAATTAAATCATAAAGATTAATGATATATCATTCCATTCCCAGGTTCCATTACCTTAAAATCTTTCCTTCATTAAAAATAATGATAATTACATTATTTTTATCATATTACAAGTGTGACTTAACTAGTCACCGTAGCTACATAATAGTTTAATCTAACTATTCTTCAAGTCTTGGCTTGAGCTTCATTCTTATTCATAACACTGAAAAGTACTTCATCTTGTGACGCTAATGGTATTCGCAACCATAGCATCTCACCATATCAGGACATCGATCATCTTGATCTTCATTAGGTCCTTTAATACATACTACAATCGTTTGCTGAAAATATTTTTATTTAAAGCAAGTGTGAGCATTCAATTGCTCAGCAAGTCATAGAAGTTGAATATTAACAACTCAAGAATCGAAATTCTTTTAAGACTTCAATAACCGAATAATGGTTATGAAGCAGCTCGAATAATAGGAATACGTTCCGATTCCTATCAATTTAAAACATACTTCACATTTACTTATCATACTTTCATCCTTCTACCTTTTCCATATACATTATGTCTGGCTAGAATCATTAGCACAAACTTAACAAGTACGGTTCATGAATCAACCGAACTCTGTCACATTTAACAGTTCATCTCATAGAAACATCTAGGTGTTAACATTGTGGCACAAGGCCTCATACATACTACCATAGTGGCACAAATCGCACACATTTGCACCTACGAAATACTTCCTCATGTTCAACATCTGAGGAAGTTAAGAAACTAACATTCATAATACGGTATGAATGAAGTTTAGAAACTTGCCTTACGTACAGCTACCGCTTAGGGTTTACACTGAGCTGCTCATCAAAATTCCTATGTAGCACATAAGGAATAACAAATACCAATTAGTCAAATACTTGACTTATGTATTGGTTTAACTTTCACTTTACTTCTTATGGTTCGCGTTCTTGGAATCTATGTTTACGCGACCAACGTTACTTCCATTCTTCTATTCCTTCATTAACATTATATGTTATTCTTTATTCTCTGATTACCGTTCGTTACAGCTTATCATCATTCTTACTATGCCAACATTCATTAACGTTTAAGTCATACAATCAATGTATACTTAGAACGTTCACTCAACGTCGATACGATTCACGAGAACCGTTCACGTATCTTGCGTTCATGTTACTCGTCTTTTAATCTCATTCAACCTCTACTTAAGGTTTAAATGTGACGAACGTGAATTTTGTACAATTATTTGAATATTTATTGAAATAAATAAATATTTTTAATGATTTAATTATTGAGTTAAATAATTAATTCATGATTAATTTAATTATCTGTGTTACATTAATTAAATTATTGTGTAGTAATTTAATAGTTCAAAGTATATATTTAATGGAGTTTATTTGATTAAATGAATTAATTAAATAAGCATAATGTTACTTTAATTAATTAAAGAATTAATGTATTGACATAATTAATTAATAAAATTATTAATTATGTGACAATGTGATTTAATGGAAAGTTATTATATTTTATTTAATTAATTTAAATAAAATTAATTGAATAATTAATAATATGACAATTAACTATATAGTAATTAGTTAATTAAAATAAATAGAAAAGAAGAATTAATGTGCTAGCCAAACAAGGCCCTTATGGGAGTTTAACAGTTGGCAATGCAACGGATAGATTATTACGTATTATATATATACTTATACATATACGTATTGGCATTTTGTTCAAAACTTAGAAATATCAAAGAAAGGTTAAAGAGAAAAAGAAGAAGAGAAGAATTGAGATAGATTGAAAGGAAGAGAGATTTGAGAGAATCAATTGTGTGTCTTTGATTATCTTCATACTAACAAAGGGTAATATTCCTTTTTAAGTTTTCAAAAGTTGTTTTTTCTAAAGTTTTCATATACGTGCTTTAAAGTTTTTTGTGAAAATTGAGTTTTCCAATTGGGTTATGATATGACTTTATCTATATGGGTATGTGATCATAACGTGTTTTCTAACATATAATCATGTTTTAAAGGAACAATGTTATTTAATTTGGCCTTAATTGGGTTTTCAAAGATTTATAGAGTTTTATTTACGCATTAGAAAAGTTCTCTGTGATGAGTGGTTTTGAAAATTAAAGTATGATGTGATCATATAGAGGTCTTTGTATGTTAAAAAAAATGGGTTATGCCATATATATGTAAATTACAGTGATCACACCATGAGATTTTGTTAAGAATTGGGTTCTTGAAAATACAGTGTAGTGAATATGGGTGAATAACCCATAAGGGTTAAATTAATGATTTAATCATATGTTTATATTTAAATTGATACAGTAATATGATTGTATATGTTTAAACAAAGAGAATGGAATTGAAATGAACGAATTCGGTGTAGTAACGAATCCGTAATGTTAGATTTTATATTTTTTCATAAAAACTTTACAATTTATGAAGAACAATGAAAGTGATTGTTGTAATTGATATAATTACATGATCTAAATTGGTAGAAACATGTTAGTAATGATTTGTGATATTCCTATGAAGTTTATACTTCATGGATATCATTACAAATCAGTGTAATGGTGTAGATTGGGAGAAAATGGCCAAGTTCTGTGTTCGTTCGCGAACTTCAGAATCTGGAAAAACCCAGCCGCGCGGCCTGCGCCGAGTGCAAGGATAAACTGTTAGCGGCCGCGCCTGTCTGAAATTTTTGAAAAATTTCTTTAAGTGTTGAATTTTGAGAAATGGGTTTTGAATCTAATAAACATGAAGACATGTTGTATATATGATAAGATGTTAATATGAGTTTAATAATTTATGTTATGTGATTAATTAATAAATTAATTATGTGACTTAAACTATTATTTGTAAAGTTTAAATAATGTGATATAAACATGAAGACATTATTTTAAGTCTAATAATCATGAAGACATGTTATGTATGTAATAAGTTATTAATATAAGTTAATAACTTAAGTTATGTGATTAATTAACAAGTTAACTAATCTACGTAAACTATTATTTGAAAAACCTAATAATGAGTTCGAAGAACACAGTTGTGAATCGATATACATATCGAACCTGTGATTAATTGATATTATGAATGTATTGATATGTAAGAGTAATTAAAGAAGTGAGTTATAATTATAGCTTGTGCACGAGGCAAGTTTCATATCCCTAATCGTATTATTGAGCAAGTTTCTAAACTTTACTCTTTAAATTGAGCAAGTTCTTATTCTTGATTATTCAAGTCAGAATTTCATATGAGATGTTATGATTCTTTTAAAAGTATCATTTTAGTATACAATACTTATTCGATTGTATACCCTTGAGAAGTTATTATTCAAAGTGAATATCATATGTTGTTGAATCTTTTAAGACTAGTAAACCCTTATATGATTCAACTAGTCAATAGTTGATGAGCGTTCTAAATTCCAAAACAATTAATGAGTTATCCAAACCAAACTTTATTTGGTGTAAATTCTGATGTCAAATTGAGATGAACAACCCTACTATAGGGGATTGATGATGATGCTTTAAGCGTTGAGGTAGTGTGCACAGTATCGGTACGAAGGGCTGATCTCCCTAAGTACGAAGTTAAGTCCATAGTCTTATGACTGTTAAAGGTTTAAAGGTTAATATACTTGACAACCTATGACAGAGTTCAAGGTCATATGACCCTCAGAAGTAATTTGATTCTCGATTAATTATTCTTGATTCAAAAGTTGAGCTTTCTATTATTCAGATGTCTTTAAATTCACTCGCATGTTATTATTGTCATATTTTTATACTTGCGGGCATTCATGCTCACTCTTGCATAATAACATTGCAGCTAAGAATGAACGAAGTGATGAACCTTCTAGTAGCAAGGGCAAAGGAAAAGCTAACAAGTGTTGAAGACTTGTGATGATATTGAAATGTTAAAGTTCAAGACTAATGTGTGATGTATAAGCATTATCTGTTTACGTTTTCGCAACAGAGATTTAAGGTTATGTATAACCTGGGATTTATTATGTATTATTATTTCAGATGATGTAAGATGATGGATTATTTATCTAATAAATGAATTTCTATTATTATGGGTAGATAGTCATATGATATTTGTACAGTGAACACAAAATCCTATGAAAATTTAGATACCAGATTTGGGGGTGTCACAAGTTGGTATCAGAGCCGTAGGTTATGAACCTTAGGTCGGGGAAAAACCTTAGGATAGTAGCCTTTGAGAAGATAGTAATGATAACTCTGATTGAGTTCTAAGAAAGATAATAAGATTACCTTATGTGCTATGTGTTTATGTGTTCATACGTGCAAGAGTATTGATTATCATCACTTAAAAACTAAGACTTAAAACTTATTTTGTCAGGATGTCAGATACTGGAGGAACTAGTCCGCCTAGGGATGTTGTACCCCTAGAGACTAGAGATGAGGAGCCTCGAGACATACATGTAGTCTGGGAGCAGCTAGTACAGCTAGAGCCATCTTCTGTGATTCCAGATTTTGGTCGGGAGCATGATCCAGAGATTGACTCAGAGGAGGACCCTGAGGAGGAAGAGGAAGGCCATGAGGAAGAAGAGGAGGAGGAAGACCTTCAGGAGTTCCCACCGAACTTTGTCAGTGCTGATATGTACGAGTTATTGTATGATCGCAACATAGAATTTTGAGATACGATTCAGGAGTTGAGACAGCAGTCGGTTACTCAACGGATTACCATCGAGTAGAAGGATGGTGAGGTTGAGACACTCCACATCCGTCTTAGAAATGTGGAGTGGGACTTGGCTTATGAAAAGGGCCAAAGTGAGTAGAAGTCAGAGGATATAGAAAGATTGAAGAATGAGTTGAAAGAAAAATCAGAAATACTCGCCATAGTAGAGGAAGCTTGGGTGAGCAATGCACGACGTGCAGATCTGGCAGAGGAGGAGGCGCATGCAAAGAGAGTTAAGGTAGCAGAGACGTGCTACATGTTTCTGAGGGCCATTGATGAGGCCCAGGATCGAGTTATGAGATATCCAATTCAGTTCGAGGAACTGCCTGGGTATATATTAGATCGCAGGACTATGTCCCGCATCATGGAGGAGAAGCATAGTGAAGCTGTCCGACGTCTTAGCAAACCGTGATAGGACAGTATGACTAGGAGTATGCTTAACTAATAGTTAATTATGTAAATTCTGATGTGATTATAAACAAAGGAATATTATAATGTTTTAAATCATGTAGATACTTTATCTCGGGATAGTTGATGTAAATGACTGAAATGTTATCGTACTATGTTAAAACTTTTGATTTTAATAAAATATCAAAGTTTATTTGAGATGATATGAGTTAAAGTGGTTATGTTAAATATTTGAGTTATGTCTTAAGTATTTAAGAAATTGAATAAAGATCTAACAAGCGTATATTTTAACAGAAATATGCCACCAAGAAGGAGACAAAATCGTCGACAAGCCCAAGAAAGGTCAACGAATAAGAATAACAACAATGATGCCAATGCGAACCCCGTTCACCAGTTGGTAAATATGTTAGCTGGAACGATGAATAATCAGCCTCAAGCTCCACCGAACACCTCGTTTAAAGACTTTAAGGCAGTAGGACCGCCAGAGTTTAAAGGCTCTACGAACCCGGTAGACGCTCAGACTTGGGTTATGGAGATAGAGAAATTTTTTGAGGTTGCCCGAGTTAGGGAGGACTAAAAGACCACCTACGCGACATTCATGTTAAAATCAGAAGCCAGCTACTGGTGGCAGGCAAATAAGGTCAGGGGAGGAGAAGGTGTAATAACCTGGGAAAGGTTTAAGGAAATATTTTTCGAGATGTACTTCCCGACCAGCTCCCAAAATCAAATGGAGGTGCAGTTTCTGGAGTTGAAACAGGGAAATATGTCTGTGCCCGACTACGCGGTAAAGTTTAATGAATTGGCTAGGTTTGCCCAATATCAGGTGCATACTGACGAAAGGAAAGCTAGGCGTTTTGAACAGGGACTGAAACCCTGGTAGTATAGCAAAGTGTCAATGTTTTAATTGAACACTTTTGCTGGAGTTCTAGAGAAGTCCATCCTCGCTGAAGGTGGAAGCGAAGCAGTGACCAAGTACAATCAGGATCAGAAGAAGAAGAAGAATGAAACCTGAAGGAAATAATAAGGTTAGTGGCAGTAACACGGGAGGAACCAATAATCATAAACGAAAGTGGAATGATAACCCGTCGTCCGTAAATTAGCAAGGAAGTCAGAAGAAAAGGATAGAACCATGCCCAACCTGTGGAAAGACTCAATTGGGAGTCTGCATGAAAGGGAAAAGAGTTTGCTACAATTATGGTCAGGAAGGCCACATAGCACCTAACTGCCCTAACCCTAAGAAGGGCGCCTGCTACACATGTGGGTCAAAGGATCACTTGGCTAGGGACTGTCCCCAGAAGGCATCTGGAGGGGTAGGGTCAGGTGGAAACAAGGGAAATAATAGTGGAAATCCTCATACAATTACCGGACCGACTTCGAGAAACTGACCAACTGCAAAGACATTCAACATGACCGTACAGGATGTTGTGCAGTCTCGTGATGTGGTGTTAGGTATCATTCCGATCAATAAAGTCAATGCTTATGTTTTATTTGATTCGGGTGCTACTTGCTCATTTATATCCGATGACTTTTTAAAGAACTTAGAATTGTATAAGGACGAATTAGAAATCCCTATGAACATCCAGATTGCGAATAGGGAAGTGATTCCTGTTAGGTATATACACAAGAACTGTAGAGTGGATATTAAGGGTAACGTTATGAATGTAGATCTTATCCCGATTAAACTTGGGGAATTCGACGTTATTTTAGGAATAGATTGGCTATTCAATTATGGGGCCGAAATTGATTGTCAAAATAAATGTATTAACCTTATGACCCCGTCAAAGGTTATGTTTTATGGTAGCAAGTCGCCTAGACAAGCGAGTTATCTGATGATGTTGCAAGCCAGGAAGTTATTAAGACAAGGCTGTGTGGGGTATTTAGCCTACATAGTCGATAATCGTAAAGAGAATCCAAAGTTAAAGGAAATACCAGTCGTACGGGACTTCGTGGATGTGTTTCCAGACAATCTACCAGGACTTTCGCCTGACAGGGAAGTAGATTTCGTGATCAATTTGGTTCCAGGAACGGCTCCAATATCGAAAGCACCGTACCAGATGGCTCCGATAGAAATGAAAGAATTGATGGTTCAGCTACAAGAGTTACTGGACAAGAAATATATTCAACCGAGCGAATTACCATGGGGAGCGGCGGTGTTATTTGTTAAGAAGAAGGATGGGATGATGCGGCTCTGCATCGATTATAGAGAGTTGAACAAGGTTACCATTAAGAACAGGTATCCGTTGCCAAGGATTGATGATCTGTTTGATCAATTAAAGGGAGCGAGATATTTCTCAAAGATAGACTCGAGAAGTGGTTATCATCAGTTGAAGGCGAGACCAGAGGATGTTCCAAAGACAGCGTTTAGGACTCGGTATGGTCACTACGAGTTTTTGGTTATGTCATTTGGTATAACAAATGCGCCTACAGCATTTATGGGACTAATGAATAGAGTGTTTAAGCCCTTTTTGGACAAATTCGTAGTGCTGTTTATTGATGATATATTGGTGTATTCAAAAACCAAGGAAAAACATGTTGAACATTTGAAGTTAACATTAGAGTTGTTGAGAAGGGAGAAGTTGTACGCCAAATTCTCAAAGTGTGAATTCTGGATTGAAAGGGTACAATTTCTCTGATATGTGATTGAAAAGGACGGAATTTTGGTGGATCCCTCCAAAGTCGAAGCAGTGATGAATTGGGATCAGCCGAAAATACCAGTCGCAAGTAAGAAGTTTTCTTGGATTACCAGGTTATTACAGAAGATTCATTCAGGATTTTTCCAAAATCGCCACTCCGCTAACAAATTTGACTAGGAAAGTTGTGAAATTCGTTTGGACGGAGAAGTGCGAGGAAAGTTTCCAAGAACTTAAGAAAAGGTTGAGTACAGCACCTGTGTTGTCCCTTCCAGATGACACAAGAAACTTTGTGGTATATAGTGATGCGTCGGATAAAGGGCTAGGCTGTGTGTTTATGCAAAATGGCAGCGTCATTGCGTACGCATCACGACAGTTGAAAGATTATGAGAAGGGATTTCCAACCCACGATCTAGAATTGGATGCAATGGTATTCACTTTAAAGATTTGGAGAAACTATTTCTATGGGGAGAAGTGTGAAATATATACAGACCACAAGAGTCGAAAATATATTTTTACTTAAAAAGACTTGAATATGCGTCAGAGAAGATGGCTGGAGTTAATAAAAGATTATGATTGTGATATCTTTTACCACCCGGGTAAAGCAAATGTAGTAGCCGATGCCTTAAGCAGAAAGGGTAGGGAAAAGTTGATGATGTTGACATCACAAGAAGAATTGATTTCAGCAATGGAAAAGCTAGAACTGGAAGTAGGATGTCCAATGGAGATTGATGAGAAGTTGTTTCAGATGCAAGCTGGTACAACTTTATTGGATAAGGTTAAGGAAGCTCAAATCCTGGATAAGGAATGTGAGGAAG
Organism: Panax stipuleanatus; assembly: GCA_020205555.1. Classification (NCBI taxonomy): domain Eukaryota; kingdom Viridiplantae; phylum Streptophyta; class Magnoliopsida; order Apiales; family Araliaceae; genus Panax; species Panax stipuleanatus. The sequence continues at coordinate 90,804,621 of CM035122.1, read as the reverse complement.
TAAAGAAAAAGATAGCTGAAGGGACTGAACTTAAGTTTAAAATGGACAGCGAAGGATTATTGAGGTTTGAAAATAGAGTTTGGGTACCACCAGTACTAGAAATTAAGGAGGACATTCTAAGCGAGGCTCATAGTTCGAGGTATTCCATTCATCCCGGAAGTACCAAGATGTATCAGGATTTACGACAACACTTTTGGTGGCCAAATATGAAGAGGGACATTGCCGACTGTGTTGCCAAGTGTTTGACTTGCCAAAGGGTCAAGGCAGAACATCAAAGACCAAGTGGTTTGTTACAACCTCTAGAGATCCCAGAATGAAAATGGGAATATATTACAATGGATTTTGTAGTTGGCCTTCCGACGACCCAGAAAGGCTACGACGCAGTATGGGTTATCGTCGACCGATTAACAAAATCCGCACACTTTCATCTGATCAGAATCAGATTTAACTTAGAATAGTTGGCGAAATTATATGTGAAAGAGATTGTTTCGAGGCACGAAGTGCCAGTGTCGATTGTTTTCGACTGCGATCTGCGCTTTACATCAAATTTTTGGAAACGATTACAGAAATGCATGGGGACACAGTTGAGGATGAGTACCGCTTATCACCCTCAAACTGACGGGCAAAGCTAAAGGACGATCCAGATATTAGAGGATATGCTGAGAGCATGCATCATGGATTTCAAAGGCAATTGGGACGATCACTTACCGCTTGTAGAATTCAGTTATAACAATAGTTACCACGCTAGTATTGGTATGCCGCCTTACGAAGCGTTGTACGGTAGAAAGTGTAGAACTCCACTGTACTGGGATGAAGTTGGCGAGAGACAATTGCTAGGACCAGAGTTGGTATAACAAACAGTAGAAATAGTTAAAGTAATTCGAACAAGATTAGTAGCGGCTCAGGATAGGCAAAAGAAATACGCCGATCCACACCGCAAGAATGTAGAGTTTGAATCGGGTAGCTTTGTATTTTTGAAGGTCTCTCTCTAGAAGGAAAAGATCAGATTTGGTAAGAAGGGAAAATTGAGCCCAAGGTTCATTGGACCCTTTGAGGTACTACGAAAAATTGGAGAAGTAGCCTATGAGGTAGCTTTACCTCCGGCATTAGAGCATGTCCACAACGTCTTTCACGTGTCAGTGTTAAGACCTTATAAATCTGATTACAAACATGTGATAGAATATGAACCCCTATAATTTGAGAAGGATTTATCCTATAAAGAAGTTCCTGTTCAAATTGTTGACAGGAAAGAGCAAGTTCTTAGGAACAAAGTAATACCTTCTGTTAAGGTAATTTGGAGGAACCACAACGCTGAAGAAGCTACGTGGGAACTCGAAGAGAATATAATGATGACTTATCCACACTTATTCTCTTGAATGGGTAAACGCGATTCTAGGAACAGAATCTTTGTAGGGGGAGAATGTGATAGGACGAAATTATTAATCGAACCGTGATTCTGAGGACAAAATCCTTTTAAGGGGGGAAATATGTGACGAACGTGAATTTTGTACAATTATTTGAATATTATTGAAATAAATAAATATTTTTAATGATTTAATTATTGAGTTAAATAATTAATTCATGATTAATTTAATTATCTGTGTTACATCAATTAAATTAATGTGTAGTAATTTAATAGTTCAAAGTATATATTTAATGGAGTTTATTTGATTAAATGAATTAATTAAATAAGCATAATGTTACTTTAATTAATTTAATAATTAATTAAAGAATTAATGCATTGTCATAATTAATTAATAAAAATATTAATTATGTGACAATGTGATTTAATGGAAAGTTATTATATTTTATTTAATTAATTTAAATAAAATTAATTGAATAATTAATAATGTGATAATTAACTATATAGTAATTAGTTAATTAAAATAAATAGAAAAGAAGAATTAATGTGCTAGCCAAACAAGGCCCTTATGGGAGTTTAACAGTTGGCAATGCAACAGATAGATTATTACGTATTATATATATACTTATACATATACGTATTGGCATTTTGTTCAAAACTTAGAAATATCAGCGAAAGGTTAGAGAGAAAAATAAGAAGAGAAGAATTGAGATATATTGAAAGGAAGAGACATTTAAGAGAATCAATTGTGTGTTTTTGATTATTTTCATACTAACAAAGGGTAATCTTCTTTTTTAAGTTTTTAAAAGTTATTTTTTCTAAAGTTTTCATATACGTGTTTTAAAGTTTTCTGTGAAAATTGGGTTTCTCAATTGGGTTATGATATGACTTTATCTATATGGGTATGTGATCATAACGTGTTTTCTAACATATAATCATGTTTTAAAGGAACAATTTTATTTAATTTGGCCTTAATTGGGTTTTCAAAGATTTACAGAGTTTTATTTACGTATTAGGAAAGTTCTCTGTGATGAGTGGTTTTGAAAATTAAAGTATGATGTGATCATATAGAGGTCTGTGTATGTTTAAAAAAAATGGGTTATGCCATATATATGTAAATTACAGTGATCACACCATGAGATTTTGTTAAGAATTGGGTTCTTGAAAATACAGAGTAGTGAATATGGGTGAATAACCCATATGGGTTAAATTAATGATTTAATCATATGTTTATATTTAAATTGATACAGGAATATGATTGTATATGTTTAAAAAAAGAGAATGGAATTGAAATAAACGGATTCGGTGTAGTAACGAATCCGTAATATTAGATTTTATATTTTTTCATAAAAACTTTACAATTTATGAAGAACAGTGAAAGTGATTGTTGTAATTGATGTAATTACATGATCTAAATTAGTAGAAACATTTTAGTAATGATTTGTGATGTTCCTATGAAGTTTATACTTTGTGGGTAACATTACAAATCAGTGTAATGGTGTAAATTGGGAGAAAATGGCCGTGTTCTGTGTTCGTTCGCGAACTTCAGAATCTGGAAAAACGTAGCCGCGCGGCCACGTTTGTCTGAAATTTTTGAAAATTTTCGTTAAGTGTTGAATTTTGAGAAATGAGTTTTGAATCTAATAAACATGAAGACATGTTGTATTTTCTAAAGTTTTCATATACAAGTTTTAAAGTTTTTTCTGTGAAAATTGGGTTTCCCAATTGGGTTATGATATGGCTTTATCTATATGGATATGTGATCATAACGTGTTTTCTAACATATAATCATGTTTTAAAAGAACAATTTTATTTAATTTGGCCTTAATTGGGTTGTCAAAGATTTACAGAGTTTTATTTACGTATTGGGAAAGTTCTCTATGATGAGTGATTTTAAAAATTAAAGTATGATATGATCATATAGAGGTCTGTGTATGTTAAAAAAAATGGGTTATGCCATATATATGTAAATTACAGTGAGTTATCCAAACCAAACTTTATTTGGTGCGAATTCTAATGTCAAACTGAGATGAACAACCCTAATATAGGGGGATTAATGATGATGCTTTAAGTGTTAAGGTATTGTGCACAGTATCTGTAAGACCCCAACTTTTATGAATAAAGATATAATTTTCTTTATATATTATTTCGAAATAGTAAGGTGTTGATTTGATAAATATGAAAGTTATGGGTGAAATGTGCAAATATTTTAAAATGAGCAAGTGGTTAAAAAATATTCTGGTTGTCGGGGAATATTCGTTTGGTCGTGGAATATTCTTGTTGTCGGGGAATATTCGTACGACGGCGCAGCTATTTGTGGGCCCCACAACGGAATAACTGTCGGATATAGAAAGCGACATAAATAACTTTTTTATAAAATAACGGAGTAGTTTTTACAGTTAGTACTGTTGAAATACCCAGTGGTTAAAATACAGTGATACGCGGTGTTGCACAGTAGCACACGCTATTACACAGTAGCACACGCTATTGCACAATATTTTGAATTATTGAGTCTTACGTGAGAAGGCACTTACTCAATTATTGTTACAGTAACTACTGTTCAATATTTTATATTATTGATTCAATAATTGCATAATATTTTATTGACTCAATAATTGTTACATTGATATTTTATTGACTCAATAATTGCTACGTTGCTATTTTATATGATTGATTCAATAATGGCTACAATTGACAGTTTGTATTATTGATTCAATAATTGTCACTGCACAGTATTTCACATTATCAACTCAATAATTCATATTATTTGAATAATATTATTAGATAGTATTATTGACAATGTCTAAGGAAGTTCTGTCTAGGAGGGGTTATTTAATTGCGCGCCAGTAAGGAGAAGTCCTTATCGGAAGGCCCCCTCTTTCCTGGGAGCGACCTAGTTGTCAATATTGTAGTTCTGTAATATTATTTGTGAATAATTAATTATTGATTTATATGAGAAAAAAATATTTATTTTGTGGATATAAAAGAAGAAATTAGCGCTGATGAGTTTTTATCAATATTATGGGTGTGGATAATCATTTGTTTATGGATTTCGGATAATTTATGTTTGAAATTTGGGAAAACTTCATTCTACAAAGTTGTAGAGAATTAAATTTCCTATAGAAAGACATAGAATTTGTATTTTTCTGACAAAGGTGCTATTTGTTATGAATTATTGAAGTTTCAGAAAATAAATATATTTTTTTATGGGTGGGCCCCACTTTTGTTGAAAAATTCTGATGTTTTGAAGAGCAGCCGGCGGCTGGAGATTTTTTTTTAAAAATATTATTTTATTAATTTAGTCTAATTTGGCATCCTAAGCTTTTCCTATAAATAGGGTGCTTAGGTTAGAATTGCAAATCACAACAGAATCAGAAGTTTTCTCTCTCTATAATATCGAGCGTATTTTTGTGAGTATTTAGATACTTTGAGTATTACTATTCAGTGCAAGTTTTCTTCGATATTATATCCGATTTTCCAGTCAGAAGTACTATTCTTTTGAGGTAAGGGATGTTATTTTCTTTCGTAAATGATGTTATTCTTTTTAATATCATTATACCAAAATATTGGCATTGATTTTATTATGAAATTCTTACTTTTTCCGTCAGGGTTACTATTCACGTATACGATACTATTCACGTATATGGCACTATTCACGAAAAAATTAAAATTTTTTCTGTTTGTCCAAATTGTCTGTTATAGTTACTATCTTTGATTGGATCTAAGTTTTGAGCTTTATTCTTGAATTTTGCTCCACAAAGTATTATTATGGAGTATTCTTGAACTTGGATAAATTAAATTACGAATCCTTAATCGTTGTCCTTTATCTCACTGGATTCGTTATTTATATTATTTTTCATCATCCTCAGTCATAAGTGGTGATATAACTGAATATCTTTGGCCTATAGAGCAAAGATGAATGATTATCTGATGAATATCTTTGGCCGTAGTGCAAAGATGACAGGTGTTGAGATGAACATGACCACTGATAATACAAATGAATATCTTCGGCCTGTAGTGCAAAGATGAATATTTGATTCGAGATGTATATTGATTGATGTTACAGGGATAAAATATTGATGATGAATGGTTATTTCCACTGGGAATATTGATCTAAAACTTGTTGTCAATAATATTTTATCTGAATTGTTGAAGACTAACGATAATTTATTTTCCATTATCTTAGTCATAATATTCTTTACTGAGCTAGTTGAGCTCACCCTTTTCATCTGTTGTCCTCTTCAGGAAATGAGAATGTCGCAGGGACTAGTCGGGGGACAGAGTGACGGTCCGAGTTAGAGTAGTAGTAGTCCTCACTATTTCTGATAAATAGTGTGATAATAATTGTAATGAGGACTTAGTTTGAATATTAATATTTTTTACATATTTGTATTGACACTCACAGTTGTGTGGTCGTATTTTGCATGACCGTATGATATAAAGTTTGTATTTGAATTCTGTACCATGTATTTGGCGACTCAGAATGGGTTGGGTTGACTGGACCTATTCTGGGGGCGTCACAGTTGGTATCAGAGCTTAGGGATATGATCTCTGGCGGAGATCGGGGAATAGAACTAGGAGGGGAGAGACGAGTAAATCCTTCACTAGTATGTCCTACCTAAGCTTATGTGATATTTAATTAGTCAGTCGGAGCATAGGGTTAATATGTGATATGTTGATTTGTTTAATTAACCCTTGTTTTATGGCAGTATTTGAGAATGGCAGCTGAGAATGTTAACAACGAAGTGAATGAGACCGTGGAGACACCTTTAATCGCTAACCAGGAGAACGTGCAACAAGAAGGCAATGTTCATCATGAAAACAACGCTGGTCAGACGATAAACGATGATATGTTTAGAAGTTTTTTGCAGTTCATGCAAAACCAGACGAGGGAGACTCGTGTGCAAAATACAGGTGGAGATAATAACAACTCGCGGCTTGTCACCGCCAAGCAGTTCAAAGAATTGGGACCACCAGAGTTTCTGGGAAAGCCGAATCCGATCAAGGCGGAGACGTGGATTAAACAAATTACCAAGATATTTGATGTCTTGGGATGTACGGAGGAACAGAAGGTTCCATTCGCCACGTTTATGTTCCGTGGAGAGGCAGATTACTGGTGGGAATCCATGAAGCGTACCCAGCCTGCCGCACTCAAGATGTCTTGGGAAGCGTTCCAAAAACTGTTCAATGACAAGTACTTTCCTGAAAGTATTCGTCATATGAAGGAGGTAGAGTTTATCAGACTCGAGAAAAACAACATGACGGTATCCCAGTATGAGGCTAAGTTGGCGGAGCTGTCCAGGTTTGCACCTCATTTGGTGGAGAATGAGGAACGTATAACGCGGATGTTTCTGAGAGGTTTGAAACCCGAAATACGTCAATACCTCATTTCTCATAAATTTTCTCTATATTCGGATGCAGTAAATAGGGCCCAGTTATTAGAACGAGATAATGATTATGTTCAACCGAGGGACAACAACCAAGGTCGTACCGGTGGCAGCAGTCATCGGAGCAATGACAACCAGCGAGGAGGAAAGTATGACAGAAGCGGTAACCACTCCGGTGGTAATCGTGGCCGTGATAGTAGAAAAAGTGAAGCGGGGGGAGATTTCAAGAGGAGAAGGTACAACAATGAGAACGTGAAGATGTCAACATCAGCCCCAGCATCAACTGTTTCTAGGGGAGGAGAACGACCACCGATCGTATGCTATAAATGAGAGAAAGAGGGACACATCAGCCCAAACTGCCCACAACAGTTCAAAGCATGTTATAACTGTGGAAAAGAAGGACATATAGCTCGAGATTGTCCTATTGTGAAACCAAATCCAGCGGGGGTGGTGATTCCAAAGGCTGTTTCGGACAAGTCAAAGTCGGTGATTCCTGGAAGAGCGTTTGTCATGACAGCTCAAAACGCGAGGAATCCACACGAGGTGATTACGGGTAAGCTAATCATAAACTCTTGCGAAGTTTACACCTTGTTAGACACCGGTGCTACCCATTCCTTTATTTCGCCTTCTTGTGCTCAACGTTTGAACTTGACTTCTGATAAATTAGACTTTGACTTATTTGTTGAAACTCCGTTAGGAGAAACCTTCGTTACATCTACAGTTTACAAATCTTGCTTGATTCAGATTGGTACCCTTACCTTACCTGTCGATCTGATATATTTGAAAATACTTGCATTTGACGTGATTTTAGGAATTGACTGGTTAACCACTTACAATGCCAAAATTGATTGTTTTCGTAAGGTTGTTAGTTGTCATATTCCTAATCAACCTGTTGTACGAATCCAAACAACCAAACCACTAAAATCAGTCAATATCATTTCAAGTTATAAAGCTATTCGTTTATTGAAAAACGGATGTCAAGCTTTCTTAGCTCATGTCACCGATCTAAACCAGAATACATCAAATTTGAATAATATTTCCGTTGTTAATGAGTTTCCTGATGTATTTCCCGAAGAACTTCCTGGTCTACCCCCAGAACGTGAAGTTGAATTCTTTATTGACCTTGAACCCGGAACAAAACCCATTTCTAAAACCCCATATCGAATGGCTCCTATTGAACTTCAGGAGTTAAAGGTCCAACTACAGGAGTTGTTAGACATTGATTTTATTCATCCTAGTACGTCTCCTTGGGGTGCTCCTATTTTATTCGTAAAGAAGAAAGACGGGAGTATGCGATTTTGTATTGACTATCGGGAGTTGAACCATGTCACCATCAAGAATAGGTATCCGCTACCTCGTATTGATGACCTGTTCAACCAGTTGCAAGGAGCGCAATTCTTTTCAAAGATCGATCTTCGTTCTGGATATCATCAGCTGAAGATTAAAACTGAGGATATTCCGAAGACTGCTTTTAGAACTCGGTACGGGCATTATGAGTTCTTAATCATGTCTTTTGGATTGACTAATGCTCCTGCTGCTTTCATGGATATGATGAACCGTGTATTTATGGAGTATTTGGATCAATTCGTTGTTGTCTTTATTGATGACATCCTCATCTATTCTAAAAGCCGTGAAGATCATGAGCACCACTTGAAGTTGGTACTTCAAAAGCTTCGTGAGAATAAGCTATATGCCAAGCTGAAGAAATGCGAGTTTTGGCTTGAGGAAGTAGCATTCCTTGGGCATGTGGTATCGAAACGTGGAGTATCTATTGACCCGACGAAGATTGAAGCAATACAAAGCTGGGAGCAACCTAAGTCAGTGACCGAAGTACGAAGCTTTCTGGGCTTAGCTGGTTATTATCAGAGGTTCGTAGAGGGATTTTCTCGAATCGCTACTCCTTTAACTTAGTTGACTCAGAAAGATACAAAATTCGTTTGGAGCGAGGAATGCGAGAAGAGCTTCCAAGAGCTCAAGAGGAGACTTATTTCGGCACCTGTTCTGACAATACCATCTGGTTCGGATGGATTTGTTATCTACAGCGATGTTTCGGGCAAAGGGTTAGGATGTGTTCTCATGCAATATGGGAAAGTCATAGCCTATGCCTCACGGCAACTCAAAGAATATGAGAGGAATTATCCTACTCATGATCTAGAGTTGGCAGCAGTCAGTTTTCGCGTTGAAGATCTGGAGACATTACCTGTACGGGAAGAAAGTGGAGATTTATACGGATCATAAGAGCCTTCAATATTTCTTCACTCAGAAGGAACTCAACATGAGGCAACGACGTTGGCTTTAGTTGTTGAAAGATTACGATCATACTATCCAATACCATCCTGGAAAAGTGAACGTGGTAGCTGACGCGTTGAGTAGAAGATCATATGTGGGAACGAACGGGATGATGTCAAGTATACGCGTAGAACCAGCTTTGATTGATAAAGTTAAAGCTGCTCAAGCTACAGATGGGGAGCAGATGAAGATGAAGAAGAAGGTGCAATTCCAGAAGCAAAAATCGATGAAGAGGGAATACTTCAAGTCAACTGCAGACTTTGTGTTCCTAACGATTCCGACTTGAAGTATAGAATCATGATGGAGGCACACAACACACCGTTTGCAATCCATCCTGGGAGTACTAAAATGTATCGTGATCTTCGACATACATTTTGGTGGAGCAATATGAAGAGAGAGATCGCAGAGTTTATTTCGAGATTTTTGACTTGTCAACGTGTAAAGGCGGAGCATCAAGTACCGAAGGGTCCATTACAATCACTGGAGATTCCGAAATGGAAGTGGGAACACATTACGATGGATTTCGTTACGGGTCTTCCCAAGGTTTCTCAAGGCATAGATGCGATTTGGGTTATTGTTGATAGGTTAACCAAGTCTGCTCATTTCTTGTCGATACGAGAAACTTATTCCCTTGAACGTCTTGCTCATATGTACGTGAATGAGATTGTGAGATTGCATGGCATGCCAGTATCCATAGTTTCGGATCGTGACCCCAGATTTACTTCATGATTTTGGATCAGTTTGCAGAAAGCTATGGGCACGGATTTACGATTCAGTTCAGCTTATCATCCTCAAACAGACGGACAATCGAAAAGGACTATTCAAACTCTTGAAGATTTATTGAGACTCTATGTTCTAGACTTCAAAGGGAGTTGGGATAAGTACTTACCATTGGTAGAATTCTCCTACAACAACAGTTATCAGGCAAGTATAGGCGTGGCTCCATTTGAAGCGTTATATGGATGAAAGTGTCGCTCTCCAATATGCTGGAATGAGGTGGGTGAAGCAACATTATTGGGACCGGAGTTGGTACGTATGACTACAGAAAAGATCCAAATAATCCGACAACGTATACAAACAGCACAAGATCGACAAAAGAGTTATGCGGATCTTCATCGAAAGGACGTGGAATTTAATGTTGGGGACCATGTGTTATTACGTGTTGCTCTGTGGAAAGGAGTTACAAGGTTTGGGAAGAGAGGAAAGCTCAATCCACGATTCATTGGTCCATTTGAGATTCTTGACCGAGTAGGAAATGTGGCTTATAGACTCGCTTTACCTCCAAGCATGTCTCGTGTTCATAACGTGTTTCACATATCCGTACTTTGTAAATATGTGAAAGATCCAAACTGCATTATTGAGTTAGAACCAGACGAGATAGTCAAAGATTTAACGTACGAGGAGGTACCTGTCAAGATCTTGGATAGGAAGGAGCATGTCCTACGCTTGAAAATTATACCTCAAGTTAAAGTTTTGTGGAGAAACCATGCTATTGAGGAAATGACCTGGGGGTTGGAATCGAAAATGAAAGCTAGGTATCCTCACCTTTTCGACATACCAGGTACGTACGTCAATTTCGAGGATGAAATTTCATAAGGAGGGGAGGTTGTAAGACCCCAACTTTTATGAATAAAGATTTAATTTTCTTCATATATTATTTCGAAATAGTAAGGTGTTGATTTGATAAATATAAAAGTTATGGGTGAAATGTGCAAATATTTTAAAATGAGCAAGTGGTTATAAAATATTCTGGTTGTCGGGGAATATTCGTTTGGTCGGGGAATATTCTTGTTGTCGGGGAATATTCGTACGACGGCGCAGCTATTTGTGGGCCCCACAACGGAATAACTGTCGGATATAAAAAGCGACAGAAATAACTTTTTTACAAAATAACGGAGTAGTTGTTACCGTTAGTACTGTTGAAATACCCGGTGGTTAAAATACAGTGATACGCGGTGTTGCATAGTAGCACACGGTATTGCACAGTATTTCGAATTATTGAGTCTTACGTGAGAAGGCACTTACTCAATTATTGTTACAGTAACTACTGTTAAATATTTTATATTATTGATTCAATAATTGCATAATATTTTATTGACTCAATAATTGTTACATTGATATTTTATTGACTCAATAATTGCTACGTTGCTATTTTATATGATTGATTCAATAATGGCTACAGTTGATAGTTTGTATTATTGATTCAATAATTGTCACTGCACAGTGTTTCACATTATCAACTCAATAATTTATATTATTTGAATAATATTATTAGATAACATTATTGACAATGTCTAAGGAAGTTCTGTCTAGGAGGGGTTATTTAATTGCGCGCCAGTAAGGAGAAGTCCTTATCGGAAGGCCCCCTCTTTCCTGGGAACGACCTAGTTGTCAATATTGTAGTTATGTAATATTATTTGTGAATAATTAATTATTGATTTATATGAGAAAAAAATATTTATTTTGTGGATATAAAAGAAGGAATTAGCGCTGATGAGTTTTTATCAATATTTTGGGTGTGGATAATCATTTGTTTATGGATTTTGGATAATTTATGTTTGGAATTTGGAAAAACTTCATTCTACAAAGTTGTAGAGAATTAAATTTCCTATAGAAAGACATAGAATTTGTATTTTTCTGACAAAGGGGCTATTTGTTATGAATTATTGAAGTTTTAGAAAATAAATATATTTTTTTATGGGTGGGCCCCACTTTTGTTGAAAAATTCTGATGTTTTGAAGAGCAGCCGGCGGCTGGAGATTTTTTAAAAAAATAATATTATTTTATTAATTTAGTCTACTTTGGCATCCTAAGCTTTTCCTATAAATAGGGTGCTTAGGTTAGAATTGAAAATCACAACAGAATCAGAAGTTCTCTCTCTCTATAATATCGAGCATATTTTTGTGAGTATTTAGATACTTTGAGTATTACTAGTCAGTGCAAGTTTCCTTCGATATTATATCCGATTTTCCAGCCAGAAGTACTATTCTTTTGAGGTAAGGGATGTTATTTTCTTTCGTAAATGATGTTATTCTTTTCAATATCATTATACCAAAATATTAGCATTGATTTTATTATGAAATTCTTACTTTTTTAGTCGGGGGTACTATTCACGTATACGGCACTATTCACGTATACGGCACTATTCACGTATACGGCACTATTCACGGAAAAATTAAATTTCTTCTATTTGTCCAAATTGTCTGTTATAGTTACTATCTTTGATTGGATCTAAGTTTTGAGCTTTATTCTTGAATTTTGCTCCACAAAGTATTATTATGGAGTATTCTTGAACTTGAATAAATTAAATTACGAATCCTTAATCTTTGTCCTTTATCTCAGTGGATTCGTTATTTATATTATTTTTCATCATCCTCAGTCCTAAGTGGTGATATAACTGAATATCTTTGTCCTATAGAGCAAAGATGAATGATTACCTGATGAATATCTTTGGTCGTAGTGCAAAGATGACAGGTGTTGAGATGAACATGACCACTGATGATACAAATGAATATCTTTGGCCTGTAGTGCAAATATGAATATTTGATTCGAGATGTATATTGATTGATGTTACAGGGATAAAATATTGATGATGAATGGTTATTTCCGGTGCGAATATTAATCTAAAACTTGTTGTCAATAATATTTTATCTGAATTGTTGAAGACTAACGATAATTTATTTTCCATTATCTTAGTCATAATATTCTTTACTGAGCTAGTTGAGCTCACCCTTTTCATCTGTTGTCCTCTTCAGGAAATGAGAATGTCGCAGGGACTAGTCGGGGGACAAAGTGATGGTCCGAGTTAAAGCAGTAGTAGTCCTCACTATTTCTGATAAATAGTGTGATAATAATTGTAATGAGGACTTAGTTTGAATATTAATATTTTCTACATATTTGTATTGACACTCCCAGTTATGTGGTCGTATTTTGCACGACCGTATGATATAAAGTTTGTATTTGAATTCTGTACCATGTATTTGGCGACTCAGAATGGGTTGGGTTGACTGGACCTATTCTGGGGGTGTCACAGTATCGGTACGAAGGGCTGATCTGCCTAAGTACGAAGTTAAGTCCATAGTCTTATGACTGTTAAAGGTTTAAAGGTTAATATACTTGATAACCTATGACAGAGTTCAAGGTCTTATGACCCTCAGAAGTAATTTGATTCTTGATTAATTATTCTTGATTCAAAAGTTGAGCTTTCTATTATTCGGATGTCTTTAAATTCACTCGCATGTTATTATTGTCATATTTTTATACTTGCGGGCATTCGTGCTCACTCTTGCATAATAACATTGCAGCTAAAAATGAACAAAGTGATGAACCTTCCAGTAGCAAGGGCAAAGGAAAAGCTAACAAGTGTTGAAGACTTGTGATGATATTGAAATGTTAAAGTTCAAGACTAATGTGTGATGTATAAGAATTATTTGTTTACGTTTTCGCAACAGAGATTTAAGGTTAAGTATAACATGGGATTTATTATGTATTATTATTTCAGATGATGTAAGATCATGGATTATTTCTCTAATAAATGAATTTCTATTATTATGGGTAGATAGTTATATGATATTTGAACAGTGAACACCAAATTCTTTGGAAATTAAGGTACCGAATTTGGGAGTGTCACAAGTTGGTATCAGAGCCGTAGGTTATGAACCTTAGGTGGGGGAAAAACCTTAGGATAGTAGCCTTCGAGAAGATAGTAATAATAACTCTGATTGAGTTCTAAGAAAGATAATAAGATTACCTTATGTGCTATGTGTTTATGTGTTCATATGTGCAAGAGTATTGATTAGCATCACTTAAAAACTAAGACTTAAAACTTATTTTGTCTAGATGTCAGATACTGGAGGAGCTAGTCCGCCCAAGGATGTTGTACCCCTAGAGACTAGAGATGAGGAGCCCTGAGACATACATGTAGTCTGGGAGCAGCTAGTAATGCCAGAGCTATCTCCTGTGATTCCAGATTTTGGTCGGGAGTATGAGCCAGAGATTGACTCAGAGGAGGACCCTGAGGAGGAAGAGGAAGACCTTGAGGAGGAAGAGGAGGAGGAAGTGGAGGAGGAAGACCTTGAGTAGTTCCCACCGAACTCTGTCAGTGCTGATATGTACAAGTTATTGTATGATCACAACATAGAATTTTGAGATACGATTTAGGAGTTGAGAGAGCAGTCGGTTACTCAACGGATTACCATCGAGAAGAGCAATGGTGAGGTTGAGACACTCCACACCCATCTTGGAAATGTGGAGTGGGACTTGGCTTATGAAAAGGGCCAGAGTGAGCAGAAGTCAGAGGAGATAGAATGATTGAAGACTGAGTTGAAAGAAAAATCAGAAAGACTAGCCATAGTAGAGGAAGATTAGGTGAGCAATGCACGAAGTACAGATCTGGCAGAGAAGGAGGCGTGTGCAAAGAGAGTTAAGGTAGCAGAGATGTGCTACACTTTTCTGATGTCCGTTGATGAGGCACAGGACCGAGTTATGAGATATACAATTCAGTTCGAGGGACTGCCTGGGTATATGTTAGATCGCAGGACTATGTCCTGCATCATGGAGGAGGAGCGTAGTGAAGCTGTCCAATGTCTTAGCAGGCCGTGATAGGACAGTATGACTAGGAGTGTGCTTAACTAATAGTTATTTATATAAATTCTGATGTGATTATAAACAAAGGAATATTATGATGTTTTAAATCCTGTAGATACTTTATCTCGGGATAGTTGATGTAAATGGCAGAAATGCTATCATACTTTGTTAAAACTTTTGATTTTAATAAAATATCAAAGTTTATTTGAGATGATATGAGTTAAAGTGGTTATGTTAAATATTTGAGTTAAGTCTAAAGTATTTAAGAAATTGAATAAAGAACTAACAAGCGTATATTTTAAAAGAAATATGCCACCAAGAAGGAGATAAAATTGTCGACAAGCCCAAGAAGGGTCACCGAATAACAATAACAACAATGATGCCAATGCGAATCCCGTTCAGCAGTTGGTAAATCTGTTAGCTGGAGCGATGAATAATCAGCCTCAAGCTCCACCGAACACCTCGTTTAAAGACTTTAAGGAAGTAGGACCGCCAGAGTTTAAAGGCTCCACGAACCCGGTAGACGCTCAGACTTGGGTTATGGAGATAGAGAAATGTTTTGAGGTTGCCCGAGTTAGGGAGGACCAAAAGACCTCTTACGCGACATTCATGTTAAAATCAGAAGACAGCTACTGGCGGCAGGCAAATAAGGTCAGGGGAGGAGAAGGTGTAATAACCTGTGAAAGGTTTAAGAAAAAAAATTTCGAGATGTACTTCCCGACCAGCTCCCAGAATCAAATGGAGGTGCAGTTTCTGGAGTTAAAACAGGGAAATATGTCTGTGCACGACTACGTGGCAAAGTTTAATGAATTGGCTAGGTTTCCCCAATATCAGGTGCATACTGACGAAAGGAAGGCTAGGCGTTTTGAACAGGGATTGAAACCCAGGTTGTATAGCAAAGTGTCAATATTTTAATTGAATACTTTTACTGGAGTTCTGGAGAAGACCATCTTCGCTGAAAGTGGAAGCGAAGCGGTGACCAAGTACAATCAGGATCAGAAGAAGAAGAAAAATGAAACTGAAGGAAATAATAAGGCTAGTGGCAGTAACACGGGAGGAACCAAAAATCATAAATAGAAGTGGAATGATAACCCGTCGTCCGTAAATCAGCAATGGAGTCAGAAGAAAAGGATAGAACCATGCCCAACCTGTGCAAAGACTCACTTGGGAGTCTGCATGAAAGGGAAAAGAGTTTGCTATAATTGTGGTCAGGAAAACCACATAGCACCTAACTGCCCTAACCCTAAGAAGGGCGCCTGCTACACATGTGGGTCAAAGGATCACTTGGCTAGGGACTGTCCCCAGAAGGCATCTGGAGGGGCAGGGTCAGGTGGAAACAAGGGAAATAATAGTGGAAATCCTCTTACAATTACCGAACCGACTTTGACAAACTGACCAACTGCAAGGACATTCAACATGACCGTGCAGGATGCTGTGCAGTCTCGTGATGTGGTGTCAGGTATCATTCCGATCAATAAAGTCAATGCTTATGTTTTATTTGATTCGGGTGCTACTTGCTCATTTATATCCGATGACTTTGCAAAGAACTTCGAATTGCATAAGGACGAATTAGAAACCCCTATGAACATCGAGATTGCGAATAGGGAAGTAATTCCTGTTAGGTATATACACAAGAACTATAGAGTGGATATTAAGGGTAACGTTATGAATGTGGATCTTATCCCGATTAAACTTGGGGAATTTAACGTTATTCTGGGAATGGATTGGTTATTCAATTATGGGGCCGTAATTGATTGTCAGAAGAAATGTATTAACCTTATGACCCCATTAAAGGTTGTGTTTTATGGCAGCAAGTCGCCTAGACAAGTGAGTTGTCTGACGATGTTGCAAGCCAAGAAGTTATTAAGACAAGGCTGTGTGGGGTATTTAGCCTACATAGTCGATAGTCGTAAAGAGAATCCAAAGTTAGAGGAAATACCAGTCGTACGGGACTTCGTGGATGTGTTTCCAGACGATCTGCCAGGACTTTCGCCTGACAGGGAAGTAGATTTCGTGATCAATTTGGTTCCAGGAACGGCTCCAATATCGAAAGCACCGTACCGGATGGCTCAGGTAGAAATGAAAGAATTGATGGTTCAGCTATAAGAGTTACTGGACAAGAAATATATTCAACTGAGCATATCGCCGTGGAGAGCGCCGGTGATATTTGTTAAGAAGAAGGATGGGACGATGCGACTCTGCATCGATTATAGAGAGTTGAACAAGGTTACCATTAAGAATAGATATCCGTTTCCAAGGATTGATGATCTGTTTGATCAATTAAAGGGAGCGAGATATTTCTCAAAAATAGAACTGAGAAGTGGTTATCATCAGTTGAAGGTGAGACCAGAGGATGTTCCAAAGACAGCGTTTAGGACTCGGTATGGTCACTACAAGCTTTTGGTTATGTCATTTGGTCTAACAAATGTGCCTGTAGCATTTATGGGACTAATGAATGGAGTGTTGAAGCCCTTTTTGGACAAATTCGTAGTGGTGTTTATTGATGATATATTGGTGTATTCAAAAACCAAGGAAGAACATGTTGAGCATTTGAAGTTAACATTAGAGGGGTTGAGAAGGGAGAAATTGTACGCCAAATTCTCAAAGTGTGAATTCTGGATTAAAAGGGTATAATTTCTCAAACATGTGATTGAAAAGGATGAAATTTCGGTGGATCCCTCCAAGGTCGAAGCAGTGATGAATTGGGATCAGCCAAAAATACCGTCGGAAGTAAGAAGTTTTCTTGGATTAGCAGGTTATTACAGAAGATTCATTCAGGATTTTTCCAAGATCGCCACTCTGCTAACGAATTTGAATAGGAAAGTTGTGAAATTCGTTTGGACGGAGAAGTGCGAGGAAAGTTTCCAAGAACTTAAGAAAAGGTTGAGTACAGCACCTGTGTTGTCTCTTCCAGATGACACAGGAAACTTTATGATATATAGTGATGCGTCGCATAAAGGGCTAGGTTGTATGCTTATGCAAAATGATAAAGTTATTGCATACGCGTCACGACAGTTGAAAGATTATGAGAAGAGATATCCAACCCACGATCTAGAATTAGATGCGGTGGTATTCACTTTAAAGATTTGGAGACATTATCTCTATGAGGAGAAGTGTGAAATATATACAGACCACAAGAGTCGGAAATATATTTTTACTCAAAAAGACTTGAATATGCGTCAGAGAAGATGGCTGGAGTTAATAAAGGATAATGATTGTGATATCTTATACCACCCGGGTAAAGCAAATGTACTAGCCGACGCCTTAAGCAGAAAGGGTCGGGAAAAGTTGATGATGTTGACATATTTAATAATTAATTAAAAAATTAATGTATTGTCATAATTAATTTATAAACATATTAATTATGTGACAATGTGATTTAATGAAAAGTTATTATATTTTATTTAATTGATTTAAATAAAATTAATTGAATAATTAATAATGTGACAATTAACTATATAGTAATTAGTTAAATAAAATAAATAGAAAAGAAGAATTAATTTGCTAGCCAAACAAGGCCCTTATGGGAGTTTAACAGTTGGCAATGCAACGGATAGATTATTACGTATTATATATATACTTATACGTATACGTATTGGCATTTTGTTCAAAACATAGAAATATCAGCGAAAGGTTAGAGAGAAAAAGAAGAAGAGAAGAATTGAGAGAGATTGAAAGGAAGAGAGATTTGAGAGAATCAATTGTGTGTCTTTGATTATCTTCTTACTACCAAAGGGTAATCTTTCTTTTTATGTTTTCAAAAGTTGTATTTTCTAAAGTTTTCATATACGTGTTTTAATGTTTTCTTTGAAAATTGGGTTTTCCAATTGGGTTATAATATGGCTTTATTTATATGGGTATGTGATCATAACGTGTTTTCTAACATATAATCATGTTTTAAAGGAACATTTTTATTTAATTTGGCCTTAATTGGGTTTTCAAAGATTACAGAGTTTTATTTACGTATTGGGAAAGTTCTCTGTGATGAGTGGTTTTGAAAATTAAAGTATGATGTGATCATATAGAGGTCTGTGTATGTTAAAAAAATGGGTTATGCCATATATATGTAAATTACAGTGATCACACCATGGGATTTTGTCAAGAATTGGGTTCTTGAAAATACAGAGTAGCGAATATGGGTGAATAACCCATATGGGTCAAATTAATGATTTAATCATATGTTTATATTTAAATTGATACAGGAATATGATTGTATATGTTCAAACAAAGAGAATGAAATTGAAATAAACGGATTCGGTGTAGTAACGAATCCGTAATGTTAGATTTTATATTTTTCATAAAAACTTTACAATTTATGAAAAACAGTGAAAGTGATTGTTGTAATTGATGTAATTACATGATCTAAATTGGTAAAAACATATTAGTAATGATTTGTGATGTTCCTATGAAGTTTATACTTTATAGGTAACTTTACCAATCAGTGTAATGGTGTAAATTGGGATAAAATGGTCGAGTTCTGTGTTCGTTCGTGAACTTCAAAATTTGGAAAAACGCAGCCGCGCGGCGGCGCCGGTTGCAAGGCTAAACAGCGCACTGCCACGCCTGTCTGAAATTTTTGAAAAATTTCGTTAAGTGTTGAATTTTGAATCTAATAAACATGAAGACATGTTGTATATATGATAAGATGTTAATATGAGTTTAATAATTTATGTTATGTGATTAATTAATAAATTAATTATGTGACTTAAACTATTATTTGTAAAGTTTAAATAACGTGATATAAACATGAAGACATTATTTTAAGTCTAATAATCATGAAGACATGTTATGTATGTAATAAGTTATTAATATAAGTTAATAACTTAAGTTATGTGATTAATTAACAAGTTAACTAATCCACGTAAACCATTATTTGAAAAACACAATTGTGAATCGATATACATATCGAACCTGTGATTAATTGATATTGTGAATGTATTGATAGGTAAGAGTAATTAAAGAAGTGAGTTATAATTATAGCTTGTGCACGAGGCAAGTTTCATATCCCTAATCTTATTATTGAGCAAGTTTCTAAACTTTACTCTTTAAATTGAGCAAGTTCTTATTCTTGATTATTCAAGTCAGAATTTCATATGAGATGTCATGATTCTTTTAAAAGTATCATTTCAGTATACAATACTTATTCGATTGTATACCCTTGAGAAGTTATTATTCAAAGTGAATATCATATGTTGTTGAATCTTTTAAGACTAGTGAACCCTTATATGATTCGACTAGTCCATAGTTGATGAGCGTTCTAAATTTTAGAATAATTAATGAGTTATCCAAATCAAACTTTAATTGGTGCGAATTCTGATGTCAAACTGAGATGAACAACCCTAATATAGGGGATTGATGATGATGCTTTAAGCATTGAGGTAGTGTGCACAGTATCGGTACGAAGGGCTGATCTCCCTAAGTACGAAGTTAAGTCCATAGTCTTATGACTGTTAAAGGTTTAAAGGTTAATATACTTGGCAACCTAGGACAGAGTTCAAGGTCTTATGACCCTCAGAAGTAATTTGATTCTCGATTAATTATTCTTGATTCAAAAGTTGAGCTTTCTATTATTCAGATGTCTTTAAATTCACTCGCATGTTATTATTGTCATATTTTTATACTTGCGGGCATTCGTGCTCACTCTTGCATAATAACATTGCAGCTAAGAATGAACGAAGTGATGAACCTTCTAGTAGCAAGGGCAAAGAAAAAGCTAACAAGTGTTGAAGACTTGTGATGATATTGAAATGTTAAAGTTCAAGACTAATGTGTAATGTATAAGAATTATTTGTTTACGTTTCCGCAACAGAGATTTAAGGTTATGTATAACCTGGGATTTATTATGTATTATTATTTCAGATGATGTAAGCTCATGGATTATTTATCTAATAAATGAAGTTCTATTATAATGGGTAGTTAGTCATATGATATTTGAACAGTGAACTCAAAATCTTGTGGAAATTAAGATACCGGATTTGGGGGTGTCACAAGTTGGTATCAGAGCCGTAGGTTATGATCCTTAGGTGGGGGAAAAACCTTAGGATAGTAGCCTTCGAGAAGATAGTAATGATAACTCTGATTGAGTTCTAAGAAAGATAATAAGATTACCTTATGTGCTATGTGTTTATGTTTTCATACGTGCAAGAGTATTGATTAGCATCACTTAAAAACTAAGACTTAAAACTTATTTTGTCAGGATGTCAGATACTGGAGGAGCTAGTCGGGCCAGGGATGTTGTACCCCTAGAGACTAGAGATGAGGAGCCCCGAGACATACATGTAGTATGGGAGCAACTAGTACAGCCAGAGCCATCTCTTGTGATTCCAGATTTTGGTCAGGAGCATGAGCCAGAGATTAACTCAGAGGAGGACCCTGAGGAGGAAAAGGAGGAGGAAGACCTTGAGGAGTTCCCACCGAACTCTGTCAGTGCTGATATGTACGAGTTATTGTATGATCGCAACATAGAATTTTGAGATACGATTCAGGAGTTGAGACAGCAGTCGGTTACTCAACGGATTACCATCGAGTAGAGGGATGGTGAGGTTGAGACACTCCACATCCGTCTTAGAAATGTGGAGTGGGACTTGGCTTATGAAAAGGGCCAAAGTGAGTAGAAGTCAGAGGATATAGAAAGATTGAAGAATGAGTTGAAAGAAAAATCAGAAATACTCGCCATAGTAGAGGAAGCTTGGGTGAGCAATGCACGACGTGCAGATCTGGCAGAGGAGGAGGCGCATGCAAAGAGAGTTAAGGTAGCAGAGACGTGCTACATGTTTCTGAGGGCCATTGATGAGGCCCAGGATCGAGTTATGAGATATCCAATTCAGTTCGAGGAACTGCCTGGGTATATATTAGATCGCAGGACTATGTCCCGCATCATGGAGGAGAAGCATAGTGAAGCTGTCCGACGTCTTAGCAAACCGTGATAGGACAGTATGAGTAGGAGTATGCTTAACTAATAGTTATTTATATAAATTCCGATGTGATTATAAACAAAGGAATATTATGATATTTTAAATCCTGTAGATACTTTATCTCGAGATAGTTGATGTAAATGGCAGAAATGCTATCGTACTTTGTTAAAACTTTTGATTTTAATAAAATATCAAAGTTTATTTGAGATGATATGAGTTAAAGTGGTTATGTTAAATATTTGAGTTAAGTCTTAAGTATTTAAGAAATTGAATAAAGATCTAACAAACGTATATTTTAACAGAAATATGCCACCAAGAAGGAGACAAAATCGTCGACAAGCCCAAGATGGGTCAACGAATAACAATAACAACAATGATGCCAATGCGAAACCCGTTCAGCAGTTGGTAAATCTGTTAGCTGGAGCGATGAATAATCAGCCTCGAGCTCCACCGAACACCTCGTTTAAAGACTTTAAGGCAGTAGGACCGCCAGAGTTTAAAGGCTCCACGAACCAGGTAGACGCTCAGACTTGGGTTAGGGAGATAAAGAAAGTTTTTAAGGTTGCCAGAGTTAGGGAGGACCAAAAGACTGTTTACGAGACATTTATGTTAAAAGTAGAAGCCAGCTACTGGTGGCAGGAAAATAAGGTCAGGGGAGGAGAAGGTGTAATAACCTGGGAAAGGTTTAAGGAAATGTTTTTCAAGATGTACTTCCCGACCAGCTCCCAAAATCAAATGGAGGTGTAGTTTCTGGAGTTGAAACAGGGAAATATGTCTGTGCCCGACTACGCGGCAAAGTTTAATGAATTGGCTAGGTTTCCCCAATATCAGGTGCATACTGACGAAAGGAAGGCTAAACGTTTTGAACAGGGACTAAAACCCTAGTTGTATAGCAAAGTGTCAAGCTGGAGTTCTGGAGAAGGCCATCCTCGCTGAAGGTGGAAGAGAAGCGGTGACCAAGTACAATCAAGATCAGAAGAAGAAGAAAAATGAAACTGAAGGAAATAATAAGGCTAGTGGAAGTAACACGGGAGGAACCAATAATCATAAACGAAAGTGGAATGATAACCCGTCGTCCGTAAATCAGCAAGGGAGTCAGAAGAAAAGGATAGAACCATGCCCAACCTGTGCAAAGACTCACTTGGGAGTCTGCATGAAAGGAAAAAAAGTTTTCTACAATTGTGGTCTGGAAGGCCACATAGCACCTAACTGCCCTAACCCTAAGAAGGGCGCCTGCTACACATTTGGGTCAAAAGATCACTTGGCTCGGGACTATCCCTGGAAGGCAACTAGAGGGGCAGTGTCAGGTGGAAACAAGGGAAATAATAGTGGAAATCCTCTTATAATTACCGGACCGACTTTGATAAACTGACCAACTGCAAGGACATTCAATATGACCGTACAGGATGCTGTGCAGTCTCGTGATGTGGAGTCAAGTATCATTCCAATCAATAAAGTCAATGCTTATGTTTTATTTGATTCGGGTGCTAATTGCTCATTTATATCCGATGACTTTGCAAAGAACTTCGAATTGCATAAGGACGAATTAGAAACCCCTATGAACATCGATATTGTGAATAAGGAAGTAATTCCTGTTAGGTATATACACAAGAACTGTAGAGTGGATATTAAGGGTAACGTTATGAATGTAGATCTTATCCCGATTAAACTTGGGGAATTTGACGTTATTCTGGGAATGGATTGGCTATTCAATTATGGGGCCGTAATTGATTGTCAGAAGAAATGTATTAACCTTATGACCCCGTCAAAGGTTGTATTTTATGGTAGCAAGTCGCCTAGACAAGCGAGTTGTCTGACGATATTGCAAGCTAGGAAGTTATTAAGACAAGGCTGTGTGGGGTATTTAGCCTACATAGTCGATAGTCGTAAAGAGAATCCAAAGCTAGAGGAAATACCAGTCGTACGGGACTTCGTGGATGTGTTTCCAGACGATCTGCCAGGACTTCCGCCTGACAGGGAAGTAGATTTCGTGATCGATTTGGTTCCAAGAACGGCTCCAATATCGAAAGCACCGTACCGGATGGCTCCGATAAAAATGATAGAATTGATGGTTCAGCTACAAGAGTTACTGGACAAGAAATATATTAAACCGAGCGTATCGTCGTGGGGAGCGCCAGTGTTATTTGTTAAGAAGAAGGATGGGACGATGCGGCTCTGCATCGATTATAGAGAGTTGAACAAGGTTACCATTAAGAACAGGTATCCGTTGCCAAGGATTGATGATCTGTTTGATCAATTAAAGGGAGCGAGATATTTCTCAAAGATAGACTCGAGAAGTGGTTATCATCAGTTGAAGGCGAGACCAGAGGATGTTCCAAAGACAGCGTTTAGGACTCGGTATGGTCACTACGAGTTTTTGGTTATGTCATTTGGTCTAACAAATGCACCTACAGCATTTATGGGACTAATGAATGGAGTGTTGAAGCCCTTTTTGGACAAATTCGTAGTGGTGTTTATTGATGATATATTGGTGTATTCAAAAACCAAGGAAGAACATGTTGAGCATTTGAAGTTAACATTAGAGGGGTTGAGAAGGGAGAAATTGTACGCCAAATTCTCAAAGTGTGAATTCTGGAATGAAAGGGTACAATTTCTCGAACATGTGATTGATAAGGACGAAATTTCGATGGATCCCTCCAATGTCGAAGCAGTGATGAATTGGGATCAGCAGAAAACACCGTCGAAAGTAAGAAGTTTTCTTGGATTAGCAGGTTATTACGGAAGATTCATTCAGGATTTTTCCAAGATCGCCACTCTGCTAACGAATTTGACTAGGAAAGTTGTGAAATTCGTTTGGACAGGAAAGTGCTAGGAAAGTTTCCATGAACTTAAGAAAAGGTTGAGTACAGCACCTGTGTTGTCCCTTCCAGGATGACACAGGAAACTTTATGGTATATAGTGATGCATCGCATAAAGGGCTAGGTTATGTACTTATGCAAAACGGCAGAGTCATTACATACGCATCACGATAGTTGAAAGATTGTGAGAAGGGATATCCAACCCACGTTCTAGAATTGGATGCGGTGGTATTCGTTTTAAAGATCTGGAGACATTATCTCTATGAGGAGAAGTGTGAAATATATATACAGACCACAAGAGTCGAAAATATATTTTTACTCAGAAAGACTTGAATATGCGTCAGAGAAGATGGCTGGAGCTAATAAAGGATTATGATTGTGATATCTTATACCACCCGGGTAAAGCAAATTTAGTAGCCGACGCGTTAAGCAGAAAAGGTCGGGAAAAGTTGATGATGTTGACATCACAGGAAGAATTGATTTCAGCAATAGAAAAGCTGGAATTGGAAGTAGGATGTCCAATGGAGATTGATGAGAAGCTGTTTCAGATGCAAGCTGGTACAACTTTATTGGATAAGGTTAAGGAAGCTCAAATCCTGGATAAGGAATGTGAGGAAGTAAAGAAAAAGATAGTTGAAGGGACTGAACTTAAGTTTAAAATGGACATCAAAGGATTATTGAGGTTTGAAAATAGAGTTTGGGTACCACCGGTACTAGAAATTAAAGAGGACATTCTGAGCGAGGCTCATAGTTCGAGGTATTCCATTCATCCTGGAAGTACCAAGATGTATCAGGATTTACGACAAAACTTTTGGTGGCCAAATATGAAGAGGGACGTTGTCGATTGTGTTGCCAAGTGTCTGACTTGCCAAAGGGTCAAGGCAGAACATCAAAGACCAAGTGGTTTGTTACAACCTCTAGAGATCCCAGAATGGAAATGGGAACATATTACAATGGATTTTGTGATTGGCCTTCCGACGACCCAGAAAGGCTACGACGCAGTATGGGTTATCGTCTACCGATTAACGAAATTCGCACACTTTCATCCGATCAGAATCAGATTTAACTTAGAATAGTTGGCAAAATTATATGTGAAATAGATTGTTTCGAGGCACGGAGTGCCAGTGTCGATTGTTTTCGACCGCGATCCGCGTTTTACATCGAATTTCTGGAAACGATTACAGGAATGCATGTGGACACAGTGGAGGATGAGTACCGCTTATCACCCTCAAACTGACGGGCAAAGCGAAAGGACGATCCAGACATTAGAGGATATGCTGAGAGCATGCATCATGGATTTCAAAGGCAATTGGGACAATCACTTACCGATTGTAGAATTCGGTTATAACAATAGTTACCATGCTAGTATTAGTATGCCGCCTTACGAAGCGTTGTACGGTAGAAAGTGCAAAACTCCACTGTATTGGGATGAAGTTGGCGAGAGACAATTGCTAGGACCAGAGTTGGTACAACAAACAGCATAAATAGTTAAAGTAATTCGAACAAGATTAGTAGCGGCTCAGGATAGGCAGAAGAAATACGCTGATCCACACCGCAAAAATGTAGAGTTTGAATCAGGTAGCTTTGTATTTTTGAAGGTCTCTCTCTAGAAGGGAAAGATCAGATTTGGAAAGAAGGGAAAATTGAGCCCAAGGTTCATTGGACCCTTTGAAGTACTACGAAGAATTGGAGAAGTAGCCTATGAGGTAGCTTTACCTCCGGCATTAGAGCATATCCACAACGTCTTCCACGTGTCAGTATTAAGACCTTATAAATCCGATTACAAACATGTGATAGAATATGAACCCCTATAATTTGAGAAGGATTTATCCTATGAAGAAGTTCCTGTTCAAATTGTTGACAGGAAAGAGCAAGTTCTTAGGAACAAAGTAATACCTTCTGTTAAGGTAATTTGGAGGAACCACAACGCTGAAGAAGCTACGTGGGAACTCGAAGAGAATATAATGATGACTTATCCACACTTATTCTCTTGAATGGGTAAACGCGATTCTGGGGACAGAATCTTTGTAAGGGGGGAGAGAATGTGATGGGACGAAATTATTAATTGAACCGTGATTCTGAGGACAGAATCCTTTTAAGGGGGAAAGATGTGACGAACGTGAATTTTGTACAATTATTTGAATATTTATTGAAATAAATAAATATTTTTAATGATTTAATTATTGAGTTAAATAATTAATTCATGATTAATTTAATTATCTGTGTTACATTAATTAAATTAATGTGTAGTAATTTAATAGTTCAAAGTATATATTTAATGGAGTTTATTTTATTAAATGAATTAATTAAATAAGCATAATATTACTTTAATTAATTAAAGAATTAATGTATTGTCATAATTAATTAATAAAAATATTAATTATGTGACAATGTGATTTAATGGAAAGTTATTATATTTTAGTTAATTGATTTAAATAAAATTAATTGAATAATTAATAATGTGACAATTAACTATATAGTAATTAGTTAATTAAAATAAATAGAAAAAAAGAATTGATGTGCTAGCCAAACAGGGCCCTTATGGGAGTTTAACAGTTAGCAATGCAACGGATAGATTATTACGTATTATATATATACTTATACATATACGTATTGGCATTTTGTTCAAAACTTAGAAATATCAGAGAAAGGTTAGAGAGAAAAAGAAGAAGAGAAGAATTGAAAGAGATTGAAAGGAAGATAGATTTGAGAGAATCAATTGTGTGTCTTTGATTATCTTCATACTAACAAAGGGTAATCTTCCTTTTTAAGTTTTCAAAAGTTGTATTTTCTAAAGTTTTCATATACGTGATTTAAAGTTTTCTGTGAAAATTGGGTTTCCCAATTGGGTTATGATATGGCTTTATCTATATGGGTATGTGATCATAACGTGTTTTCTAACATATAATCATGTTTTAAAGAATCAATTTTATTTAATTTGGCTTTAATTGGGTTTTCAATGATTTATAGAGTTTTATTTACATATTGGGAAAGTTCTCTGTGATGAGTGGTTTTGAAAATTAAAGTATGATATAATCATATAGAGGTCTATGTATGTTAAAAAAACTGGGTTATGCCATATATATGTAAATTACAGTGATCACACCATGGGATTTTGTCAAGAATTGGGTTCTTGAAAATATAGAGTAGTGAATAACCCATATGGGTTAAATTAATGATTTAATCATATGTTTATATTTAAATTGATACAGGAATATGATTGTATATGTTTAAACAAAGAGAATGGAATTGAAATGAACGGATTCGGTGTAGTAACGAATCCGTAATATTGGATTTTATATTTTTTCATAAAAACTTTACAATTTATGAAGAACAGTGAAAGTGATTGTTGTAATTGATATAATTACATGATCTAAATTAGTAGAAATATGTTAGTAATGATTTGTGATGTTCCTATGAAGTTTATACTTTATGGGTAACATTACAAATCAGTGTAATGGTGTAAATTGGATAAAATGTCCGAGTTCTGTGTTCGTTCGCGAACTTTAGAATCTGGAAAAACGCAGCCGCGCGGCCGTGCCTGTTTGAAATTTTTGAAAATTTTCGTTAAGTGTTGAATTTTGAGAAATGAGTTTTGAATCTAATAAACATGAAGACATGTTGTATATATGATAAGATGTTAATATGAGTTTAATAATTTATGTTATGTGATTAATTAATAAATTAATTATGTGACTTAAACTATTATTTGTAAAGTTTAATTAATGTGATATAAACATGAAGACATTATTTTAAGTCTAATAATCATGAAGACATGTTATGTATGTAATAAGTTATTAATATAAGTTAATAACTTAAGTTATGTGATTAATTAACAACTTAACTAATCCACGTAAACCATTATTTGAAAAACCTAATAATGAGTTCGAAGAACAAAGTTGTGAATCGATATATATATCGAACCTGTGATTAATTGATATTGTGAATGTATTGATAAGTAAGAGTAATTAAAGAAATGAGTTATAATTGTATCTTGTGCACGAGGCAAGTTTCATATCCCTAATCTTATTATTGAGCAAGTTTCTAAACTTTACTCTTTAAATTGAGCAAGTTCTTATTCTTGATTATTCAAGTCAGAATTTCATATGAGATGTCATGATTCTTTTAAAAATATCATTTCAGTATACAATACTTATTCGATTGTATGCCCTTGAGAAGTTATTATTCAAAGTGAATATCATATGTTGTTGAATCTTTTAAGACTAGTGAACCCTTATATGATTCGATTAGTCCATAGTTGATGAGCGTTCTAAATTCCAGAACAATTAATGAGTTATCCAAATCAAACTTTATTTGGTGCGGATTCTGATGTCAAACTGAGATGAACAACCCTAATATAGGGGATTGATGATGATGCTTTAAGCGTTGAGGTAGTGTGCACAGTATCGGTACGAAGGGCTGATCTCCCTAAGTATAAAGTCAAGTCCATAGTCTTATGACTGTTAAAGGTTTAAAGGTTAATATACTTGACAACCTAGGACAGAGTTCAAGGTCTTATGACCCTCAGAAGTAATTTGATTCTCGATTAATTATTCTTGATTCAAAAGTTGAGCTTTCTGTTATTCAAATGTCTTTAAATTCACTCGCATGTTATTATTGTCATATTTTTATACTTGCGGGCATTCGTGCTCACTCTTACATAATAACATTTCAGCTAAGAATGAACGAAGTGATGAACCTTCTAGTAGCAAGGGCAAAGGAAAAGCTAACAAGTTTTGAGGACTTGTGATGATATTGAAATGTTAAAGTTCAAGACTAATGTGTGATGTATAAGAATTATTTGTTTACGTTTCCGCAACAGAGATTTAAGGTTAAGTATAACTTGGGATTTATTATGTATTATTATTTCAGATGATATAAGATGGTGGATTATTTATCTAATAAATGAATTTCTATTATTATGTGTAGATAGTCATATGATATTTGAACAGTGAACACCAAATCCTGTGGAAATTATGATACCGTTTCGTCCATTTTTACGTGTTCGTCGAACGTTCATGAATGTTCGACGCTCGTTTCTTCGTTTTAACTCTGAATTCATTCGTTCTTGCTCTCGCAAGTCTTATTTATTTAATTATACGTGACGCCATCGACAAACAATGTTTTCGAATGAAACGGCGACTTTTGACTTTCATTCTGGGAAAATTCACTATTTCGACGCCTAACGTCTAATCGCGTAAACTTTCGCCGAAACTTTGTTTCTTGATATTTTTACGTCAAACCAAATGGAATCAATCCATTGGTTATTCATCTATGTTTCTCACCATTTTAAACATCTATGTTTTAATGGTTTTCCATTATCACATTCTTCGTGTTCTTCGTTCGTTCCTCGTTCGTTCTTCATTTGTAATCAATAGTATGATTATGATTTTACGTTTTCTCGCATTTTAACGTTATAAGTTTGATAATTCGTCCTTATAACATCGGAGAGTTAATATAATTCATCTGAATCATTCACTAACATCTTTTATTCTTCTTTTCTGTAAGCTATGTATTTAACATAGAAAACTTAAAGAAAATAACTTAGAAGTTAGGTTTTTGATCACCTTTCTTCTTTATTCTTTTTCCTCTAGAAAAAGCCGGTTATTCGCTAGTTTTTCTTTTTCTCGAACTTCTTTGATCCGAGCATCCATGCTCGTTCTCTTCCTTCTTCTTCTTCTCCAAGCTCTCAAGTTCTCTTTCTCTCTCAAAGTCATTGGTGAAATAATGAAGACCAAAGCCTCCTATTTATAGGCTTTGCAAGATAGAGGGTAGTTTAGTCATTTAGGTCAAACCTCCTCACCCTTACTTTCCCACCAAGTTTTTCCACCTTCTTTCCTTTTACTTTCCCACCAAGTTTTTCCACCTCCTTTCCTTTTAATTTCCCACCAAGCTTGTGACATCATGGTGGTGATGTCATACTTATGACATCATAAGCTCATGGGTTGCCCCATAGGTTTTATCCACTCTTTTACCCATCGGTTCGACCCACGGGTTTAATTCTTAGATTTCATTCAAATTAAATCTATTTACTTCGTATAAAATTTGTATTATACGTCGTATTAATTCTCATATTCTCCTCGAATTATACTTGCATAATAAATCATATTATACTCGTATTCATACCGTATAATAATCATTATTATTATACATAACCTATTAATTCATAGGTTTTAATCTTTCCATCCCTTAGGGTCATAAGTCCCCAGGCGAAAATTTTGTAAGCCATAACTGGAATTTTATTACATATTCCATCTCGTCATCAAATCTTATCATTACGCGTTTTTCAGAATTTCAAAATTCATTCCCGAGTAGAAACGGATGAATAGTGATTTTCGTCCTTTTCTTCCCGAGAAATTTTTCTCGACTAACTTAACTTTTCAAGGTATATTACAGTCAAATCTTTTGACAGAATATCATTCTGACACTCCGATCTCCCAAAAAGCTTAGTGTTAAACCCTAACCCTTAGGGTTTCATGAATAGTGCCTATTTCGTCTTTTTCTCAGAAATATTTTTATTCTCAGAAATATTTTATTTTTGTCTTGAAAATTCTTACTCGTTCATTCTAGCTTGTAGCCAGAATCCTCCTCATTTCTAATCATCCTATGTCATAGAATGATTAATAACCAAATATCACAGAATATAATCAATAAAATTCCTTTTATTAATTTTAAATTCTTTACTCTTAATTTCTGGACAATCCGATTTTTCGGGTTGTCACATTCTTCTCTCCTCATAAAAATTCCGTCCTCAGAATTTCACAAACCACATCCATTCCCGGATGCTTTATCCTTACAACCCTTCGACGAAGAGTTAATCTCACTTCTTCTTATTTATGTTGAAAAAATCTCAACATACCATTTCAATTAGGTATTTACCTAATTATTCATTCTCATTAATTCATTAACATCCTTCCCCTAAGGATCATTATCTGTTAAACTCGTCATATGATAAATGTAACGACCCCAAAATTCTTACAATATAATTCTCATTCTCGATCGTTAACAATACAACTTTAATCTATCTTTACATCATTATTCAATATTAAAATCACTAAAAATATGGAATATTTAAAACTTTTATAAAATCTTTTTTTATTTCCCTGAATCGCAACCTTTACATTACATCTCTTCGATTCAAATCTATATCATGAATCGTTACAATAAAATGACTATACAAAGTCTTACATCATAAAGCAATATCCATATACATCAGATAGCTCAACATACAATTTAACTGTAAGACCCCAACTTTTATGAATAAAGATTTAATTTTCTCTATATATATTGTTTTAAATAGTAAGATGTTGACTTGATGAATGTGGTAAGTTATGGGGTGATTTGTGCAAGTTTTACAAAGTAAGCAAGTGGCCATAAAATATTCATTGTGTCGGGAAATATTCGTTTAGTCAGGGAATATTCTTTTTGCCGGAGAATATTCGTACGCCGGCGCAATCATTTGTGG
Source organism: Panax stipuleanatus (assembly GCA_020205555.1). Taxonomy (NCBI): domain Eukaryota; kingdom Viridiplantae; phylum Streptophyta; class Magnoliopsida; order Apiales; family Araliaceae; genus Panax; species Panax stipuleanatus. Next base: position 90,772,798 of record CM035122.1, on the reverse strand, counting down.
GCCCCATAACGGAAAATTATCGGATGAAGAAAACGACAAGAATAAGTTTTTCTAAAAATAACGACGTGGTTGTTACCGTTAAAACTGTTAAAATACCCGGTGGTTAAAACACAGTAGCACACGGTATTGCACAGTAATTCTAATTATTGATTCTTACGCAAGAAGTCACTAATCAATAAATGTTACAATAATTACTTTTCAATATTTTATATTATTGATTCAATAATTGCTACATTGATAATTGCATAACATTTTATTGATTCAATAATTGTCATTGTACAATATTTCACATTATCAAATCAATAATTCATATCATTCGAATAATATTATTATATAGCATTATTGGCAATGTCTAAGAAAGTTCTGTCTAGGAGGGGTTATTTAATTGCGCGCCAGTAAGGAGAAATCCTTATCGGAAGACCCCGTCTTTCCTGAGAACGACCTGGTTGTCAATTTTGTAGTTCTGTAATATTATTTGTGAATAATTAATTATTGATTTATATGATAAGGAAATATTTATTTTTGTGAATATAAAAGAAGAAATTAGTGCTGAAGTGTTTTTATCAGTATTTGTTATAAATTTGGCTCATTATTTGGACCCCTCACTTACTCAATTTTCAAAATAATCGGTAGAAAGTTATAAAGTATATATATATATATATATATATATAAGTATTATATATATATATATATATAAATGTGTGTGTGTGTGGAGTGTGTGTGGGGTGTGTGTGTGTGGAGTGTGTGTTAGGATGTGTGTGGTGGATGGTGATGTGTGTGAATATATTATATTTTATTTAAAGTTTTCGTTTTATTAGAATATTTTATTGCACAGTAATGAATAGTAAATCAAATTTTTTCGCTGGTTGCAACGCCCGTGAAAAATTTATTGTTGGTCCGTGATTTCTAAAATTCAAATAGTACCCTTCCATTCTCCTATAAATAGGATGCTTAGTTTAGAAATAAAAATCACACCAGAATCAGAGAATTCTTCTTCTATAATATTGAGCGTATTTCTTTTGAGTTTAAGGAAACTTTGAGTGTTGCAAATAGTGCAAGTTATCTTCAAGAATATCTCCGCTATACCAGTTGGAAATACTCTCCTTTTAAGGTAAGAGATGTTATTTTCTTTCGTAAATGATGTTATTCTTTTCAATATTATTATACCAAAATATTGGCATGGGTTTTATTATGAAATTCTTACTTTTTTCGTCGGGGTTACTATTCACGTATACGGCACTATTCACGAAAAAATTAAATTTTCTTCTATTTGTCCAAGTAGGCTATTATGGGTCCTATCTTTGATTGGATCCAAGTTTTGATCTTTATTCTTGAATTTTGCTCCACAAAGTATCATTATGGAGTATTCTTAACTTGGATAAACTAAATTACGAATCCCTAATCTTTGTCCTTTATATCACTGGATTCGTTATTTATATTATTTTTCATTATCCTCAGTCCTAAATGGTGATATAACTAAATATCTTTGGCCTGTAGAGCAAAGATGAATGATTACCTAATGAATATCTTTGGCACGCAGTGCAAAGATGGACAGGTGTTGAGATGAACATGACCAACTGGTGATACAAATGAATATCTTTGGCCCGTAGTGCAAATATGAATATTTGAGTCAAGATGTATATTGATTGATGTTACAGGGAAAAAATATTGATGATGGACTTTTAAATCATAGAAGATAGTAGACTTCATTCTCTACTTAATTCTTCTAATGAATTGTTATTTTCGCTGCGAATATTGATCTAAAACTTGTTGTCCATAATATTTTATCTTATTTATTGAAGGCTAATGATAATTTATTTTTCATTATCTTAGTCATAATATTCTTTACTGGGCTAGTCGAGCTCACCCTTTTCATCTATTGTCCTCTTCAGGGAATGAGAATGTTGCAGGAACTAGTCGGGGAACAGTGTGATGGTCAGAGTAGAGCAGTAGTAGTCCTCACTATTTTTGTAAAATAGTGTGATAATAATTGTAATGAGAACTTAGTTTGAGTGTTTATATTTTCTACATGTTTATATTGACACTCACAGTTGTATAATCGTATTTCTCACGACCTTTTGTTATAAAAGATTTGTATTTGGAATTTTGTACCATGTATTTGGCGGCTCAGATTGGATTGGTATTGAACCTATTTTGGGGGCGTCACAGTTGGTATCACAGCTATAAGTAAAGAGCCCCGAGCCTCTCATTGGTGACTTCCTGTTTATGGGGGATGCACCGAAGCCAGACTCTCTGTAGGGGACGCCGTTCTGCGGTGGCAAACTGATAGGTACCATTGTGAGGTGCTGTGGTTGAAGCACCATGAGGGTCAAAGTTGGTATTAGAGCTTAGGGATATGATCTCTGGAGGAGATCGGGGAATAGAACTAGGAGGGGAGAGATGAGTAAATCCTTCGCTCGTGTGTCTTACCTAAGCTTATCTGGTATTTAATTGGTCGGTCGGAATATAGGGTTAATCTATGATATGTTAATTTGTTTAATTAACCCTTGTTTTATGGCATTATTTGAGAATGGCAGCTGAAAATCTAAGCAATGGAGTGAATGAGACCGTTGAGACACCTCTAATCACCAACCAGGAGAACGTGCAACAGGAAGGCAATAATTCTCCTGTAAACAACGCCAATGATCAGACGATGAACGATAGGATGTTTAGAAGGTTTTTGTTGTTCATGCAAAATCAGACGAGGGAGACCCGTGTTCATAATACAGGTGAAAATAATAACAACTCGCGGCTTGTCACTGCCAAGCAGTTCAAAGGGTTGGGACCACCAGAGTTTCAGGGAAAGCCAGATCCAATCAAGGCAGAGACGTGGGTTAAGCAAATTACCAAGATATTTGATATCTTGGGATGCAAGGAGGAACAGAAGGTTCCATTCGCCACGTTTATGTTCCGCGGAGATGCAGATTACTGGTGGGAATCTGTGAAGCGTACCCAGCCTGCCGCACTCAAGATGTCTTGGGAGGCGTTTCAAAAACTGTTCAATGACAAATACTTTCCAGAAAGTATTCGTCACATGAAAGAGGTAGAGTTTATCAGACTGGAATAGAACAACATGACGGTGTCCCAGTACGAGGCTAAGTTCGCGGAGTTATCACGATTTGCACCTCATTTGGTGGAGAATGAGGAACGTATGACGCGGATGTTTCTAAGAGGTTTGAAACCAGAAATTCGTCCATACCTCATTTCTCACAAATTTTTTCTATATTCAGATGTGGTGAACAGGGCCCAATTGTTAGAACGAGATAATGATTATGTTCAACCAAGGGACAACCAAGGTCGTACTGGTGGCAGCAGTCATCAGAACAATAACAACCAGTGGGGAGGAAAGTATCATGACAGAAGCGGTAAGCACTCCGGTGGTAATCGTGGTCATGATAATAGAAGAAGTGAGTCGAGGGGAGATTTCAAGAAGAGAAGGTACAATAATGAGAACGTAAAAATGACGACAGCAGCACCAGCATCAACTGTTTATAGGGGAGGAGAATGACCACCGATCGTATGCTATAAATACAGGCAAGAGGGACACATTAGTACCAACTGCATACAGCAATCCAAGGTGTGCTATAACTGTGAAAATGAAGGTCACATTGCTCGAGTGTGTCCTGTAGCGAAACCAAGTCCAGCGGGGATGGTGACTCCAAAGGCCGTCCCGGACAAGTCAAGGTCAGTGGTTCCTGGTAGAGCTTTTGTCTTATCTGCCCAACAAGCGAGGAACCCGAATGAGGTTATTACGGGTAAGCTAATCATAAACTCTTGCAAAGTCTATACCTTATTAGACACCGGTGCTACCCATTCTTTTATTTCACCTGCTTGTGCTCAACGTTTAAACTTGACTCCTGATAAATTAGACTTTGACTTATCTATTGAAACTCCGTTGGGAGAAACATTTGTTACATCCACGGTTTACAAATCTTGCTTGATTCAAATTGGTACCCTCACCTTACCTGTTGATCTTATATCTTTGAAAATACTTGCATTTGATGTGATTTTAGGAATTGACTAGTTAACCACTTATCATGCCAAAATTAATTATTTTCGTAGGGTTGTTAGTTTTCATATTCCTAACCAACCTGTTGTGCGAATTCAAACAACCAAACCCCTAAAATCAATCAATGTCATTTCAAGTCATAAAGCTATTCGTTTATTGAAAAACGGATGTCAAGATTTCTTAGCCCATGTCACTGATCTAAATCAGAATACGTCAAGTTTGAATGATATTTCTATTGTTAATGAGTTTCCTGATGTAGTTCCCGAAGAACTTCCCTGTCTACCCCCAGAACGTGAAGTTGAATTCTTTATTGACCTTGAACCCGGTATAAAACCCATTTTTAAAACCCTATATCGAATGGCTCCTATTGAACTTTAGGAGTTAAAGGTCCAGCTACAGGAGTTGTTAGACATCGATTTTATTCGTCCTAGTACATCTCCTTGGGGTGCTCCTGTTTTATTCGTAAAGAAGAAAGACAGGAGTATGCGACTTTGTATTGACTATAGGGAGTTGAACCATGTCACTATCAAGAATAGGTATTCGTTACCTCGCATTGATGACCTGTTCGACTAGTTGCAAGGTGAATAATTCTTCTCGAAGATCGATCTTCGTTCAGGATATCATCAGTTAAAGATTAAAACTGAGGATATTCCGAAGACTACTTTCAGAACTCGATACGGGCATTATGAATTCTTAGTCATGTCTTTTGGATTGACTAATGCTCCTGCTGCTTTCATGGATATGATGAACCGTGTATTCAAGGAATATTTGGATCAGTTCGTGGTTATCTTTATTGATGACATCCTCATTTATTCCAAAAGTCGTGAAGATCATGAGCACCACCTGAAGCTGGTACTTCAAAGGCTTCGTGATAACAAGCTTTATGCCAAGTTGAAGAAATGCAAGTTCTGGCTTGAGGAGGTAGCATTCCTTGGGCACGTGGTATAAAAATGTGGAGTATCTGTTGACCCGGCTAAGATGGAAGCAATACAAAGTTGGGAGCAACCGAAGTCGGTAATCGAAGTACTTAGCTTTTTGGGTTTAGCTAATTATTATCGGAGATTCGTGGAAGGATTTTCTCGAATTGCTACTCCATTAACTCAGCTGACTCAGAAAGATACAAAATTCGTATGGAACGAGAAATGCGAGAAAAGCTTCTAAGAGCTCAAGAGTAGACTCATTTTCGCACCTGTTCTGACAACACCATCTGGTTCGGATAGATTTGTCATCTACAGCGATGCTTCGGGCAAAGGGTTAGGAAGTGTTCTCATGCAATATGGGAAAGTCATAGTCTATGCCTCACGGCAACTCAAAGAATATGAGAGAAATTATCCTACTCATGATCTAGAGTTGGCAGCAATCATTTTCGCGTTGAAGATTTGGAGACACTACCTGTATGGAGAGAAAGTGGAGATTTATACGGATTATAAGAGCCTTAAATATTTCTTCACTCAAAAGGAACTCAACATGCGACAACGACGTTGGCTTGAGCTGTTGAAAGATTATGACCATACCATCCAATACCATCCTAGAAAAGCGAACGTGGTAGCTGACGCATTGAGTAGAAGATCATATACGGGAACGAGTACAATGATGTCAAGTATACATGTAGAACCAGCTTTAATTGATAAAGTTAAAGTTGCTCAAGCTACAGACCCGGAGCTGATGAAGATGAAGACGAAGGTACAAGAAGGTGCTATTCCAGAAGCAAGAATCGATGAAGAAGGAATACTTCGAGTCAACTCCAGACTTTGTGTTCCTAACGATCCTTATTTGAAGTATAGAATCATGATGGAGGCACACAACACACCGTTTGCAATCCATCCTGGGAGTACCAAAATGTATCGTGATCTTCGACATACATTTTGGTGGAGCAATTTGAAGAGAGAGATCACGGAGTTTATCTCGAGGTGTTTAATGTGTCAACGTATCAAGGCGGAGCATCAAGTGTCAAAGAGTCCATTGCAACCACTTGAGATTCCAAAATGGAAGTGGGAACACATTACCATGGATTTTGTTACGGGTCTTCCCAAGGTTTCTCAAGGCATAGATGTGATTTGGTTTATTGTCGATAGATTAACCAAGTCTTCTCATTTATTGCCTATACGAGAGACTTATTCACTGGAACGTCTTGCTCGTATGTACATAAATGAGATTGTGAGATTCCATGGCATGCCAGTATCCATAGTTTCGGATCGTGACCCAAGATTCACTTCACGATTTTGGGTCAGTTTGCAGAAAGCTATGGGCACGAATTTACGATTCAGTTCGGCTTATCATCCTCAAACGGACGGACAATCGGAAAGGACTATTCAAACTCTTGAAGATCTATTAAGACTCTGTGTTCTAGACTTCAAAGGGAGTTGGGACAAGTACCTACCATTGGTGGAATTCTCTTACAACAATAGTTATCAGGCAAGTATAGGCATGGCTCCATTCGAGGCGTTGTATGGGAGGAAGTGTCGTTCTCCAGTATGCTGGGATGAGGTGGGTAAAACAACATTGTTAGGATCGGAGTTAGTACGTATGACTACGGAAAAGATCCAAATGATCCGACAACGTATACAAACGGCGCAGGATCGACAAAAGAGTTATACGGATCTTTATCGAAAGGACATGGAATTTAATATTAGGGACCATGTGTTATTACGTGTTGCTCCATAGAAGGGGGTTACAAGATTCGGGAAAAGAGAAAAGAAAAGCTCAATTCACGATTTATTGGTCCATTTGAGATTCTTGACCGAGTAGAAAATGTGGCCAATAGACTTTCTTTACCTCCCAGTATGTCTCGTGTTCATAACATTTTTCACATATCTATGCTATGTAAATATGTGAAAGACTTAAAATACATTATTGAGTTAGAACCAGACGAGATAGCCAAAGATTTAACGTACAAGGAGATACCTATCAAGATCTTGGATAAGAAGGAACATGTTCTACGCTCAAAGGTTATACCTCAAGTTAAAGTTTTGTGGAGGAACCACGCTATTGAGGAAATGACCTGGGAGTTGGAATTGGAAATAAAAAAGAGGTATCCTCACCTTTTTGAAATACCAGGTACGTACGTCAATTTCGAGGACGAAATTTCATAACGAGGGGAAGTTGTAAGACCCCAACTTTTATGAATAAAGATTTAATTTTTTCTATATATATTGTTTTAAATAGTAAGATGTAGACTTGATGAATGTGGAAAGTTATGGGGTGATTTGTGCAAGTTTTACAAAGTAAGCAAGTGGCCATAAAATATTCATTGTGTCGGGGAATATTCGTTTGGTCGAGGAATATTCTTTTTGTCGAGGAATATTCGTACGACGGCGCAATCATTTGTGGGCCCCATAACGGAAAATTGTCGGATGAAGAAAACGACAAGAATAAGTTTTTCTAAAAATAACGGCGTGGTTGTTACCGTTAAAACTGTTGAAATACCCGGTGGTTAAAATACAGTATCACACGGTATTGCACAGTAATTATAATTATTGATTCTTACGTAAGAAGTCACTACTTAATAATTGTTACAGTAATTACTGTTCAATATTTTATATTATTGATTCAATAATTGCTACATTGATAATTGCATAATATTTTATCGATTCAATAATTATCATTGCATAGTATTTCACATTATCAAATCAATAATTCATATTATTTGAATAATATTATTAGATAGCACTATTGGCAATGTCTAAGGAAGTTCTATCTAGGAGGGGTTATTTAATTATGCGCCAGTAAGGAGAAATCCTTATCGGAAGGCCCCCTCTTTCCTGGGAACGACCTGGTTGTCAATTTTGTAGTTCTATAATATTATTTGTGAATAATTAATTATTGATTTATATGATAAAACATATTTATTTTTGTGGATATAAAAGAAGAAATTAGTGCTGAGGTATTTTTATCAGTATTTGTTATAAATTTAGCTTATTATTTGGACCCCCCACTTACTTATTTTTCAAAATAATTGGTAGAAAGTTATAGAGTATATATATATATATATATATATATAAATGTGTGTGTGTGTGGAGTGTGTGTTAGGATGTATGTGGTGGATGGTGATGTGTGTGAATATATATATATATATATATATATATATATATATATATATATAAATAGAATATATTATATTTTATTTTATTTAAAGTTTTCGTTTTATTAGAATATTTTATTGCATAGTAATGAATAGTAAATCAAATTTTTTTGCCAGTTGCAGCGTCTGTGAAAAATTTATTGTTGGTTCGTGATTTCTAAAATTCAAATAGTACCCTTCCATTCTTCCATAAATAGGATGCTTAGTTTAGAAATGAAAATCACACCAGAATCAGAGAATTCTTCTTCTATAATATTGAGAGTATTTCTTTTGAGTTTAAGAAAACTTTGAGTGTTGCAAATAGTGCAAGTTTTATTCAAGAATATCTCCGCTATACCAGTTGGAAATACTCTCCTTTTAAGGTAAGAGATGTTATTTTTTTTCGTAAATAATGTAATTCTTTTTAATATTATTATACCAAAATATTGGCATGGATTTTATTATGAAATTCTTACTTTTTTCATCGGGGTTACTATTCACGTATACGACACTATTCACGAAAAAAATTAATTTTCTTCTATTTGTCCAAGTTGGCTATTATGGGTCCTATCTTTGATTGGATCCAAGTTTTGATCTTTATTCTTGAATTTTGCTCCACAAAGTATCATTATGGAGTATTCTTAACTTGGATAAACTAAATTACGAATCCCTAATCTTTGCCCTTTATCTCACTGGATTCGTTATTTATATTATTTTTCATTATCCTCAGTCATAAATGGTGATATAACTAACTATCTTTGGCCTGTAGAGCAAAGATGAATGATTACCTGATGAATATCTTTGGCCCGTAGTGCAAAGATGGACAGGTGTTGAGATGAACATGACCAACTGGTGATACAAATGAATATCTTTGGCTCATAGTGCAAAGATGAATATTTGATTCGAGATGTATATTGATTGATGTTACAGGGATAAAATATTGATGTTGGACTTTTAAATCATAGAAGATAGTAGACTTCATTCTCTACTTAATTCTTCTAATGAATTGTTATTTTCGCTGTGAATATTGATCTAAAACTTGTTGTTCATAATATTTTATCTGATTTATTGAATGCTAACGATAATTTGTTTTTCATTATCTTAACCATAATATTCTTTACTAGGCTAGTTGAGCTCACACTTTTCATCTATTGTCATCTTCAGGGAATGAGAATGTTGCGGGAACTAGTCGGGAAACAGTGTGATGGTCAGAGTAGAGCAGTAGTAGTCCTCACTATTTTTGTAAAATAGTGTGATAATAATTGTAATAAGGACTTAGTTTGAGTGTTTATATTTTCTACATGTTTATATTAACACTCACAGTTGTATGGTCGTATTTCTCACGACCTTTTGTTATAAAAGATTTCTATTTGGAATTTTGTACCATGTATTTAGCGTCTCAGAATGAGTTGGTATTGAACCTATTTTGAGGGAGTCACATTAACAATCATGTTACATTTAAAACAATTACATTACTCATCTAGAATAAATAATTTCTTGCATCGCTATTGATCTTAACATTTAACTAGCACGTATCATTACCTTGTATCCTTAACATGCAAAAATGGTTATTTGCAAGAGTGAGCTCGACAGCTCAACAAGTTCTAACAGTTTTCATACATCACATAGCACATAATAACATGCTCAACATACATCTCATAACAATTAAAGTAACATGGCATACATGCTTTAATTCACATAACAAATATAAAGATTGAGTTCCTTACTCAACCAACATTCTTTAATCAATCAATGTAGTCATAAATTGACTTTAGCATTCATGCTTACAACATATATAACATATCATGCTCTTTGCAATACAATTTAAAATAGTTCATCAAGTTCACGTAGAAAATAGGAACCGAAAGACTTGCCTTGATCGTTGTTTACCAATAACAGATTAACAACTTAAAACTATCTGCACTTCACGTGCCCTACACAATTATATAATCATGCACATCAACTATTAGTCACATAGAAACACATAGTAGTTGTAATGTAAACTCTACTCTACATATCATAACTCTTGTGACACCCCCAAATCCGGGTACTTCGTTTCCACATGATTTGGTGTTCACTTTCTAACTATACAAACATCTACCCAATATATCTCAAAATAAATTACAATCTTTATATAAAATCTCCCTTAAAACAAGGGTTACAACCTTAAAAAAACAATCTCAGGGTTACTCTAACCCTGACATAAACAATAAAGTGCAGAATAAAAACATTGCATAAAAGTCTTATTACAATCATTTCAAAATAATTAAACAAGTCTTCACTTGTTCATCTTTCCCTTGCCTTTACTCGTAGACGGGGCATCAACGTTATCTAACCTTAACTGCAATTGTTATTTAATGCAAGAGTGAGCAAATAACAACTCACTGGAGTTTAACAATAATAAATACATGAAAGGATATTTTTAAAAATATTTGAATAACTTAGCTTACTTCAACAATAAAAAATTGAATAATAATTCTCTATCAACATTAAAATTCGAATATAGAATTTATCTGAGGGTTATAAGACTTTTGAACTCTTGTCCTAGGTTATAAATATTTCTATTTAAACCTTTAACAGTCAATAAGACTATGGACATTAACTCGTACTTAGGGGGATCAGCCCTTCGTACCATGTATTGTGCACAAACATCTTAACGCTATGCGTAGTAACCTCCCCTAATAATTAGGGTTGTTCAACTCAGTAATTTGAATTCAAGTTCGTACCAAAGAAAGTTTGGTTTGGATAAGCATACAAGGGTAATTTAGAATTCACATTCATCAACTAAGGATTAGTTTAATCGACTTTCAATAATTCATAAATAAAAGAATTATGAATCAACATATGCTTTAGAAGTAAATTTAAAGCATTTAAAATAATAAACTGGATCTTACTTGAACAATAAGTCAATATCTCTTCGGTTAAGTAAATAATTGTCCAGTACAGAAATGAAAAAGACATTCTCAACAATGAATATATGAACTCAAAGAACTTGCGTAGAAATAGCGAGTTTAGGGTTTAGAAGACTTGCCTTACGTGCAAGCTACTTATCTCAACCACGTACTTTAACACTTCCTACATACATACATATTCAATCACAATAACCTAAATTAGTTAACACGTAACTAATTCACATAAGTGGTTAACCCTCATGGTTAACTCACTCTAACTAAATAAATAATAATAATCAACCATCATATAGTTAATTACATCACTTACATATTCACATAATTAAATTAATTATGTATTTAACTAAATTATAATTAAGCAATTATAATTCAAACACTTAATCAAATTATAATTACATTTTAAATTATAAACAAATTATAATTTATAATCAATTAAACAATATCATGCATTATAATTACATAAATTATAATTAATCATGCGATTATCAATTTATAATCCATAATTAAACATGCATTTATTAAATTATAATTACATAAATTATAATTTAAATTAACATCTAATTGTTTAAATAAATCAACTAATATCATACTTTAAATTAAACACTTACTTTTATTTATAAATAATCAATTTACAATTTTAAAAGTAACTCATAGAACAATTATTATTTAACAATTCAAATATTATTTTAAGATATAAAACTTCATTTTCTATATTTTTCTTTTTAAATACGACATTGTCAAACTCATGTTAACATGTTATAATAATACATGATTATTCATAAAACAATTAAATTAGGCTCCAAAATAACTCCTGCACAAGAAACTAAAGTCACTGCCTCTGCACTGAACATGGCGCAGCAGTGCAGCCAGGTGCCTTAAAACCGGCGCAGCTGCGCAGGGGATGAATCAGGGAAGGGCAAGCGGCGCAGCTGCGCTGCTCCTGGCCTTGTTGCCGGCGCAGCTGCGCAGCAACTCAGCCAGACGCAAACAGCCACGGCTCTCTACTTTACCGAACAACCCATACAAGCCAACAAACGAAAAAATACAGTAACATAGACACTTTAAATCATATATACGCTGTAATACATATATCTAACATGCTTCCAAAATATAAAATCATTTAAACAACGAAAATCAAGAGTTTTAAAATTCAATTTGGCCATTTTTATGTAAACTCGTATCTTTTCCAAAATAACCCACTATAATAAATTTCTCCATCAATTCCACTTTATATACATGCATTATATACGTAATTGAAGATAACATCAACCAATTTCCTAATAAGCATGCTAGCATATTCCAATTCATCAATTTCTCAATATAAAACCAACCATAATATATAAACTCATGTAAACGAAACTTTTTCCATGAAAATTTGTTTTTACCACAATTTAATTTCTAAAACTTGTACATGGCATATAATTCAATTATGAACAACATAGTAATACAATTTCTACATATGTAATCATGTTTGTGACGCCCCCAGAATAGGTCCAGTCAACCCAACCCATTCTGAGTCGCCAAATACATGGTACAGAATTCAAATACAAACTTTATATCATAACGGTCGTGCAAAATACGACCACACAACTGTGAGTGTTAATACAAATATGTAGAAAATATTAATATTCAAACTAAGTCCTCATTACAATTATTATCACACTATTTATCAGAAATAGTGAGGACTACTACTGCTCTAACTCGGACCATCACTCTGTCCCCCGACTAGTCCCTGCGACATTCTCATTTCCTGAAGAGGACAACAGATGAAAAGGGTGAGCTCAACTAGCTCAGTAAAGAATATTATGACTAAGATAATGGAAAATAAATTATCGTTAGTCTTCAACAATTCAGATAAAATATTATTGACAACAAGTTTTAGATCAATATTCGCAGCGGAAATAACCATTTATCATCAATATTTTATCCTTGTAACATCAATCAATATACATCTCGAATCAAATATTCATCTTTGCACTACAGGCCAAAGATATTCATTTGTATCATCAGTGGTCATGTTCATCTCAACATCCGTCATCTTTGCACTACGGCCAAAGTGTTGGGTTTGTACGAAATCGTGACGCAATCAAATTGCAAAAATTAGCGGAAGCATGGTATATCAGAGTTTAAAAAAATTTCTACAAAACCATTACCTGGATCATCCTTTATGCAAATTATTAATTTAAAACGATAAATAAGAAGTTATGGAATCATACCCTTGTAGAACGAAGCTTCCACAGGTACTAGTTCAACTCCTTGTTCTTCGTGATCTCCTTGAATTTCTGGATTAGATTCCTTCCTTTGATCAACGTTAGCCACCCAAGTGTTTGGCCTCTAGAGGTAATCCACCAAGGAAGATGAATTATCAAGAAGGAGGGTTGTTGGCTTAATTTTCTATCCTCTATAGAAAAGGAGTACTCTCTAACAATTGAAATTGCATCAACTGATATCTATTATAAGACTCCTCTTATATAGATATTGGTCAACCCTTCTAATCCTATTAGACATGGGATTTCTTTTAATTAATTAAACTCCTTTAATTAATTTAGGCTTCCCACCACATGGGGAATGATTAATTAAATTTATTTAATTAATTTGTCTCCTAATCTTATTAGGAATAAATGAGAGTACTAATATTAAATTAATTACTAAACTCCTTTAGAAATTAAAATAATAATAATTATAATAATATTAATAAGACTCCTCTTATTAATTTATATTTAATATTTCCAAAATATTAAATAATAAGCATTAAGCTATTTAATTTATTCTATCACCATAGATTAAATTAATTACACTTAATGCATTATTACGATTATGCCATTACCTTCTTAAATAATTATTATTCCTTTTATGGTGTGACCCTTTAGGTTCTCCATATTAAACCGGTTGTGAATAAATCAATTAAAATAATTTTAATCTTATTTAAATAAATAAATTAAACTAATAATCTATTTAAATAAATAATATTTATTCTACAATAGGGATAAGCCTCCCTAGCGATCAACGACTTTCCAGATAATATAGATTTCAACATTAATCAAAAAGAACCTGTGAGTAAATAGTTACCATACAATTCAATCTTTCCACCATACAATGTCCCAATTAAATATAAGACATGGATTTACTGTCAAGTCTTATTTTATTTAATTATATGTATTTCGATTAGAAAATGCACAACTCCAAATAATGCAAATTAGAAACTCCTTTCTAATTTCATTTCACCTTGGCCAAGGATTCCTGGGTTGTCATTTAACGAATCACATAGGATATATCTCCTCTTTTACTAGAGGTGGTAGATTCTTTATTGATCATTCATTATCTCCATATGTAACTCATTATACCCAAGCATACCCTATATATGCCTTAAAAGGTCTTCAGGAATAAGTCAAAGTATAATTTGTTACATACAAGATACTATGATGATCTCAAGTCCAAGGATTACTTGTACTACTATCACATTAGGAATTCCTATTGACAGGCGAGTAAATCTCCATAAGGTATTCCATAGCGAATCACGTTCAGTGAACTTATTCTCCAATAAGCACCTACATACTTGTTTTAGTGTCTCCACACAAATGATCATGAGATCAATCATCCTCATCCAATGAGCAAGCAACATATGTACCAATCTATCCAGATTTACTAATCCCCTTTTTAGTAATCCCACGATTGGGAACTATTTTAGTTTTAAAACTTTCTAAGAATTTAGATCTCATTAGCATGATCATCATCATGATTCTAAAAGCATTGCTTAAAACTATGGGTTATTTACATATTATAAAAACAGCAACATGTAGATAATTAAATGCCTTTAATAAATGAATATTTTATTAATAAATAAATAAGATTGTTTACAAAGTACGTGCTTTATCATCATACATGATTGGCTTGTATGCACACTACTATCACAAAGATATTCATCAGGTAATCATTCATCTTTGCTCTACAGGCCAAAGATATTCAGTTATATCACCACTTAGGACTGAGGATGATGAAAAACCATATAAATAACGAATCCAGTGAAATAAAAGATAAGATTAAAGATTCGTATTTTAGTTTATCAAAGTTCAAGAATATTCCATAATAATACTTTGTGGAGCAAAATTCAAGAATAGAGCTCAAAACTTAGATCCAATCAAAGATAGTAACTATAACAGACAATTTAGACAAATAGAAGAAAATTTAGTTTTCCCGTAAATAGTGCCGTATACGTGAATAGTAACCTCGACGGAAAAAAAAATAAGAATTTCATAACAAAATCCATGCCAATATTTTCGGTATAATGATATTGAAAAGAATAACATCATTTACGAAAGAAAATAACATCCCTTACCTCAAAAGAATAGTACTTTTGACTGAAATATCGGATATAATATCGAAGGAAACTTGCACTGAATAGTAATACTCAAAGTATCTAAATACTCACAAAAATACGCTCGATATTATAGAGAGGGAAAACTTCTGATTCTAGTGTGATTTTCAATTCTAACCTAAGCACCCTATTTATAGGAAAAGCTTAGGATGCCAAAGTAGACTAAATTAATAAAATAATATTATTTTTAAAAAAAATCTCCAGCCGCCGGCTGCTCTTCAAAACATCAGAATTTTTCAACAAAAGTAGGGCCCACCCATAAAAAAATATATTTATTTTCTGAAACTTCAATAATTCATAATAAATAGCCCCTTTGTCAGAAAAATACAAATTATATGTCTTTTTATAGGAAATTTAATTCTCTACAACTTTGTAGAAGGAAGTTTTTCCAAATTTCAAACATAAATTGTTCGAAATCCATAAACAAATGATTATTCACACCCAAAATATTGATAAAAACTCATCAGCGCTAATTCCTTCTTTTATATCCACAAAATAAATATTTTTTTCTCATATAAATTAATAATTAATTATTCACAAATAATATTACAGAACTACAATATTGACAACCAGGTCGTTCCCAAGAAAGAGGGGGCCTTCCGATAAGGACTTCTCCTTACTGGCGCGCAATTAAATAACCCCTCCTAGACAGAACTTCCTTAGATATTGTCAATAATGCTATCTAATAATATTATTCAAATAATATGAATTATTGAGTTGATAATGTGAAATACTGTGCAGTGACAATTATTGAATCAATAATACAAACTATCAACTGTAGCCATTATTGAATCAATCATATAAAATAGCAACGTAGCAATTATTGAGTCAATAAAATATCAATGTAACAATTATTGAGTCAATAAAATATTATGCAATTATTGAATCAATAATATAAAATATTGAACAGTAGTTACTGTAACAATAATTGAGTAAGTGCCTTCTCACGTAAGACTCAATAATTCGAAATACTGTGCAATACCGTGTGCTACTGTGCAACACCGCGTATCACTGTATTTTAATCACCGGGTATTTCAACAGTACTAACGGTAACAACTACTCCGTTATTTTGTAAAAAATTTATTTCTGTCGCTTTCTATATCCGACAGTTATTCCGTTGTGGGGCCCATAAATAGCTGCGCCGTCGTACGAATATTCTCCGACAACAAGAATATTCCACGACC
This sequence comes from Panax stipuleanatus, assembly GCA_020205555.1. NCBI lineage: Eukaryota > Viridiplantae > Streptophyta > Magnoliopsida > Apiales > Araliaceae > Panax > Panax stipuleanatus. Next base: position 90,756,261 of record CM035122.1, on the reverse strand, counting down.
AAACGAATATTCCCCGACAACCAGAATATTTTATAACCACTTGCTCATTTTAAAATATTTGCACATTTCACCCATAACTTTCATATTTATCAAATCAACACCTTACTATTTTGAAATAATATATAAAGAAAATTAAATCTTTATTTATAAAATTTGGGGTCTTAAAACCTCCCCTCCTTATGAAATTTCGTCCTCGAAATTGACGTACGTACCCGGTATGTCGAAAAGGTGAAGATATCTCGCTTTCATTTCCGATTCCAACTCCCAGGTCATTTCCTCAATAGTATCGTTTCTCCACAAAACTTTAACTTGAGGTATAATTTTTTAGTGTAGGACATGCTCCTTCCTATCCAAGATCTTGACAGGTACCTCCTCGTACGTTAAATCTTCGGCTATCTCATCTGGTTCTAACTCAATAATGCGATTTGGATCTTTCACATATTTACAAAGCACGGATTTGTGAAAAACGTTATGAACACGAGACATACTTGGAGGTAAAGCGAGTCTATAAGCCATATTTCCTACTCGGTCAAGAATCTCAAATGGACCAATGAATCGTGGATTGAGGTTTCCTCTCTTCCCAAACCTTGTAACTCCTTTCCACGGAGCAACACGTAATAACACATGGTCCCCAACATTAAATTCCACGTCCTTTCGATGAAGATCCGCATAACTCTTTTGTCGATCTTGTGCTGTTTGTATACGTTGTCGGATTATTTGGATCTTTTCTTTAGTCATACGTACCAACTCCGGTCCCAATAATGTTGCTTCACCCACCTCATTCCAGCATATTGGAGAGCGACACTTTCGTCCATACAACGCTTCGAATGGAGCCACGCCTATACTTGCCTGATAACTGTTGTTGTAGGAGAATTCTACCAATGGTAAGTACTTATCCCAACTCCCTTTGAAGTCTAGAACATAGAGTCTCAATAGATCTTCAAGAGTTTGAATAGTCCTTTCCGATTGTCCGTCTGTTTAAGGATGATAAGCCGAACTGAATCGTAAATCAGTGCCCATAGCTTTCTGCAAACTGATCCAAAATCATGAAGTAAATCTGGGAACACGATCCGAAACTATGGATACTGGCATGCCATGCAATCTCACAATCTCATTCACGTACATATGAGCAAGACGTTCAAGGGAATAAGTTTCTCGTATCGGCAAGAAATGAGTAGACTTGGTTAACCTATCAACAATAACCCAAATCGCATCTATGCCTTGAGAAACCTTGGGAAGACCCGTAACGAAATCCATCGTAATGTGTTCCCACTTCCATTTCAGAATCTCCAGTGATTGTAATGGACCATTCGGTACTTGATGCTCCGCCTTTACACGTTGACAAGTCAAACATCTCAAAATAAACTCTGCGATCTCTCTCTTCATATTGCTCCACCAAAATGTATGTCAAAGATCACGATACATTTTAGTACTCCCGGGATGGATTGTAAACGGTGTGTTGTGTGCCTCCATCATGATTCTATACTTCAAGTCGGAATCGTTAGGAACACAAAGTCTAGAGTTGACTCGAAGTATTCCCTCTTCATAGATTCTTGCTTCTGGAATTGCACCTTCTTGCACCTTCTTCTTCATCTTCATCAACTCCGGATCCGTAGCTTGAGCAGCTTTAACTTTATCAATCAAAGCTGGTTCTACGCGTATACTTGACATCATCGCACTCGTTCCCACATATGATCTTCTACTCAACGCGTCAGCTACCACGTTCGCTTTTCCAGGATGGTATTGGATAGTATGATCGTAACAACTCAAGCCAGCGTCGTTACCTCATGTTGAGTTCCTTCTGAGTGAAGAAATATTTGAGGCTCTTATGATCTGTATAGATCTCCACTTTCTCTCCGTACAGGTAATGTCTCCAGATCTTCAACGCTAAAACGACTGCTGCCAACTCTAGATCATGAGTAGGATAATTCCTCTCATATTCTTTGAGTTATCGCGAGGCATAGGCTATGACTTTCTCATATTGTATGAGAACACATCCTAACCCTTTGCCCGAAGCATTGCTGTAGATAACAAATCCATCCGAACCAGATGGTATTGTCAGAACAGGTGCCGAGATAAGTCTTCTCTTGAGCTCTTGGAAGCTCTTCTTGCATTCCTCGCTCCAAACGAATAAAACAGGAGCACCCCAAGGAGACGTACTAGGACAAATAAAATCGATGTCTAACAACTCCTATAGTTGGACCTTTAACTCCTGAAGTTCAATAGGAGCCATTCGATATGGGGTTTTAGAAATGGTTTTTGTTCCGGGTTCAAGGACAATAAAGAATTCAACTTCACGTTCTGGGGGTAGACCGGGAAGTTCTTCGGGAAATACATCAGAAAACTCATTAACAACGGAAATATTATTCAAATCTGATGTATTCTGGTTTAGATCGATGGCATGAGCTAAGAAAGCTTGACATCCGTTTTTCAATAAACGAATAGCTTTATAACTTGAAATGATATTGACTGATTTTAGTGGTTTAGTGGTTTCGATTCGTACAACAGGTTGATTAGGAATATGAAAACTAACAACCTTACGAAAATAATCAATTTTGGCATGGTAAGTGGTTAACCAGTCAATTCCCAAAATCACGTCAAATGCAAGTATTTTCAAGGATATAAGATTAACAGGTAAGGTAAGGGTACCAATCTGAATCAAGCAAGATTTGTAAACTATAGTTGTAACAAAGGTTTCTCCCAACGGAGTTTCAACAGATAAGTCAAAGTCTAATTTATCAGAAGTCAAGTTCAAACGTTGAGCACAAGCAGGCGAAATAAAGGAATGGGTAGCACCGATATCTAACAAGGTGTAAACTTCGCAAGAGTTTATGATTAGCTTACCCGTAATCACCTCGTGTGGGTTCCTCGCGTTTTGGGCTGTCACGACAAACGCTCTTCCAGGAATCACCGACTTTGACTTGTCCAAAACCGCCTTTGGAATCACCACCCCCACTGGACTTGGTTTCACAACAGGACAATCTCGAGCTATATGTCCTTCTTTTCCACAGTTATAGCATGCTTTGAATTTTTGTGGGCAGTTTGTGCTGATGTGTCCCTCTTTCCCGCATTTATAGTATACGACCGGTGGTCGTTCTCCTCCCCTAGAAACAGTTGATGCTGGTGCTGATGTTGACATCTTCACGTTCTTATTGTTATACCTTCTCTTTTTAAAATCTCCTCCCTATTTTCTTTTTCTACTATCATGGCCACGATTACCACCGGAGTGGTTACCGCTTCTGTCATACTTTCCTCCTCGCTGGTTGTCATTGCTCCAATGACTGCTGCCACCAGTACGACCTTGGTTGTTGTCCCTTGGTTGAACATAATCATTATCTCATTCTAACAACTGGGCCCTGTTCACTACATCCGAATATAGAGAAAATTTATGAGAAATGAGGTATTGACGTATTTCGGGTTTCAAACCTCTTAAAAACATCCGCGTCATACGTTCCTCATTCTCCACCAAATGAGGTGCAAACCTGGACAGCTCCGCGAACTTAGCCTCATACTGGGATACCGTCATGTTGTTTTGCTCGAGTCTGATAAACTCTAACTCCTTCATATGACGAATACTTTCAGGAAAATACTTGTCATTGAATAGTTTTTGGAACGCTTCCCAAGACATCTTGAGTGCGGCAGGCTGGGTACGCTTCACAGACTCCACCAGTAATCTGCTTCTCCACGGAATCATAAACGTGGCGAATGGAACCTTCTGTTCCTCCGTACATCCCAAGACATCAAATATCTTGGTAATTTATTTAATCCACGTCTCCGCCTTGATCGGATCCGGCTTTCCCAGAAACTCTGGTGGTCCCAATTCTTTGAACTGCTTGGCGGTGACAATTCGCGTGTTGTTATTATCTCCACCTGTATTTTGCACACGAGTCTCCCTCGTCTAGTTTTGCATAAACTGCAAAAAACTTCTAAACATCTCATCGTTTATCGTCTGACCAGCGTTATTTTCAGGATGAACATTGTCTTCTTGTTGCACGTTCTCCTGGTTAGTGATTAAAGGTGTCTCCACGGTCTCATTCACTTCGTTGTTAACATTCTCAGCTGCCATTCTCAAATACTGCCATAAAACAAGGGTTAATTAAACAAATCAACATATCACATATTAACCCTATGCTCCGACTGACCAATTAAATACCACATAAGCTTAGGTAGGACATACTAGTGAAGGATTTACTCGTCTCTCCCCTCCTAGTTCTATTCCCCGATCTCCGCCAGAGATCATATAACCTGGCTCTGATACCAACTGTGTGTTGGGTTTGTACGAAATCGTGACGCAATCAAATTGCAAAAAAATAGCAGAAGCATGGTATATCAGAGTTTTAAAAATATTTCTACAAAATCATTACCCGGATCATCTTTTATGCAAATTATTAATTTAAAATGATAAATAAGAAGTTATGGAATCATACCCTTGTAGAACAAAACTTCCACAGGTACGAGTTCAACTCCTTGTTCTTCGTGATCTCCTTGAGTTTCCGGGCTAGATTCTTTCCTTTGATCAACGTTAGCCATCCAAGTGTTTGGCCTCTAGAGGTGATCCACCAAGGAAGAGGAATTATCAAGAAGGAGGGTGTTTGGCGAAACCTTAGTTTTCTATCCTCTATAGAAAAGGAGTACTCTCCAACAATTGAAATTGTATCAACTGATATCTATTATAAGACTCCTCTTATATAGATATTGGTCAACCCTTCTAATCCTATTAGACATGGGATTTCTTTTAATTAATTAAACTCCTTTAATTAATTTAGGCTTCCCACCACATGGGGAATAATTAATTAAATTCATTTAATTAATTTGTCTCCTAATCTTATTAGAAATAAATGAGAGTACTAATATTAAATTAATTACTAAACTCCTTTAGAAATTAAAATAATAATAATTGTAATAATATTAATAAGACTCCTTTTATTAATTTATATTTAATATTTCCAAAATATTAAATAATAAATATTAAGCTATTTAATTTATTCTATCACTATAGATTAAATTAATTACACTTAATGCATTATTACGATTATGCCATTACCTTCTTAAATAATTATTCTTCATTTTATGGTGTGACCCTTTAGGTTCTCTATATTAAACCGATTGTGAATAAATCAATTAGAACAATTCTAATCTTATTTAAATAAATAAATTAAACTAATAATCTATTTAAATAAATAATATTTCTTCTACAATAGGGATAAGCCTCCCTAGCGATCAACAACTTTCCAGATAATATAGATTTCAACATTAATCAAAAAGAACCTGTGAGTAAATAGTTACCATACAATTCAATCCTTCCACCATACAATGTCCCAATTAAATATAAGACATGAATTTACTGTCAAGTCTTATTTTATTTAATTATATGTATTTCGATTAGAAAATGCACAACTCCGATTAATGCAAATTAGAAATCTCTTTCTAATTTCATTCCACCTTGGCCAAGGATTCCTGGGTTGTCATTTAACGAATCACATAGGAGATATCTCCTCTTTTACTAGAGATGGTAGATTCTTTATTGATCATTCATTATCTCCATATGTAACTCATTATACCCAAGCATACCCTATATATGCCTTAAAAGGTCTTAAGGAATAAGTCAAAGTATAATTTGTTACATATAAGATACTATGATGATCTCAAGTCCAAGGATCACTTGTACTACTTTCACATTAGGAATTCTTATTGACAGGCGAGTAAAACTCCATTAGGTATTCCATAGCGAGTCACGTTCAGTGAACTTATTCTCCAATAAGCACCTACATACTTGCTTTAGTGTCTCCACACAAATGATCATGAGATCAATCATCCTCATCCAATGAGCAAGCAACATATGTACCAATCTATCCGGATTTACTAATCTCTTTTTTAGTAATCCCACGATTGGGAACTATTTTAGTTTTAAAGCTTTCTAAGAATTTAGATCTCATTAGCATGATCAACATCATGATTCAAAAAGCATTGCTTAAAACTATGGGTTATTTACATATTATAAAAACAGCACCATGTAGATAATTAAATACCTTTAATAAATGAATATTTTATTAATAAATAAATAAGATTATTTACAAAGTATGTGCTTTATCATCATACATGATTGGCTTGTATGCACACTACTATCAATCTCCCACTTGCACTAAAGCCAATCGCCATGGTATCTCATACCCATCTTCTCTAAGTGACGATCAAATTGCTGTTATGTTAAAGCTTTAGTAAATAGATCTGCAATGTTATCTTGAGAGTCTACACGCTCCAAGGTGACGTCTCCTCTTTCAATGATCTCCCTGATCAAGTGAAATCGCCATACCACGTGTTTAGATTTCTGATGAGACCTCGGTTCCTTAGCCTGTGCAACTGCTCCTGTGTTGTCACAGTAAACGGGAACTACTTCTCCAATGCTAGGAACCACACCAAGTTCAGTTATGAACTTCTTCATCTAAACAGCTTTCTTTGCAGCTTCACTTGCAGCTATATACTCTGCCTCTGTCACTGAATCAGCAACTGTTTGCTGCTTGGAACTCTCCCAACTCACTGCGCCTCCATTCAAGGTAAAAACATACCCCAAAACAGATTTACTGTCATCTTGGTCCGTTTGAAAACTTGAGTCTGTGAAGCCCTCGAGTTTTAATTCAGACCCACCGTAGACAAGAAAAATATCCTTAGTCCTTCTCAAGTATTTTAAGATATTCTTTACTGCCTTCCAATGCTTTTCTCCTGGATTCGACTGGTATCTGCTCGTTACACTAAGTGCATGAGCAACATCCGGTCTAGTACATATCATACCGTACATGATAGATCCTATTGCAGAAGCATAAGGGATCTTACTCATACGGTCTCTCTCCTCAGGTGTCTTTGGGGCCTGTTTCTTGGAGAGATGTATTCCATGGCTCATCGGCATGAGACCTCTTTTGAAATCTTCCACGCTAAATCTCTTTAGCATTGCATCAATGTACGTTCCTTGGGATAAACCAAGCATCCTTTTATATCTATCTCTATAGATCTTTATCCCCAAAATATAGTATGCTTCTCCCAAGTCCTTCATGGAGAAGTGTTTAGATAACCAGATTTTAATCGATTGTAGCATAGGAATGTCATTCCCTATCAGTAATATATATCATCAACATATAATACAAGGAATGAAATTGCGCTCCCACTAACCTTCTTGTACACACATGATTCATCGTCGTTTTTGATAAAATCAAACTCTTTGATTGTCTCATCAAAACGAATGTTCCATCTACGAGAAGCTTGCTTCAACCCATAAATGGATCGTTGTAGCTTACAGACTTGATTTGTTCCAACCTTTGAAACAAATCCCTCTGGCTGTGTCATATACACATCCTCCTCAAGTTTCCCATTGAGGAAGGCCGTTTTCACGTCCATCTGCCAGATCTCATAGTCGTTATAAGCTGCAATCGCAAGCAAAATTCGAATGGATTTGAACATAGCTACTGGTGAAAAGGTTTCTTCATAGTCAACTCCTTGTCTTTGTTTGAAATCTTTTGCAATCAGTCGGCCCTTATAGGTCTCTACCTTACCGTCCGCTCCAGTCTTTCTTTTAAAGACCCATTTACACTCAATAGGCTTAATGCCTTCAGGTGGTGAAACCAAAGTCCATACTTTGTTTTCATACATGGAGATCATTTCGGATTTCATGGCTTCAAGCCATTTCCCTGAGTCTTTATTACTCATAGCCTATTCGTAATTCAATGGATCATCATCATTCATGATGTGTACCTCATCGTCATCCTCTATAACGAATCCATACCTCTCAGGTATCTTCGGTACTCTTCCAGATTTACGAACAGGGTGTAGTATAGTAGGTTCTTTTACTTGATCAGGTACCTGACTTTGATCCGTGATAATTTGTGATTCTTGAACTTCTTCAAGATATATCTTACTCCCACTGACCCCTTCATGGATAAACTCATTTTCCAAGAAGGCAGCATATTTCGCAACAAACACCTTTTGATCAGTTGGATGATAGAAATAATACCCTAAAGTTTCTTTAGGGTATCCCACAAATCTACACTTATCGGATTTAGTCTGTAGCTTATCATTTTCAAACTTTTTGACATAAGCTGGGCAACCACAAGTCTTAACATGCTTAAGATTTGGTTTCCTCCCCTTCCACATCTCATATGAAGTCTTTGGGGCGGATTTGGTATGTACCTTGTTAAGTAGGTATGCAGGCATTTCTAGGGCATATCCCTAGAAAGAAATTGGAAGGTTGGTAAAACTCATCATGGATCAAACCATGTCCAACAGTGTTCGATTTCTCCTTTCAGATACTCCATTTAACTGTGGTGTACCTGGAGGAGTCCATTGTGAGATTATACCATTTTCTTTGAGATAATTGAGAAACTCACCACTTAAGTATTCTTCACCTCGATCTGATCGAAGTATCTTTATACTCTTGCCCGTTTGTTTCTCTACTTCACTTCTGAACTCTTTGAACTTTTCAAATGATTCTGACTTGTATTTCATTAAATACACATATTCAAATCTTGAGTGATCATCAGTGAAAGTAATAAAATAAGAATACCCACCCCGTGCACTTGTTGTCATAGGTCCACAAACGTCTGTGTGAATCAATGCCAACAACTCTGTAACTCTTTCTCCTTTTCCACTAAAAGGAGATTTAGTCATTTTACCCATGAGACAAGATTCACAAGTTGGATTATGATTCATAATCAGATAACTCAAGGAGCCCATCTTTATGCAACTTGGATAATCTTGTTTCATTGATATGACCAAGTCTATAGTGCCACATGTAGGTATAATTAATATCGTCTCTTTTTCTTTTCTTAGTTTGTTCAATTTGAAAAATATTTTCTTGTAAGTCAAGTGTATAAAGTCCATTTCGCAAATTTCCAACACCATATAAAACATCGTCTTTATAAATAGAACAACTATTGTTCTTTATAACAACGTTAAATCCTTCCATATCCAATACAGAAATTGAAATAATGTTTTTAATAATATTCAGAACATAATAACAATTATTAAGATAAATGGACTTGCCCGAAGGCATTGCTAAATAATAAGTTCCTACAGCTAATGCAGTAACCTTTGCTCCATTCCCCACTCGTAGGATCACCTCATCATTGTTTAGCTTTCTACTTCTGACCAATCCCTTCACATTATTACATATGTGAGAACCACAGCCGGTATCCAATACCCAAGTAGAATTTTGACTTTCTGAAAAATTAATTTCAATCATGAACAAACCTTGATTGGAAGTCGAAGCTTCTCCAAGCTTCTTCTTTGCCAGAAACTTCTTGCAGTTCCTCTTCCAATGACCCGGCTCGTTGCAATGGAAGCACATTCCTTTGCTAGCGGGATCAGATTTCTTTTGTTCCTATATGTTCACTTTGCCCTTGGTCATCCGAGATCGGAAGAGTTCCTTACATATCTCATATCTAGCAGTCCTACTTTGTTCACCATACAATTCCTTGAGGTGAATCAACATAGTAGGAGCATCCATGTTTTCGTGCTGACGCTGAAGCTCGTTATTCATGGATGCGAGCATGATGCATTGAGCCACAGACGCATCATCTTGTCACTTTACAATGGTGGCAATCTCTTCCTCAGAGGCTGTTTCTGGAACAGTTTCAGGGACAGGTGAGTTTAGGACATAAAAAATCTTTTCAGCAGTGAGAACTATTCTCAGATTTCTTAGCCAGTCCGTATAATTCGGCCCGGTAAGCTTATTAGCATCAAGTATGCTTCGCAGTGAAATTAGTAATTTTGACATTTTTAAAATTCTGCATGTGAAAAATAACATTTTAACAAACATTCATTTTATTAATTTTGCATACCAAAATAAATTTAGATCTTTATTTTAAATTGGTATCTCCCACTATTTTTATCAAACTACATTACCCTCACTTATCTAGTTCGGCAACATCTAATTAAAGATTTGCTAGTGAGAATAAGGATCCATTTCAAATGTATATAACCTTGTGGATAGCACAACAAGCGATATACAAATAAATAGGTAGACAACTCTTGTCAATTACATCACTATATAACTCCTTTTATTTTATCTCTTAAATCATAATGGTCAAGTGTGTGCACATCCGAACTAAAATGATTTAAGTTAAGTCCAGCCTAGCACTTCCATAAATTCAAAAAAAAAAATGTTCGTCCTTGTGGATAGCACAACAAGACTAGATCGTTCAATTTTCTTGATAAGCATCAAATGTGATTAATTAACATCTTAAATATGCAATACTCGCCTTGTGGATAGCACAACAAGCTCATATTAAATATTTAATACTCTATTAATTTATCATGCTAGAAGGCGACGTTCGATATTCTAAATATCATTTGAACGCTTCGGACTTAATATTATTTCTTTGAGGGATTTGTTATTATTTGTCTCATCTTGTTTAGCGCGCATGCATATATATATATATATATATATATATATATAAAATACGCGTCATTTTATTAAACATGCGAAACATGTTTGCATAAAATATAGTATATATAATATTTAGCATGCAATATAGAATACTATATTCTACCCGGATTGATTATGGATTTTTACTCTAGTTTGGTTCACTAGAGCCACCAAGTGAACCAAAAGGTCAAACCTAAGAGTGCAAGAATTTAAATTTAAATATAACTATTACATTTAAACCCGGGCTCCACACAAACGGGTCTTCACGCGCTCCTTGCTCCTTGGTCTCCAATTTCTTCAAGATAATTCTAACTATTTCTATTACATTAAACTATTTAATTTAAATAGAAACCTTGATCAGCAGTCAAGGGGAAGTACATAGGAGGGAGATAGAATTTTACATCAAGAAAAAAAAATTAGAGAAGACGAGGTACACAGACCCCATTTAATAAAACCCATTCATTCAAGCATTCAACTAAAATAAAATCCAATCACATTGATCAAATAGTCCATAATCAATCCCCATTTATTATCATACATATCACCATATATATCAATAAATAAATATTCATCTCATGAATTAAAACATTCCATATATATATATGAGTATCATTTAATGGGCAATTTTAAATTGCATGAAATCCAATTTCAAGATTAAAATAAATTCTTTATTTTAATTATAAAATTATTTAGAATATAATATATAAATATATCATATATATATATATGTATATTTGATATTACCGTATATATTATATATATTTATATAACGAATCAGGTTATATATATATATATATATATATAATATAAATTCACATTTAGTTTTTAAAAAGAAGTCACCTTCTTTTATTAAAAGAGTCCTGCAGCTTTATTAAAAGAGTCCTTTCCTGATGGGTCACCTTCTTTTTGGAGTAAGAAAGAGACAACAACTTTTCTTTGCAAAATTCAAGATTTGCACCCAAAAAAAAATTGTGATTCGTCCCAAAAAAAAAACGTCATTTTTTTTTTCTTAAAAAAAAATAATTTTATACAATAAAATTATGTCCAATAAATTATTTTAAATACATACCCATATGTATATGAAATAAGAAATAAATTAATAATTGCATAAAGGTTTGGCTCAAATGCCACTGTTGGGTTTGTACGAAATCGTGACGCAATCAAATTGCAAAAATTAGCGGAAGCATGGTATATCAGAGTTTTAAAAAATTTCTACAAAACTATTACCCGGATCATCCTTTATGCAAATTATTAATTTAAAATGATAAATAAGAAGTTATGGAATCATACCCTTGTAGAACAAAACTTCCACAGGTACGAGTTCAACTCCTTGTTCTTCGTGATCTCCTTGAATTTCCGGGCTAGATTCTTTCCTTTGATCAACGTTAGCCATCCAAGTGTTTGGCCTCTAGAGGTGATCCACCAAGGAAGAGGAATTATCAAGAAGGAGGGTGTGGCTAAACCTTAGTTTTCTATCCTCTATAGAAAAGGAGTACTCTCCAACAATTAAAATTGTATCAACTGATATCTATTATAAGACTCCTCTTATATAGATATTGGTCAACCCTTCTAATCCTATTAGACATGGGATTTCTTTTAATTAATTAAACTCCTTTAATTAATTTAGGCTTCCCACCACATGGGGAATAATTAATTAAATTCATTTAATTAATTTGTCTCATAATCTTATTAGGAATAAATGAGAGTACTAATATTAAATTAATTACTAAACTCCTTTAGAAATTAAAATAATAATAATTGTAATAATATTAATAAGACTCCTCTTATTAATTTATATTTAATATTTCCAAAATATTAAATAATAAACATTAAGCTATTTAATTTATTCTATCACTATAGATTAAAATAATTACACTTAATGCATTATTACGATTATGCCATTACCTTCTTAAATAATTATTCTTCCTTTTATGGTGTGACCCTTTAGGTTCTCTATATTAAACCGGTTGTGAATAAATCAATTAGAACAATTCTAATCTTATTTAAATAAATAAATTAAACTAATAATCTATTTAAATAAATAATATTTATTCTACAATAGGGATAAGCCTCCCTAGCGATCAACGACTTTCCAGATAATATAGATTTCAACATTAATCATAAAAGAACCTGTGAGTAAATAGTTACCATACAATTCAATCCTTCCACCATACAATGTCCCAATTAAATATAAGACATGAATTTACTGTCAAGTCTTATTTTATTTAATTATATGTATTTTGATTAGAAAATGCACAACTCCGATTAATGCAAACTAGAAACCTCTTTCTAATTTTATTCCACCTTGGCCAAGGATTTCTGGGTTGTCATTTAACGAATCACATAGGAGATATCTCCTCTTTTACTAGAGGTGGTAGATTCTTTATTGATCATTCATTATCTCCATATGTAACTCATTATACCCAAGTATACCCTATATATGCCTTAAAAGGTCTTAAGGAATAAGTCAAAGTATAATTTGTTACATACAAGATACTATGATGATCTCAAGTCCAAGGATCACTTGTACTACATTCACATTAGGAATTCCTATTGACAGGCGAGTAAAACTCCATTAGGTATTCCATAGCGAGTCACGTTCAGTGAACTTATTCTCTAATAAGCACCTACATACTTGCTTTAGTGTCTCCACACAAATGATCATGATATCAATCATCCTCATCCAATGAGCAAGCAACATATGTACCAATCTATCCGGATTTACTAATCCCCTTTTTAGTAATCCCACGATTGGGAACTTTTTTAGTTTTAAAGCTTTCTAAGAATTTAGATCTCATTAGCATGATCAACATCATGATTCAAAAAACATTGCTTAAAACTATGGGTTATTTACATATTATTAAAACAGCACCATGTAGATAATTAAATGCCTTTAATAAATGAATATTTTATTAATAAATAAATAAGATTGTTTCCAAAGTATGTGGTTTATCATCATACATGATTGGCTTGTATGCACACTACTATCACTGTGACGCCCCCAGAATAGGTCCAGTAAACCCAACCCATTCTGAGTCGCCAAATACATGGTACAGAATTAAAATACAAACTTTATATCATAAGGTCGTGCAAAATACGACCACACAACTGTGAGTGTCAATACAAATATGTAGAAAATATTTATATTCAAACTAAGTCCTCATTACAATATTATCACACTATTTATCAGAAATAGTGAGGAATATTACTGCTCTAACTCGGACCATCACTCTGTCCCCCGACTAGTCCCTGCGACATTCTCATTTCCTGAAGAGGACAACAGATGAAAAGGGTGAGCTCAACTAACTCAGTAAAGAATATTATGACTAAAATAATGGAAAATAAATTATCGTTAATCTTCAACAATTCAGATAAAATATTATTGACAACAAGTTTTAGATCAATATTCGCAGCGAAAATAACCATTCATCATCAATATTTTATCCCTGTAACATCAATCAATATACATCTCGAATCAAATATTCATCTTTGCACTACAGGCCAAAGATATTCATTTGTATCATCAGTGGTCATGTTAATCTCAACACCTGTCATCTTTGCACTACGGCCAAAGATATTCGTCAGGTAATCATTCATCTTTGCTCTACAGGCCAAAGATATTCAGTTATATCACCACTTAGGACTGAGGATGATGAAAAATCATATAAATAACGAATCCAGTGAAATAAAAGATAAGATTAAGGATTCGTATTTTAGTTTATCAAAGTTCAAGAATATTTCATAATAATACTTTGTGGAGCAAAATTCAAGAATAGAGCTCAAAACTTAGATCCAATCAAAGATAGTAACTATAACAGACAATTTAGACAAATAGAAGAAAATTTAGTTTTCTCGTGAATAGTGTCGTATACGTGAATAGTAACCTTGACGGAAAAAAAATAAGAATTTCATAACAAAATTCATGCCAATATTTCGGTATAATGATATTGAAAAGAATAACATCATTTACGAAAGAAAATAACATCCCTTACCTCAAAAGAATAGTACTTCTGACTGAAATATCGGATATAATATCGAAGAAAACTTACACTGAATAGTAATACTCAAAGTATCTAAATACTCACAAAAATACGCTCGATATTATAGAGAGAGAAAACTTCTGATTCTGGTGTAATTTTCAATTCTAACCTAAGCACCCTATTTATAGGAAAAGCTTAGGATGCCAAAATAGACTAAATTAATAAAATAATATTATTTTTTAAAAAATCTCCAGCTGCCGGCTGCTCTTCAAAACATCAGAATTTTTCAACAAAAGTGGGACCCACCCATAAAAAAATATATTTATTTTCCGAAACTTCAATAATTCATAATAAATAGCCCCTTTGTCAGAAAAATACAAATTCTATGTCTTCTTATAGGAAATTTAATTTTCTACAACTTTGTAGAAGGAAGTTTTTCCAAATTCCTAACATAAATTATCCGAAATCCATAAACAAATGATTATCCACACCCAAAATATTGATAAAAACTCATCAGCGCTAATTCCTTCTTTTATATCCACAAAATAAATATTTTTTTCTCATATAAATCAATAATTAATTATTCACAAATAATATTACAGAACTACAATATTGACAACCAGGTCGTTCCCAGGAAAGAGGGGGCCTTCCGATAAGGACTTCTCCTTACTGGCGCGCAATTAAATAACCCCTACTAGACAGAACTTCCTTAGACATTGTCAATAATGTTATCTAATAATATTATTCAAATAATATAAATTATTGAGTTGATAATGTGAAATACTGTGCAGTGACAATTATTGAATCAATAATACAAACTATCAACTGTAGCCATTATTGAATCAATCATATAAAATAGCAACGTAGCAATTATTGAGTCAATAAAATATCAATGTAACAATTATTGAGTCAATAAAATATTATGCAATTATTGAATCAATAATATAAAATATTGAAGAGTAGTTACTGTAACAATAATTGAGTAAGTGCCTTCTCACGTAAGACTCAATAAATCGAAATACTGTGCAATACCGTGTGCTACTGTGCAACACCGCGTATCACTGTATTTTAACCACCGGGTATTTCAACAGTACTAATGGTAATAACTACTCCGTTATTTTGTAAAAAAGTTATTTCTGTCGCTTTCTATATCCAACAGTTATTCCGTTGTGGGACCCACAAATAGTTGCGCCGTCGTACGAATATTCCTCGATAACAAGAATATTCCACGACCAAACGAATATTCCCCGACAACCAGAATATTTTATAACCACTTGCTCATTTTAAAATATTTGCACATTTCACCCATAACTTTCATATTTATCAAATCAACACCTTACAATTTCGAAATAATATATAAAGAAAATTAAATCTTTATTCATAAAAGTTGGGGTCTTACAATGTTTACATTACTTCTATGAACTATTATATTCACAGAGAAGTCAAAATACGAATAAACTTAACAAAGTCTTAAAACTATAAAATACCTTTTTGCTTAATAGAAGTGAAGAAGATGATGATACTTGCTTGATTCACACAAGTTTTCCCTTCTTTCTCCTCTTCTTCTCTTCTGTGTTCTTCCTTTCTTTCTCTGTTCTTTTTCTTTCTTTGTTCTTTAGCTAAACTTATGATATAATAAACTTACGTAGTTTTTCCTTACGTAGTATATAGATATATAACTGATGTATCAATAATATACGTATTAACTAATACTTAATAACTTAATTAAATTAATAGTTATAAAATTTGAATTTGAATAGCCATAAGGCCATGTTTGGCAAACCCTTTATTTAAAAACAGATTATTAGCTAAGGCCTTATTTGGAAAATAGATTTAAAATCTTTTTTCTTTTTATTTTAACAA
Source organism: Panax stipuleanatus (assembly GCA_020205555.1). Lineage (NCBI taxonomy): Eukaryota > Viridiplantae > Streptophyta > Magnoliopsida > Apiales > Araliaceae > Panax > Panax stipuleanatus. Next base: position 90,740,004 of record CM035122.1, on the reverse strand, counting down.
ATTATTTTAACACATACTTTAATGTCATATTTTAATCAATTAAATATTAATCAACTAATTTAATCAATTAAAATCTAACATCAATAAATCACATAAAATTTGCCACATAATTATAATTACTTGCTAATTATAATTCATGTAACACTTCATCACATAATTCATCTAATTCAATTATCTCAATTAAATTAGAACTATAATATAAAATTAATATACATTAATTAAATAAATATTACACATTCATTTAATTAGTATATATCATTTAATTAAATCACTCCATAAAATCACATAATTTATTTATTTAACTCAATAAATAATTCACATAAAATATTTATTTAACTCAATAAATATTTAAAATTATTATATAAAATCACAATCGTTACAATCTTCCCTCCTTAAAAGGATTCTGTCCCCAGAATCACTCATAAAAAAAATCTCGTCTATTACATTCTTCCCCCCTTAAAAGGATTCTGTCCCCAAAATCGGTACATAAGGGGTTACACACAAAATATTTAAGCAAATAATTGCGGATAAAATTTCATCATAATATCTTCGAGTTCCCACGTAGCTTCTTCAGCACAGTGGTTCCTCCAGATTACCTTAACAGAAGGTATCACTTTATTCCTAAGTACTTGTTCCTTTCTATCAACTATTTGAATAGGCACTTCTTTATATGTTAAGTCCTTATCAAATTGTAAAGGTTCATATTCTATTACATGTTTATAATCCTGCTTGTAAGGTCTTAACACAGAAATATGGAAGACATTATGTATATTCTTAAGCTCCGGAGGTAATGCAATCTCGTAAGCAACCTCGCCCACCTTTCGTAGTACCTCAAAAGGTCCAATAAATCTGGGACTTAGTTTTTCCTTCTTACCAAATCGAATCTTCCCCTTCTAGGGAGATACTTTTAGGAACACGAAACTTCCTGGTAAGAATTCTTGGTTTTGTCGATGAAGATCGGCATACTTCTTCTGTCTGTCTTGAGCAGCAACTAATCTTGTTCTATCAACTGATATTGGTCAGTTATCATATTCAACTTCTCCCAACTTTTTCTGCTCAAAGCGTTGGCGACAACGCTAGCTTTACCCGGATGGTAAAGTATCTCGCAGTCGTAGTCTTTAATCAGTTCCAACCATCTTCTTTGGCGCATGTTCAAGTCCTTCTGGGTAAATATATACTTCAGACTCTTGTGATCTGTGTATATTTCACACTTCTCTCCATATAAGTAGTGCCTCCAAATCTTTAGGGCAAACACTACTGCCGCCAATTCTAGATCATGGGTCAGATACCCCTTCTCGTAATCCTTCAGCTGACGTGACGCATAGGCAATGACTTTGCCACTCTGCATCAACACACAACCTAATCCTTTATGTGAGGCATCGCTATATACCACGAAATTCCCCGTACTATCCGGTAAAGACAATACAGTCGCAGTAATCAACCTCTTCTTCAGCTCCTGAAAACTTTCCTCACACTTTTCCGTCCAAACAAATTTAACCATTTTATGAGTCAAATTCGTCAATGGAGTTGCGATTCTAGAAAAGTCTTGGATAAATCTTCGATAATAACTTGACAATCCCAAGAAACTCCTCACTTTAGACGGCGTCTTCGGCTGATCCCAATTCATTACTGCTTTAACCTTCGACAGATCTACCGAAATACCACCCTTGTCGATTACGTGGCCAAGAAATTGCACACCTTCCAATCAGAATTCGCACTTCAAGAATTTAGCATAAAGCTTCTCACATCTCAGCGATTCTAAGCTTAGTCGTAAGTGTTCAGCATGTTCCTCCTCGGTCTTGGAATAAACCAGGATGCCATCTATGAACACTACCACGAACTTGTCCAGAAATGGCTTGAACACCCTATTCATTAAGTTCATAAATGTAGCTGGGGCATTCGTGAGACCAAATGACATCACTAAGAACTCATAATGACCATATCGAGTCCTAAAAGCCGTCTTCGGTATATCTTCTCTTCTCACCTTCAAATGATGATACCCGCTTCTCAAATTGATTTTCGAGAAATGCTCCGCACCCTTCAGTTGATCAAATAAGTCATCGATCCTAGGTAAAGTATACCTATTTTTGATCGTAACTTTGTTCAATTCTCTATAATCAATGCAAAGACGCATCGATCCATCCTTCTTCTTCACAAACAAAACTAGCGCTCCCCACGGTGAAACGCTTGGTTGAATATACTTCTTGTCCAGTAATTCTTGTAGTTGAACCATCAGTTCCTTCATCTCAACTGGAGCCATTATGTACGGAGCCTTCGAAATCGGAGTAGTTCTTGGCGCTAAGTCGATCACGAACTCTGTCTCCCTATCTGGCGGAAGTCCTGGCAAGTCGCTCGAAAATACGTCTATAAACTCCTTAACTACCGATATCTCCTCCACCTTCGGGCTTTCCTTATGCGTATCTATTATGTAGGCTAGATATCCTACACAGCCTTGCATCAGAAGTTTCTTAGCTTGCATAACCGTCAGACAACTCGCTTGTCTAGGCGATTTGCTACCATAGAACACTAACTTCGATAGAGTTGTAAGGTTTACCGACTTCTTCTGACAGTTGATTATCGCCCCATGGTTGAACAACCAATCCATACCCAGTATGACATCAAATTCTCCAAGTTTTATCGGAATCAAATCTACTCTCAGCTCCTGAACCTTAATGTCCAGTCTACAGTTCTTATAAACACACCTAACAGGAATAACTTCCTTATTCGCAATCTCTATGTTCAAGGGGTAAACTAACTCTTCTACAGGTAAGTCTAGGGTTTTAGAAAAATTATTAGATATGAATGAACAAGTAGCACCCAAATTAAATAATACATATGCATTTATACTATTGATCGGAATATTACCTGACACCATGTCTTTTGATTGTACAGCATTCTGCACCGTCATATTAAATGTCCGTGCAGTGGGTCGAACAGCTTGCAATGGTGCAGCGATAGTAACGGTACTACCGCTTCCATTCCCTCCGCTCCCTGTTGACCCTGCCGTCAGCTTCTTAGGGTAGTTGCGAGCCATGTGATCCTTTGATCCACATATAAATCAAGCTCCGTTCTTCGGGTTTGGGCAATTAGGTGCAATGTGGCCTTCCTGACCACAGTTGAAGCACACCAGCTTCCCCTTCATGCACACACCAGTGTGATTCTTACCGCATATAGCATATGCTTTGAACTTCCTCTTCTGCTGGCTTCCTTGCTAACTCCCAGCAGAGGTGTTGTCATTCCATTTCCTCTTCTGGTTCACAGCGCTGCTACCCCCAGCCTTGGTTTCTATCTCATTCTTCTTCTTCTTATCTTGGTTGAACTTCGTCACCGCGTCGCTTCCTCCTTCAGCGAGTATGGATTTCTCCATCACCGCTGCAAAGGTATTCAGCTGGAACATGGAAACCTTGCTATAGAGTCAGGGCTTCAGTCCCCGCTAAAACCTCCTCGCTTTCCTAGCATTCGTGCTGACCTGGTAGGTAGCGAACCTGGCCAACTCGTTAAACTTAGCGGCATACTCGAACACCGTCATCCCTCCCTGCTTAAGCTCTAGGAACTGGACCTCCATCTGGTCCTGCAAACTCACTGGGAAGTACATTTCGTAGAACATTTCCTTGAAATATTCCCACATTATGACTCCTTCTCCCTCCCGGGTCTTATTAGCCTGCCACTAGAAGCTAGCATCCGACTTCAACATGAAAGCCGCGAATGCTGTCTTCTGGTCTTCACCTACTCGGGCTACGTCAAATACCTTCTCCATTTCCATAACCCACGTCTGAGCCTCAATAGGGTTAGTCGATCCCTTGAATTCAGGCGGTCCTACTGCCTTGAATTCCTTGAACGTAGTACCCTGCACTTGCGGCTGATTCGCAAGAGCTCCTGTCAACAGGTTCACCAACTGCTGAACCGAGTTGGGATTTGTCCCATAGTTATTGTTGTTGTTCGTTGAACCCTCGGGGTTTTGACGTGTTGGTCTTCTTCTAGGAGGCATTTTTTGTTAAGAAAATTTTATTATTAGATCCTTTATTCAATTTTTAAATATTCAAGTTCATTCTTAAATGTTTTAAACAATTCAGTTCACATAGAACACATAGAACGTCAATAAACTTCTTTTATTCATTAGTCGTAGTTTAAAAACATCAATCAGATAGCATTTCTGCCATTTACATCATCCTTCCTGAACTAGAAAAGTTGCAGGATTACATTATTAACTTATCCCATTCTTATCTCAAATTATGGGATTTACTTTATTTACTACAAAAAGCAACACATAAATAAAAGCTCTACTACTACTGCCTAGGCATATTAATACGTCGTACAGCCTCTCTGCGTTCCTCTTCCATTACCCGAAACGCCGTTCTTCGGTCCACCACATACCACGGTAAACCTTAGAACTGAGCTGGGTAGTAGAAAACATGGTCCTGAGCTCTTTCTATAGCTGTGTGGAAAGCATACTATGTTTCCCTCAGCTTGGCCCCCTTGGCTTCAACTTCCTCTCCAGCTCGATCGGCTTGTTGAATAGCCCTCAAACTTTTCTCTTCAGCTCTGGCTCGCTTCCTCGACTCCACCTAGATGTCCTGCTTTAGCTTCACTAGCTCAGCTCGAGCCGCGTCTCTATCATTCTCCACGTATATCAGGTTCCACTGTGCTTCTCCTAGGTAACTAGCCATATCCTTGATAGTCTTGTCTCGCTGCTGGATGGTTTCCTTGAGCTCTCCGACTCGTCCATGAAGGTCCACGTTGCTGTCGTAGACTGCCTCGTACATCTCAGCACTAGTACAGTGAGATGGGAATTCCCTTTCGGGATCCTCTTCCTCCTCCTCCTCCTCCTCTTCAGACTCGTCCTCGTCCTCTTCTTCTAGAATAGGTGTCAGCTCACGCTCCCGACCAGCTACGATGATCACTGGAGATGGCTCTTTCCTAACCAGCTGATCCCAGACAATATGTATGTCACGGGGCTCCCCCTCTCTAGGCAACTGAGGTACATCCTCTCTAGCCTGACTAGGTTCTCCAACGTTCGACATCCTGACAAAAGAATTTTAAAGTTTATTATTACGTGATATCGAATCGACACTCTTCGAATACTAAAACGTAAACACATAGGCACATAAGGTAGTTTATTATCTTTACCTAGCATCACTATCTTTTCGATCTTACCATAAGGCTACTACCTAAGGTTTTTCCCCACCTAAGGTTTCATAACCTACAGCTTTGATACCAACCTGTGACACCCCCAAATCCGGGTACTTTATTTTTATATGATTTGGTGTTCACTTTCTAACTATACAAACATCTACCCAATATATCTCAAAATAAATTACAATCTTTATATAAAATCTCCCTTAAAACAAGGGTTACAACCTTAAAAAAAACAATCCCAGGGTTACTCTAACCTTGACATAAACAATAAAGTGCGAAATAAAAACATGACATAAAAGTCTTAGTACAATCATTTCAAAATAATTAAACAAGTCTTCACTTGTTCATCTTTCCCTTGCCTTTACTCGTAGACGGGGTATCAACGTTATCAACCTTAACTGCAATTGTTATTTAATGCAAGAGTGAGCAAACAACAACTCACTGGAGTTTAACAATAATAAATACATGAAAGGATATCTTTAAAAAGATCTGAATAACTTAGCTTACTTCAACAATAAAGAATTGAATAATAATTGTAACGACCAGGAATTTTAAGCTCTTTATTAATTTTATATGTGATTTAAAAATTTTAGGAGTTAATTTTTCAAACTTATTTAAACCTTATGTGGTTATGTGAATTTCTGAAACAATTAAAGGAAGTCACTAATGAGAAAATTAAATTGGTGGACTAACCCTAAGGCTTTAATATCAGAGAATTGATAAGATTATTAATAATTAAATATTTTACTTATTTGAATATAGTGGCATGAATTGAACATAGTGATTAATTTCAATATTGAGTAATTAATCGATAATGTGTTGTTTAATTATTATTATGAATAAATAATAATTAATGAGTAAGAGAATTAATAATATAATATTATTATATTTACTTGATTTACTGTTATACACAAGCATGCGATACTAAACCTTTACTATATGGTAGCTATCTATATTATACATAATGTAATATGACATATTAATGTGGTGAATATTGCATGTATGGACTATATAGCAAGATGAGGTAAATTGAAGGTATGTGACACTATGTGGACATTCATGTATACCCTATTGTCATATAATAAGATCAATTATTAATTAATAATGATTTTATTGAGTTGTTATAATTATATTATAATGATTATGATAATTAGTAATGATAATACCCAATTACTTTATATTTGGTGTTAATAGAAAAGGTACATGGATTATATGTATATACACTACTTGAAACCTTGTAATTAGGAAATACATTGTATGCCCTTTAAATTATTATAACCTAGGTTATATGAAATAAATTGTGTATGCATATTATATAACCAAAGTCTATATGATATGCCCCAAGTGTAGTATTTGCTAGTTGCTGAGAATTGTCCCAATATGAGAGCCCAGCTTTTTCTCCTTCACGTGAAACACCCACATGCTACTCTATCTTATTCTTCTCAAATTCAACCAAGCTAGCCATAATCATGAGATGGGGAGTGGGATTCATGAGTGGAATCACCAACTACTCACCTACCAATCATTGACCATTATGTAATCTTGCTATCCTTTGTTTTGATTTGGTGAACAAAGGCAAGAACCGGATATACATTTGCCTATATAAGAGCTCTCCTCCTTCATAATTTACATTGCTGAGATTTTCTCTGAGTTTAGAATTGAGCTTGTATTCTGAGATTTCAATTGGGTTGAGGGAGAGAAATATTGCAGCTAGGTGCATTCCATAACAAAGGTATAATCATTGCATTCATGTTCTTCATTTTTCTATTTCTGAGATTTGTTAAATTCTTGATTCTTGATTTCAATTGAATTGGATGTTAATTGATTGGAGATATGATTGTTAAATGCTATACAAGATGTTAGAAGTGTTGGAATTATTTCATAACATAGCTAGAGTAGAATTCATATGATATTTCTGAGTTGGGTTTCCAGTCTGCCGAACAGGAAGCAGCTTCTGGCCTGGCCGCCAGCCTGCGCAGCTGCGCCAGTATTGCACTGGCCAGCGGCTCAGCTGCCCCAGTACCAGTTGCTGGTTTTTCTTTTTTGATGCAAACCTGCTATATGATAAGTGTTGACATTGTTTAAAGAAAGCTTGAGGACTAGTTCAACTCATGTATATATATTCTTGATGCAACGTGCATGAATTTAACGATGCTAGTATACGTTATGGAAGGAAGCTTTATAGTTTTATAAATGAACTTAGGATTTGTTAAAGTAAACTTGTCATGAGCATATAAGTACCCCGGCTATATTCTGACTTTTGAGACCTTCTTGTATGACCTAGAGACACATGAGAAGCATGTCAACTTGCATACATAAGTTTTATGATGGAATGTGAACATGCGAACCCCACTATTAAACATTTCTAACAAAAAATATAAGTTTCAAAGGTGAACTTTAACATGCAGATATTGTGTATGCATTCTAATTTAATGAGCATGTTAGTATGACCTAGATAGGCATGAAGAGCATGTTAATTGGTATATACATGTTTAATAATGTGCACGGTCATGTTAGACCTCATTAGGGAAAACTTACTAACAAAACGTGAGCATTGAACATGGACTTTGCATGTTACATTGAGATATGAATTCTGATTTTATGAACCTGACCGTATGGTCTATATTGACATGAAATGTATGTTTAAAGTGTTGAACACACTAGCATGCACAATTGCAAGATTTCAACGATTTCAATTAAGAAACTTAAGAACTTTGAAAAACAAACTTGACCAAGAATTTTGTTGTTTAGATTCTGACCATATGAGGATGTTTACGTGGTTTAGATATACACTCTATTACATGTGAGTCATGACTATGAGATGCTTTACTTGTACTATGATACCTTTGTTGATTTAGTGTAACTTTTGATGAAAACGTAGAGTGTGAAGAGTAATAACATCAAATGCCATGTAAGGCATGTTGTGAGCATACGAGTATAAATATTAAGATTTCATTAGGCCTATAGACGTATTAACATGAACCTCATTTGTTTATATACAGATTTCACATATGCATGCTTAATCGTAGAAAATGAACTTCAACTATGTGATTAGAGTATATGTGTGTAGTATACTCGAGCATATATATTAAGAATTATTTGGTCTCGTATGAGGTAGTATGACAGGAATAGCGAACCTTTGAAGTATGAACTTGTTTAGCTTAAGGTTTACTGGCACAAAAACATATGACTTCGAAATTGGATTAGGACAAGCATACTAGTTTCGAATGGGAGATTATAACTTGATAAGCATGTGTATTGGTTTAATGGCAATAGTTGCATGCTAGAGTTACGCCGGGACACTTTCAGACCCGAATAATTTTCTTAAGTCGAATTTTAATAGTTAACATATTATGATGCTTTAAATGGTATGTTTGATATTGAACATGATCTTATGTGATAGATTTATATAACGACTAGATTCTAGTATGTGTGAACTTATATTAGTTTATACTAATTGGAGAGATCGACTTGTTATTATTAGGTCGTTCCAATGCCATTTAAATTAAAGCTAGAATTAATTGTAGCTGAGCAATCAGGTAAGTCTCCCTAACTTTACTCAAATTTATATTGAGCATGGTATTATTATATTGCAAGTTTTTCTGAACTACTCTTTTATTTGAGCAAGTTTTTCTTGACTTATGCTTATTTATTGTACAAGTATCCGGACCCTATTGTGCAAGTATTCTAAATTCTTGTACTACCTTATTCAATGAACCGTGTAAGCGAGTTTCTAAACTTCACTTGTTTTTGGTGAAAGTTTCCTATCCTTCTCATATTGTATTGAGTAGGTTATTATTGTATTGTGTAAGTTCTCCGAACTTCACACTTTGAGTATTGTGAAAGTTCCTCGAACTTCACACTTTGGTTATTGTGAAAGTTCCCCGAACTTCACACTTTGGTTATTGTGAAAGTTCCCCGAACTTCACACTTTGGTTATTTTGTAAGTTCCCGAACTTCATTTCTTTATTATGCAAGTTCTCTAAACTTATACAAACCTGTATATTGTGCAAGTATCTTATCTTTGTGTTTACTCTACTCAAAGAACGTTGTAAGCAAATGTCCTAACCTATGCATTTACTTTATACAAGGGATCTATTATGGTGAAATTCTCCGAATTTCACTCGTTGATGTTGTAAGTGTCTAAACCTATGCATTTATTTTATGTAAGGAATCTATTATCGTGTAAGTTCCTCAAACTTCACACGTTGAGTATTGTGCAAGTTCCCCGAACTTCACACGTTGAGTATTATGCAAATTCTAAACTTCACTTTGTTCAAGTTCTCTATCCTTCTCATATTGTATTGAGTAGGTTATTGTTGAATCAAAAGTTGTTTACTTAATTGCTTGAACTTTATTTCCAAGCATGTTATTTAGTGGTTTAATTACTTATCAATTATTCCACATTAATATTATTGATGTCCGCACCTAGTGCATTTGAGCTCGTACAGTCTTGGACTTGTACATTATTCTAGGTTCTAAATTTCTTGAACTATGTCAGTAAGAGTCTGAACCTTTGCTCGGTCAGACTAGTGTATGAAGTTTTCTTTAAAGCTATCTAAACCAATTGATGGTAAGGATTCTTAGACAGAACAGAACACCCCTCATATGTAGGAGTGTGCCCAGGTATCTAATATATATGATACGAGTAAAAAGATATAAGTGTTATGCATATTCACGCTGTGCCCGAGGCTGATCTCCTCGAGGTACTAAGTTTCTGTAGCCAGAAGCCAGTAATCTAAAAAGGGTCAATTAGCTATTAAACCCATTGAAAAGTTATAGTTCAAAGTCTACTCGACTATCAGTCATTCTAAAGGCAATTATTATCTTTGCTTTTAATAGTCATATTATTTAATCTTTCAGATATTCATAGTGTTGAATCATGCAGGTTGTTGAACCTTACAGATATTCATATCGTTGAATCATACAGATTTTCATAGTATTGAATCATACAGATTGTTGAATCATTCTAACATTCATATTGTTGAATCTTTAAGATATTCATTTTGTTGAAATCATTGTCAGATATTTTTCCATTCATCATGATATATCCTTTATTGTTGTATTTAAACTTGCTGAGCAAACTGGTTGCTCATTCTTGCTATATCATGACTTATATTGCAGTTAAGCCCGAGCCCTCAGGGAAGGACAAGGGTAAAGGAAAGATATAGGATGGTTTGCAAGGAGCAGACTTTGTATTTATGATTTGTTTAATTACTGTTAATGTAATATGAACCCTAAAGTTTATTCTAGGGTATGTTTGTATTGATGTATTAAGGTTATCGAATCTTGGGACTAGTAACACCTTTTGAATGAACGACGTACGTTTATTATTTTCTGCATTTTAGTTATTGTATGTTACTTAAAGGTGGATGTTAGTAATGTTTCGTGGCGACCGGACCGGGGTCAGAGGACCCGGATTTGGGGGTGTCACAATAAATCTCTATCAATATTAAAATTCGAATATAGAATTTATCTGAGGGTCATAAGACCTTTGAACTCTTGTCCTAGGTTATAAATATTTCTATTTAAACCTTTAACAGTCAATAAGACTATGGACCTTAACTCGTACTTAGGGGGATCAGCCCTTCGTACCATGTATTGTGCACAAACATCTTAACGCTATGCGTAGTAACCTCCCCTAATAATTAGGGTTGTTCAACTCAGTAATTTGAATTCAAGTCCGCACCAAAGAAAGTTTGGTTTGGATAAGCTTGCAAGGGTAATTTAGAATTCACGTTCATTAACTAAGGATTAGTTGAATCGACTTTCAATAATTCATAAATAAAAGAATTATGAATTAATATATGCTTTAGAAGTAAACTTAAAGCATTTAAAATAATAAACTGGATCTTACTTGAACAATAAGTCAAGATCTCTTCAGTTAAGTAAATAATTGTCCAGTACATAAATGAAAAGGACATTCTCAACAATGAATATATGTACTCAAAGAACTTGCGTAGAAATAGCGAGTTTAGGGTTTAGAAGACTTGCCTTACGCGCAAGCTACTTAACTCAACCACGTACTTTAACACTTCCTACATACATACATATTCAATCACAATAACCTAAATTAGTTAACACGTAACTAATTCACATAAGTGGTTAACCCTCATGGTTAACTCACTCTAACTAAATAAATAATAATAATCAACCATCATATAGTTAATTACATCACTTACATATATTCACATAATTAAATTAATTATGTATTTAACTAAATTATAATTCAAACACTTAATCAAATTATAATTACTTAAATTATAATTACATTTTAAATTATAAACAAATTATAATTTATAATCAATTAAACTATATCATGCATTATAATTACACAAATTATAATTAATCATGCGATTATCAATTTATAATCCATAATTAAACATGCATTTATTAAATTATAATTACATAAATTATAATTTAAATTAACATCTAATTGTTTAAAATAAATCAACTAATATCATACTTTAAATTAAACACTTACTTTTAATTATAAATAATCAATTTACAATTTTAAAAGTAACTCATAGAACAATTATTATTTAACAATTCAAATATTATTTTAAGATTTACAACTTCATTTTCTATATTTTTCTTTTTAAATACGACATTGTCAAACTCATGTTAACATGTTATAGTAATACATGATTATTCATAAAATAATTAAATTAGGCTCGAAAATAACTCTGCACAAGAAACTAAAGTCACTGCCTCTGCACTGAACATGGCGCAGCTGCGCAGCCAGCTGCCTTAAAACCGGCGCAGCTGCACAGGGGATGAATCAGGGAAGGGCAAGCGGCGCAGCTGCGCTGCTCCTGGCCTTGCTGCCGGCGCAGCTGCGCAGCAACTCGGCCAGAAGCAGACAGCCACGGCTCTCTACTTTACCGAACAACCCATACAAGCCAACAAACAGAAAAATACAGTAACATAGACATTGTAAATCATATATACGCTGTAATACATATATCTAACATGCTTCCAAAACATAAAATCATTTAAACAACAAAAATCAAAAGTTTTAAAAATTCAATTTGGCCATTTTCATGAAAACTCATATCTTTTCCAAAATAACCCACTGTAATAAATTTCTCCATCAATTCCACTATATATACATGCATTATATACGTAATTGAAGATAACATCAACCAATTTCCTAATAAGTATGCTAGCATATTCCAATTCATTAATTTCTCAATGTAAAACCAACCATAATATGTAAATTCATGTAAACGAAACTTTTTCCATGAAAACTCGTTTTTACCAAAAATTAATTTCTAAAACTTGTACATGGCATATAATTCAATTATGAACAACATAGTAATACAATTTCTACATATGTAATCATGTTTACATTACTTCTATGAACTATCATATTCACAGAGAAGTCAAAATACGAATAAACTTAACAAAGTCTTAAAACTATAAAATACCTTTTTGCTTAATAGAAGTGAAGAAGATGATGATGCTTGCTTGATTCAAACAAGTTTTCCCTTCTTTCTCCTCTTCTTCTCTTCTGTGTTCTTCCTTTCTTTCTCTGTTCTTTTTCTCTCTTTGTTCTTTAGCTAAACTTAGGATATAATAAACTAAAGTAGTTTTTCCTTACGTAGTATATAGATATATAACTGATGTATCAATAATATACATATTAACTAATATTTAATAACTTAATTAAATTAACAGTTATAAAATTTGAATTTGAATAGCCATAAGGCCATGTTTGGCAAACCCTTTATTTAAAAACAGATTATTAGCTAAGGCCTTGTTTGAAAAATAGATTTAAAATCCTTTTTCTTTTATTTTAACAAATTATTTTAACACATACTTTAATGTCATATTTTAATCAATTAAATATTAATCAACTAATTTGATCAATTAAAATCTAACATCAATAAATCACATAAAATTTGCCACATAATTATAATTACTTGCTAATTATAATTCATGTAACACTTCATCACATAATTCATCTAATTCAATTATCTCAATTAAATTAGAACTATAATATAAAATTAATATACATTAATAAATAAATATTACACATTCATTTAATTAGTATATATCATTTAATTAAATCACTTCATAAAATCACATAATTTATTTATTTAAGTTAATAAATAATTCACATAAAATATTTATTGAACTCAATAAATATTTAAAATTATTATATAAAATTACAATCGTTACAACTCTTCCTAGTATCACTACACAATGTTCAATTTGATTGTGTTAACTTTCGACTTATATCTCACTATATTTCTTTTTAGTAATATTCGAAATTTATTCAAGTGTTTAAGTCTTGCTAGGACTACTTATGAGTTTTATATTAACCCCATTTCATTTCTTATCATGTTCATTTTATTTGACTTAAAACACTTTTTACGTTCGTTAACAGTTGTCACAGCGTTTCAACGTTCATTCGTCACACGCCTTAATCGTCTTTCTTGTGTATGCTTAGTGTGCTTACATAACTTATCTAATACATTATTTATTAATGTTAAGCATCATTATAGTTACTAACATTGGTGTTATATAACTTAGAACAACATCTATTATTGTCGACAGCACTATACTTGCGTATATGCATGTCCGACGCCCTCCGATTGCCTCTGAATACGCATTAGTCACAAAGATAACCATTTTTACCCATGCTAACAACCTCAAATCAAACATGTTAAAGAACAAAAGTTGTAGGTCTACTCGTGCTCGTTCCGGATCATCTTGAATCTCCTCAATCGGAGTTCATATGAAAAAATTATGGCCATTTTACTACAGGAGGTGAAAGTAGTTTTGCATTACATTACTTAAACCACCCGAACAGCTTGTATCCCCGCTGGGGCGGGAGTTCCTAGGCCAAAAGCCCCGCTGGGGCGGGGCTCCCTGCTATTGGGTTCCCCGGCTCGCGAACCTGCAGAGAAATAAGCCAATTTGGCTTATTTCTTCGCACCAAAGTCCGATTTTAACTAACACAATGTGCATGAAAACTTTATACAAATAAAATCTTAAACTTCTAACATGATTTTAACATATAATAACACCACAACACATAATCAAAGCACCTAATTTTCATGATTTTGAAAAAAACACCAGTATTAAGCGTTCTTGACGAAAATTAACACTGTGAGTTCGTTTTTAACCTAAATCACATGATTCAAATCATGTTTTGTTCGTTTCTTGATATATTATTATAATCTATGATCAATTTACATAACATATCACAACCAAACACTAATTTTGATATTTAAGAAACTATTTTTCAAGTTAGTTCATTGTAAATTGCTATTTTCATAAAACTTATACTTTTAACAAAATAATTCACCAAAATTTCAATTCTCAATCGATTCCATTCATAATACATGCATCATTTTTGTTATTGAAGATAGTATCATGAACATCTTTTAATTTTGCATATTAATACATACTACATCATCAATTTTCATTCTAAAATCAACCAATATAATAAAACTCATAAGAACACAATTTTTGATTTCAAATAGGCCAATTATCAAACTATTTTACTATGACTTTTGATGAACATGAAATTCCTCATGTTTTATCATATATATATATATATATATATATATATATATATATATATAAATTAACCAACTAAATCATCATATAATTCAATTACAAGCATATATTATCATAATTCACATATATAATTTCATATATAACATATATATCCCCAAAATCATAAGTTTTCATGAATATTCATATTTTCATAAAACTAAAACTTGAATCACGTAAAGCAATTCTTAAAACTCTCAAGTTAGATATTATACCTTTTGCTTTGCTTATTGGAACGAAGGGAATGATGCTATCTCAAGCTTCCTTCCATCTTCTTCCTCTTTCTCTCTTCTTCTTCCTTCTTTTATCTGTAACTTCTCTTTTTTGTCTATCTTTTTGTCTAACCCTTGTTTTTGTTCTTGACTAACTCTAACTCTTTGTCTAACTCTTTCTAAACTAACGTAGTTTTTACAAAAACATAACCTGACATCATATATATTATATGTATAACTATATAATATATATTTAGCTCCCCATTATTAAAACACCCTATTTAATACCATAATTACAATAAGTTACAAATAGAATTTGAAAAGCCCTAAGGCTTGTTTGACAAAACTCATTATTTAAAAAATAGGTTTTTAATAGCTAAGGCCCCGTTTGGCAAAACTGATTTAAAACGGTGCAAGGGCCTTGTTTGAGAAAACGATTTTTAAAAAAACTCTTTTAATTCTTTTAATAAATCCTTTAACACGTCTTTTTAATGTTATCCTTAAATTAATTAAATCTCAATATCGACATTGGAAAATTTAAGAAATACCGCGGGTCAGTTGATAACCCGGTTTTCCTCAAATCGATCTTCCTAAGTTATCTCAACCCATATTTTTTTTATTGCGAAAAAGATTTTGAAGGATTTTTTAGGAAAGAGGCCAATATGTGTATATGTCGACGATTTGATTTAAACAGAGTCGCCAGTTGGTAGTTTTGAAAATGGTTGTACCAACTCAATCGAATTTTGATTTGAAAAGAGGCCCAATTGCTGGACACTGTCGAAACTTGATCTTTAAATTCGAAGTTTTGAGTTCAGGGGCTTGGTTAAGTGTGGGGAAGGTGTTAGGCACCCCACGACTCCTATGTAAACACGGTACCACAATCTTTTCAATATTTCCCTTAAAACTGGAATGTGTGAGTGAATGTTATTTAAAAATTGGGCCTTTGGATTGATTGAAAGCTTTGACAGGCTTCGTTGAGCCTATATACGAAGGGTTTGATTTGATTTAAAAATCAATCTTTGTTTTGCAAAAAGCATCATTTAATTTGATTTGCAAAAGCTTTTAAATTGAATTGACAATGATGTTTTTGAAAGCTAGTTTTATCAAACCCTTATGCTGACATAGGAATTGAAGCATATCGCTACTCTCAATTTTATCTTTATAGCCTTAAAGCTGCATACAAGTGGTGATTTTGTCGGGCTGCAAAGCATCCTCGACCACAAAAATATAAAGTGTCGATCTCCTCATAGGTATGAAAACCATCGGAGGGACGCTGACACGATAATCCATATTTTCACTTTGTTGAGACCTTAAATCTGGATAACCATTTTAAGGTTTGTGCATGTACATTTTACATAAAAAAAACTCGCAGGGTACATCTGTAAATCGTAGTTTGTCCATCGTGGGAATCAGATTCTGATCAGTTTGATTATGAATCCCACGATTCCTAGTCTCACATATGAATGGCTAGAAAACCTGCACAGTTTGAATTTATATAGAAACAGATAAATATCCCAAGATAGCCAGAACCAGGGATTCATTTAGTAAATCTCGGTTCGCACGGCCGAAGCGTCTCGTTCCCACTAGATAGCGATCTAAGGGACGCGAGGTTGCTTTTGAAGCTGAAACTATAAAAATAACTAGATTTAAAGAAATCTCAACCATTATACCATCCGGGTTTTGTCTGGACCTGTTTGAACCGTTTGAAAGCTAGAAGTGACGAGATTTGGATAAATCTAGTTCGCCCACAGATATGTCAGTGCAGATTCATATAAAACTGAATATTAAATGCAGTAGTTGAATAAATTGAGCAAAGCAATATATATAAAAGCTGTAAAAAGGGCGATGAATTTTCACTCGCAAGCCCGGACTGGAATTAAAATATATATATTTATAACTGTAAATAGCCACGAAATAATCCAAGCTGTGACAGAAATGAAATATATATATATATATAAGCAGTAAAAAAAGGTGATGGATTTTCACGCCGGTGCCCATACTGTAATTGAAATTGACAGAGAAGTAGTCACCTAGTGACTGGGGAGAGCACCCAGTATGGGAAAGTGTGCAAAAGTAGTAAAATGGTCGCGAAATAGTCCAGGCCAACTAAATATATATATATATATATATATATATATATATATATATATATATTGACAGACATATAGTCAACTAGGACTGATATGAATACCAGTGATGGTGAATGTCGCTTATATATGCGTAAATATCTATATATAAGCGGTAAACTACCTCGGATTTGACATCCAGGCTTGACAGAATTGAAATGTTAGTACATTTACAGTCAAACCCGGACTAAGAAGATAACCCAGTCCGGCGAAGTTGCCAGAATGTGCGTGTTAGTGCATTGAAGCTGCTGGAGCTGACGGATTGTCAATCCGAGTTGTAGAAATATTGAAAACGGAGTTTATATACAAAAATGTATCAAATTTTGATGAAAACAGCCACGAAACTAAGTTCCGGGCATATTTAGAAAGTGGAATTTCTTGTGCAAGTGTAAAACAGTGCAAAGTAGTAATAGCAATTTACTGATCGTAAAAATACTTACAATAGCCTGCACTACAGGCTTTTTGCCGAATCGTAGGCTTTAAACGTCCAAATCTACCGGTGGTTTTTTGATATGTGGTAGTATATGGGTATATCTACGTGTTGGAGTGAAAATATTTGGGTTTGGAAGAGGTTTAAAAGTTGGAAAATCAAACTGCCAGAGCTTCGCTGCGTTTTTGAATTCTCTTAAAATGAACGGGGGGCATGTTTATTTATAGGCCAGGGAGCCTCTACTCTACCTGCGGTAGCCGCAGGTAGAGCTGCGGCTCCATTAGGCGGGGCCCACATGCCCATTTTGGTCGTCTCGAAGTACGTGCACTTCGAGCAATGCGATGTCTGGTCGAAAACTTTCTAACTTTTGATCGGAGCGTCCGTTTGAGACGTGCGATACCTTTCCGGAAAGCTCTCGCCGAGAGTATCGCAATGACATGGGAAAAAACATTTTCCGGGTCCAAGAAGATGGGTTCATAACCAGGTCTTCGATCCCCCGCAGTTTGTCTGTTGAGCTGTCTTGCGTAGTTGCCACTCAGGATCGTCGTTAGGGTTCATTCTGAATTTGGCGGCATCGATTTGGCTTGAGTTTGACCAAGTCGGTTGAGAGTTTATGAAATAACTATTGTACCCCTCCCGGGGCTGCCTGTAGTGTCGGCATGGTCGCTAGTTGACTTTCGAGAGCTGATTCCAAGACTTGGATCCCAGTCGAGTCTTTTGACCTCAGGGTTGTCTCTGAGGCTGACGTGGTCATTCCAGGTTTTGCTCTAGAGTTTTTGTGATGCTTCAGGTTTATGTCTGAAGTTGACCTGGCATCCTGGGTTGAGACCGGGGATGACCTTCACTTCCCGGGTTGAGACCGGGGTTAAGTTTGACTTCCTGGGTTGCTGCCGGGGATGAACTGTGTTTTCTGGATTGAGATTGGAGATGGATTGACATGTCCTCAATTGATGTTGAGGTTGCCTTGACTTCCCGGATTGAGACCAGGGTTGGCTTTACGGCCTGATATTGAGGTCGGGGTTGATTGGTACCTCCCGGGTTGCTGCCGGGGTTGAATTGACTTCCCGGGTTAAGACCGGGGTTGATTTTGACTTCCCGGGTTAAGACCGGGGTTGAGCTTGATGATCCAATTGACTATTGGAACTTGATTGATGGTCCGATTGACTGTCGGAGCTTGATTGATGGTCCAATTAACTGTCAGAACTTGATTGATGGTTTGATTGACTGTCGGAGCTTGATTGATGGTCCGATTGACTGTCAGAGCTTGATTGATGGTCCGATTGACTGTCGGAGCTTGATTGATGGTTCGATTGCCTGTCGGAGCTTGATTGATGGTCTGATTGACTGTCGGAGCTTGATTGATGGTCCGATTGATTGTCAAAACTTGATTGATGGTCTAATTGACTGTCAGAACTTAATTGATGGTCCGATTGACTGTCAGAGCTTGATTGTTGGTCCGATTGAGTGTCAGAACTTGTTTGATGGTCCGATTGACTATCGGAGCTTGATTGATGGTCCGATTGACTGTCTGAACTTGATTAATGGTTCGATTGACTGTCGAAACTTGATTGATGGTCCGATTAACTGTCGAAGCTTGATTGATGGTCCGATTGACTGTCGAAATTTGATTGATGGTCCGATTGATTGTCAGAGCTTAATTGATGGTCCGATAGACTGTTGGAACTTGATTGATGGTCCGATTGACTGTCGGAGCTTGATTGATGGTCTGATTGAATGTCGGAGCTTGATTACTGATATTGGGATCAGATTTAGGTTGAAGGACCGGCGTCGGTGGCCGGATTTGGATTGATTGACGGTTTTGCCCTCCTACCGGGTTAGTATTGGGGCAAGGAAAATTTTGAGTGTCTACACTCAACATTATAATTTAATTAATTAAAAGTCTAAAATCAATTAATCACATAAAATTATCACATAATTATAATTACTCGCTAATTATAATTTCATGTAACACTCATCACATAACTCATCTAATTTAATTATCTCAATTAAATTAGAACTATAACATAAAATTATTATATATTAATTAAATTAAATACTAAATATTCATTTAATTAATATAATACACTTAATTACATTACTCCATAATAATCACATAATTATTTATTTAACTCAATAAATAAATCCATTAAAATATTTATTTACTTCAATAAATATTAAAATTAATATATACAATTCTCTTCACACCAAATCACATATTTCACAATATATGACACGTATACACATACTCAAACTCGAAACATCTCATAATAAGAATTTTATTTATTAAATTCTCATTTATAAATTCTAAAAATCTGGGATATCATAATAAACATCATGACAACTATAACTCAATTTTCTTGGGATATCACATTCATTCTTCAAAAAAAATTCGTCCTCGAAATTGTTAACATAATCATTTCACACCTCCTCTTCGAGGAAGTTATCATCTTTCAAACATTCCAGAGCATAATTTATCAAAAATTATGAAGTAGAATGAATAACGAGGAATATAAGGATTCCTTTAACATACTCTTCTTCTCAACTTCTCTTACAAGAAGTTTTTATCTTCCCTTCATTCAAGAATCTTCACAACTACTCATGAATCATGAAGTTTGAACAAAGGACTAGGAATATAAAAATTCCTTTAAAAATTTTCATATACCGCTGAGGGGTCATAAAGACCATGAACTCTTCGAACTTGATTTAACTAGGTATTTCCACCGTAAACCAAATCCCTTAGGCCTGTTACAATCACAAAGAATGCAAAATACCTCTATGTCGGCCTGTTTATAATCACAAAGACTGTAAACTACCTCTTGAGGGCTTGTTTACAATCACAAAGAATGTAAACTACCGCTTTGTCGGCTTGTTTACAATCACAAAGAATGTAAACTACCTTTTCTCGTATGTTAGGTGATCAGCCCATTGTACCACCCCATATAGGGGTATATTATCCTCAAACTTACGTATTCAAACTCCGTACCAAAATAATTTGGTTTGGCATCGCTTCTCAAAGAAAGCTCGATTTCTTTTAAACATGAGATACCATTTGTCCAACCAAATCAAATAGCTTAGACCATCCAATAAATTGGACACCAACTTGAAACAGTAGTCTAGTCAAATCAATTGACATTGACCACTGTTTAAATTCTTTCAACACCTTTAATGACGTCGTGATACCACACTATTCAGAGTACGGCCAGGACTTCGTTATTTCAAGACTTCGTTATTTCATGACTTTGTTATTTCATGACTTCGTCATACTACATTCCACCATAGTGGGTTGATGATCTCACGATCACATCCAACACCAAGTTTAATGCATTGATAACTTTGTCGTTTTACCATCTATGCATCAAATGTACTGATAATATAAAATTCATTTTTATATTTGAAATCAAATTCTGTCTAGCCGAAACGATTAGCATAGACATACAAAGAATAATTCTTTTTTTATATATAAAAAAATCCATTGGTTTCCAAAAGTTGAAACCAATATTTTCCATTCAAAGACATACACATCAGCACAATGTCAATAACTTCGAAATCTAGCATAGCTAAAAGACTTGGAATTTTCTACTTCCCTTCTTCTTCCTTCATTGTCATGCTTGCGATAATATTAATCTCTTCTAGCACCTAAAGTGCTATCTATACTGAAAATCACTCATTTTCAGTCTAAACTTCCTATACTTTAGTATAGTTCATCAAACTTGCCACACTTTATATGTTCAGGAACTTTCCACAACCATATGTGTTTAAGAACTTATTTTCGCAATATATAATCCAAGAACAAATCAAGGACTGTCCATATGCTCAGGGCTCAGAAACATAGCATACAACTATGAGTCACAAACTTTTCATAAGTATGCGTTTCAAAAACTTGCACCTAACTTAGTACATTCTACTATCCAATATACACATGAGAAAAGAATCACCCTCTCGTCAAATATATATTGATAGTGCGACATCAACTTCTCAATGATTATCAATGTGACAAACTAAGTAGTCGTTAGACCAAGCACAAAACTCCGCCCATACAAAGGTTTGTACAACTCAGCTATTACATGAGTCCTCAATTGAAATTTACATCCTTCTAACATTTTCTCTTGACTTAATACGAATTTTCTTTAACTCGTATACATTATAACTCTTTCGAGCTCTTCTCCTCGTACTATTCACTGTATATGTTCATTATAGCCTCGTGCTATAATTCATATATCGCTTAACAGGAAACCTGTTCTTATAATTCAATATGATCACGTAGTGACCTTTTTCCTTAATCGTTTCTCAATGATTTTCTTTATCATTCTCTCTCAGGCTATAGTTTTAGGTACTCATACCTAAGGTTTATAACCTATTAGCTCTGATACCAACCTGTGACGCCCCGAAATCCGGCCTATTTTTCTCACCGAATCTCGTGCGTTACGATTACCTCTCATTCCATACATGCATCATTAAATCATAAAGATTAATGATATATCATTCCATTCCCAGGTTCCATTACCTTAAAATCTTTCCTTCATTAAAAATAATGATAATTACATTATTTTTATCATATTACAAGTGTGACTTAACTACTCACCGTAGCTACATAATAGTTTAATCTAACTATTCTTCAAGTCTTGGCTTGAGCTTCACTCTTGTTCATAATATGAAAAGTACTTCATCTTGTGACACTAATGGTATTCGCAACCATAGCATCTCACCATATCAGGACATCGATCATCTTGATCTTCATCAGGTCCTTTAATGCATACTACCTTCGTTCGCTGAAAATATTTTTATTTAAAGCAAGTGTGAGCATTCAATTGCTCAGCAAGTCATAGAAGTTGAATATTAACAACTCAAGAATCGAAATTCTTTTAAGACTTCAATAACCGAATAATAGTTATGAAGCAGCTCGAATAATAGGAATACGTTCCGATTCCTATCAATTTAAAACATACTTCACATTTACTTATCATACTTCATCCTTCTACCTTTTCCATATACATTATGTCTAGCTAGAATTATTAGCACAGACTTAACAAGTACGGTTCATGAATCAACCAAACTCTATCACATTTAACATCTCATCTTATAGAAACAATGAGGTGTTAACATTGTGGCACAAGGCCTCATACATACTACCATAGTGGCACAAATCGCACACATTTGCACCTACAAAATACTTCCTCATGTTCAACATCTAAGGAAGTTAAGAAACTAACATTTATAATACGGTATGAATAAAGTTTAGAAACTTACCTTACGCACAGCTACCGCTTAGGGTTTACACTGAGCTGCTCATCAAAATTCCTATATAGCATATAAGGAATAACAAATACCAATTAGTCAAATACTTGACTTATGCATTGGTTTAACTTTCACTTTACTTTTTATGGTTCGCGTTCTTAGAATTTACGTTTACGCGACCAACGTTACTTCCATTCTTCTATTCCTTCATTAACATTATATGTTATTCTTCATTCTCTGATTACCGTTCGTTACAGCTTATCATCATTCTTACTATGCCAACATTCATTAACGTTTAAGTCATACAATCAATGTATACTTAGAACGTTCACTCAACGTCGATACGATTCACGAGAACCGTTCATGTATCATGCGTTCATGTTACTCGTCTTTTAATCTCATTTGACCTTTACTTAAGATTTAAATCACTTGATTAAGTGTTACATTAAATGAATTCTATATTCACTATCGTTCTGTACACGTTCCCTAAGTGTTGAGCATTAAAAAGATCTTTATTGGCTTTCCCCTGCACCGGCACTGCGGCGCAAACTTTAGACTCTACACTGGCGCTGCGATGCTACACCTGTAGGGAAAATCTCCCGGGCAGGCGCTGCGGCGCCAGTTCCTTAGGCATGGGCGGCGTTGCGGCGCCAACCCTGTTCTGCAAAAAAGTTATTAATTTTCTAAAATTCCCCGGCTTGTAACACGATCGTTACAAATTGGAATTGGCTCGTTCTAAAGCCAATAGTTCACTTATAACATGTTCTGCGATCCCATCCAGTCGAAATTCATTTCTGAATCTGTTGGCGAAAAATTGACCGTTTCGTCCATTTTTACGTGTTCGTCAAGCGTTCATGAATATTCGACGCTCGTTTCTTCGTTTTAACTCCGAATTCATTCGCTCTTGCTCCCGTAAGTCTTATTTACTTAATTATACGTGACGCCATCGAAAACCAACGTTTTTCGAATCAAACGGCGACTTTTGACTTTCATTCCAAAAAAAAATCACGATTTCGACGCTTAACATCTAATCGCGTAAACTTCAGTCGAAACTTCGTTTCTCGATATTTTTACATCAAACCAAATGGAATCAATCCATTGGTTATTCATCTATGTTTCTCACCATTTTAAACATCTAAGTTTTAATGGTTTTCCATTAGCACGTTCTTCGTGTTCTTCGTTCGTTCCTCGTTCGTTCTTCATTTGTAATCAATAGTATGATTATGATTTTATGTTTTCTCGCATTCTAACGTTATAAGTTTGATAATTCATCCTTATAACATCGGAGAGTTAATATAACTCATCCGGATCATCCACTAACATCTTTTATTCTTCTTTTCTTTAAGTTATGTATTTAACATAGAAAACTTAAAGAAAATAACTTAGAAGTTAGGTTTTTGATCACCTTTCTTTTTTATTCTTCTCCCTCTAGACAAAGCTGGCGATTCACTAGCTTTTCTATTTCTCGAACTTCTTTGATCCGAGCATCCATGCTCTTTCTCTTCCTTCTTCTTCTTCTCTAAGCTCTCAAGCTCTATTTCTCTCTCAAAGTCATTGGTGAAACAATGAAGACCAAAGCCACCTTTTTATAGGCTTTGCAAGATAAAGGGTAGTTTAGTCATTTAGGCCAAACCTCCTCACCTTTACTTTCCCACCAAGTTTTTCCACCTCCTTTCCTTTTACTTTCTCACCAAGTTTTTCCACCTCTTTTCCTTTTACTTTCCCACCAAGATTGTGACATCGTGGTGGTGATGTCATACTTGTGACATCATAAGCTCATGGGTTGCCCCATGGGTTGGCCCATGAGTTTTACCCACCCGTTTATCCATCGGTTCGACCCACGGGTTTAATTCTTTGATTTCATTCAAATTAAATCTATTTACTTCGTATAAAATTTGTATTATACATCATATTAATTCTCATATTCTCCTCGAATTATACTCGTATAACAACTTATATTATACTCGTATTCATACCGTATAATAATAAATATTATTATACATAACCTATTAATTCATAGGTTTTAATCTTTCCATCCCTTAGGGTCGTAAGTCCCTAAGTGAAAACTTCGTGAGCCATAACTGGAATTTTATTACATATTCCATCTCGTCATCAAATCTTATCATTATGCGTTTTTCGGAATTTCAAAATTCATTCCCGAGCAGAAATGCATGAATAGTGATTTTCGTCTTTTTCTTCTCGAGAAAATTTTTCTCGGCTAACTTAACTTTTCATAGTATATTACTGTCAAATCTTTCGACAGAATGTCATTCTGACATTCTGATCTCCCCAAAAGGCTTAGGGTTAAACCCTAACCCTTAGAGTTTCATAAATAGGCCTATTTCGTCTTTTCTCAGAAATATTTTTATTCCCAAAAATCTTTTATTTTCGTCTTGAAAATTCTTACTCGTTCATTTTAACTCGTTGCCAGAATCCTCCTCATTTCTAATCATCCTATGTCATAGAATAATTAATAACCATATATCACAGAATATAATCAATAAAATTCCTTTTATTAATTATAAATTCTTTAATCTTAATTTCTGGACAATCCGATTTTTCGGGTTGTCACAGAATATAACAAGAATGATATAAAAAATTGGAACATTATATAAATATAAGAACACTATACAATTATGTGAAATGTATCACAACAATTACATTCTAACTACGTGAAAATGCAACTCCGACCTAGTTTAAGTAAGACTTTATCATATTACCTCATGATGTTTACAAGACGTCTGGTGTGCAAGCCAAAGGGAGTCAGATTTCAACACAACATCACAAACCAGACAAACATGCTGATCATTTTCATTATACCTATATGCACAAAGGAATAGAAGGCAAAATAATAACAGGATCAAGAGATTCCAGTATTTTATATATATGTGTGTATAAAAACACTAAACCAAATTTGATATTTAAGACATTAAAACTATATAGATAGAGATTCCAATTTTATTTATTTTTTTTAATTTTTATTTTAAAGCAGAACCATAATATTAATCAAAGTTCACAAGCCCATAGCGCAACCTATATCCTTAAGAAGATAACATGAACTAGAAACACAAAACTACCCTTTTGTTTTTATTTTATTATAACTTATCATAAGTAAGGGAACAATAACAAATTTATATTTTTTTGACCATAAGCTATAATGTATTTCACAAGAAGAAGCCTATTGCCTTACAAGAGGAGATTCTATTCGATTCTCCTGCTTTTGTGCATTCAATTTAGCATGATATAGGGCCTTCTTTTTTGCCTGGGCATCCATTGTAGCAATACCTGAAAACAAATAGTGTAAACTAAAAAATTCTTAAGCTTGAACGAATGTGGCACTACTCTAATGAACTATAGAAAGATAATTTCTTTTTTCTGGGAAAATAACAAAGAAAAATCTAAACGTACGCTGTATATGCACAAACCATCAATTTAAGGAATGTTTTGCATCTTGTATGAATAAAATTTGAATCAAATTAAAATTGTGTGGGTTCGGACATGATTGAAAGAAGAATCAAAAGCTCAAAACAAATTTATAGTCTTCCCTTTTCCTCAGTTTCAATGAACTATAATATTTTTCTAATACATGGTCAAGCTACCTGGTTAAACTCAATAGTAGATATATAATGCAAACTTAGCATAATAATAAAAAATCTATGAATTATGATGCAGTACTGCATGCCTCCATCTCGGTTCGAAATCCATATATAAACATCAGCAATGGAAATTGATTGCAATTAAAGTTTCAAAATCTTGAATTGTCCATTATCCTATTAACTACTACAGAAAATGTGGCCATCTCAAACAGTATTAATCAATCTCATCAACTATAAGTCTCCTACTGCTTTGACTCCAACGGCTCGCAAGATTAAATTAATCCCTCAAATTATTATGAGTCCTCTAATTAAATTTGTCTATTAATATTTCTTATGGTTCCCAAACCTGTATCAAACATGACTTTGATAGTAAAAATACCGAGATTAGGTTTGCACTTTAATGCAGTTTACAAAGAAACACAAGAAAATGAATATAGGCTAAGTTTATGATAAAAGAAATTGAATGACAGGCTTGGCAGGAACTCTGTTACTGCAGAAAAATAGAGCAACAATTGAAAGGATTCTTATTTCAATAATGAAAGGAAATACTACTTGACTGATAATTTTTTGGAACATACCAGCTGCTATATATATAGGAAAACAGAACTAAAAAACTCAGTAACTTGTGCCTAAATATTATCTTCTTCTTCTTCTTCAAAATATTCATCATCATTAAAATATTCATTATCATCTTCATCACTACATTCTCTATCTTCATTTTATGCTTCCGGTAATGATGGATCCACTTCTTCAGCAAATTAAGAATCATCAAGTAATATCAAATTCTGAGTTTTCTCCTTAAAATTATATAAATCAAAATCATGAAACTCTTCCTCTTGATATGTCTCCTCATTACTATTTTCAACAACATCATATGTGTTTCTTGCTTTTGTTATGATGACAGTAGACCAACCTTTAGCTTTAGTCGACATTGGATTAGCATAGAACACTTGTACTGTGACACCCCCAAATCCGCACCCTTCATTTTCACGTGATTTAGTGCTCACTATCTAAATATAATACAACTACTGCCCAATAATAAGGAATGCAAAACAAATTACAACCTTTATAAATAATTAAAAATCTTCCTTATCAAAAGGATTACAACCTTGCTCAAAATATTCCAGGGTTATCTAACCTTAACATAAACAAATTTTGAAAAATAAACATCACATAGTAAAGTCTTATGTCTTAATACAAATCATATTCAACAAATACAACAAGCTTTCACTTGTTCACCTTGGCCTTGCCCTTACTAGTTGATAGTTCATCAACTCTTTCGACTTTAGCTGCAATGGTTACTTAATTGCAAGAGTGAGCAAACAAAACTCACTTGAAATAACAACAATAATAATGATGACATAATATTTGAATATCTTCAACCGAAACAATAATAATTCATTCATCGATAATCAAGAATAAGATTTAGGATTCATCTGAGGGTCATAAGACCTTGAACTATGTCCTAGGTTATAAATATTTCTATTTAAAACCTTTAACAGTCGTTAGACTATAGGACTCTTAACTCGTACATAGGGGGGATCAGCCCTTCGTACCATGTATTGTGCACAAACATCTTAATGCTTTCACATGGTAATCCCCTACTAAATAGGATTGTTCATCTAAGTATTTAATAACAAGTTCACACCAAAGAAAGTTTGGTTTGGATAAGCTTAAAGGTAATTTGGAGTTTAACTATCATCAACTAAGGAGTAGTTGAATCAACTTACAATAATAGGAATTCTATAATAAAGAATTTATGTAATACTTATGCTTTAGAATTAAACTTAAAGCATTTGAAAGATACAATCAACCTTGCTTGAATAATTAAGTAAAGGTTACATCAATTCAATAATGAACTTCAATAAGTTATTTGTTCAATATAAAAATTATAAAGAATATAATAACTTGCATTAACGTAACAAGTAAGATTTAGGAAACTTGCTCAATGAAAAAGTATAGTTAGAAAACTTGCCTTAAGCGTAAGCTACAATTTACAATTTACAAATCACTTCCTCAATCGTCCTACACATTACATTAAGTTTACAACACCAATTAGTTTCATAACCGCTGCGATTAATCGTTGAACTTCTTACTTAAGTTCAACTTAATAACGTGGTTTGTAAACTTAACTAGCTAGCTAACCACATACGTTAGTATAACTCACAACATGCATATCATACGTGTATAAAACTTTAAACTATCATAATCATATCCTATGATAACAATATCTAAGTACACACATAACATGTTAATATGAGACTTCAAATTATCTTAAACATGTCAAAAATATGTTATCTTATTGTTTTATACACTTAACATGTCATCACATTAAATTAGCTATGCATATAATGCATAAAAACTACTCGGAAGCCAAGGAAAATTTTTGGATAGCATGTACACCCGCTGGGGCGGGTGTTTCTAGGTCAAAAGGCCTGCTGGGGCTGGTCCCCCTACTGGTGGGATTTCTGGCTCGCGAACTGTGAAGAGAAAAAGCCAATTTGGCTTATTTCTTCGAACCAAATTCTGATTTTAACAAACACAATGCATATAAAACTTTATGAAAACAAAATTTTAAACTTCTAACATATTTTTAATATACATAAACACCACAACACATAATTAAAACACTTGATTTCATGATTTTTGAAGAAAACACCATTTTTAAGCGTTCTTGAAGAAAATTAACACTGTGACTTTGTTTTTAAACCAAATCAAACAATTCAAAGCATGTTAATTTTGTTTCTTGATATATTATCATAATCTATGATCAATTTACATAACATAGCATAATCAAACACAAATTTTGATAGTTTAAAGACTATTTTTCAAAATAAGTTCATTGTAAATTTCTATGAACATGATTTCTTTATGTTCATTATATTTACATGGATTAAACTACTTAAATACTCATATAAATCATCTATGATAATTTATATATACAGTTAAACATATATAAGTAATACTTACATAAAACACCATAGAAATCAATTTACAGAGAAGTTCTAAAAACTTATTTTCTTGAAAACAATGGAAGAACATAATTGGAAATTAGTTATACCTTTGTTGATTAGGAGAAGAAGATGATGTTGATGATTACTTTTCTTTTGCTTCCTCAAAGCCTTCCCCTTTCTTCTTTCTCTCTTCTTCTTCTCTCTAGTTTACTTTGTTATTTCTTTTCTATCTTTTAACTCTAACTGATATATCTAACGTAGTATAATCTAACTGATATACATATATTAGATATACATATAATACACATAAATATAAAATATATAATTGACAATACATTATATCTATACTTAATACATATCAGTTACTAATTTTTGAAAATCAAAAGCCACTAGAGCTTGTTTGACAAAACCCATTATTTTAAAAAAATAGCTTTTTAGTAGTTAAGGCTATGTTTGGTAAAAACTCTTTAAAATAGGTTTAAGGACCTTGTTTGGCAAAACTAATTTAAAATTCTTTTATTTTATTTTAATAACTCCTTTAACACATAGTTTCCAATGTCACACTTTATTTAATTAAATCCTAACATTCTAATTTAATTAAATACAAGCTAACATTAATTAATTAATTAAAATTGTCACATAATACTAAATTGTTACAGAATTATAATTACTCACTAATTAAAATCTCATGTAACAATTACCACATAATACTCATCTAATTTAATTGATAATTAAATTAGAACTACTCCAAAAAATTGCTTACACAACAATTTAATATTAAATACTCATTTAATTAACATATTGTACTTAATTAAATTACTCCATAACAATCACATAAATTATTTATTTAACTCAATAAATAAATTAATTAAAATATTTATTTAATTCAATAAATATTTATAATTAAATATACAAAATCTCATTTGTTACATGTCCAACTTATAATGCAATAACAAATGGCTCATATGGCTTGCCTTGATTTTGTATCAATTGTAATTATCCCGTACTTGTCAACTACTACCCCTTTTTCAGAATCATACCATTCACATTGGAACAAAAATACCGAATTCTTTTCTCCATAGTATTCTAGTTCAACTACTTTAATTAATTGTCCATAATAGTCTCGTTCTTGGCCTTCAGAAGTACATCCCTAGACTAAAACACCACTATTTTGAGTTACCTTTCTTGAATCCAATTTTTTTGTATGGAACCTAAAGACATTGACAATGAATCCATCATAACATGTCACCTCTTTAGACGGACCCACAGCGAGCACTTTTAAACTCGTATCAACGACATCATCATTCTTGACTCTCTTTTCAAACCATTTGATAAATGTCGAATTATGTTCCTTTTATAGCACTTTATCCGACATGTTTGGACGTAATTCTTTTAATAAATGCTTGTGCTCCCTAGAAGTAATGAAATAAATTACTAGCTATAGGGTAATGATTTCAATATCTAAAAGTAATAAACTAATTTATAAAAATTAAAATGTTATTACGTACTCGATGAAATCAAATATTGCATCACAATTAGACAAGATGTATAAGGTTGCTGCCTCGAGTTCTTTATCGGACAAGTCTTCGCGTTTTTGTTTCCCTCCGATTGGACGATCAGGCCTAGGGTGGCTAAATATTGATAATTTTCCATTAGTTTCAACTTGACCCCCTATCGTCATTTCGATCAACGCGGTTGAACTTGGTTTGTAACCTAAGATCAAAATATTTAGAAGAAAAGTAAACTAGTTCGTCTATTATGTACACCTCGGCTATTGAACCCTCAGGGTAAGCCTTATTACGCACGCTTTTCTTCAAAGAACACATGCACCTATAATTATATTAAAGTCAGTTAATTACTTTAAGCATTAAAAACAACTTCGCAAGAAAAAAGATTTAATTTATTAAAACATCACCTCTCAAAAGGGTACATCCAACGGTATTGCACTGGTCCTCCGACCTTGGCTTCATATGCCAAATGAACAGGTAGATGCTCCATTGAATCAAAGAAAGATGGTGGAAAAATCATCTCAAGATTTCACAATATTTCAGCAATAAATAGCTCAAGCTTCTCTAACTCAGCTAATTTATACACCTTAGAGCATATGTCTCGAAAGAATTTGCACAAAGCATTTATTGGTTCCCATATAGAGTTTGGTAAGAAATCACGAAAGGCTAATGATAAGAACCTCTGCATGAGAATATGGCAATCATGGCTCTTTAGCCCAATTATTTTGCAATTGTCAGGTTAACACAATGAGAGATATTTGAAGCATAACCATCTGGAACTTTTAGCTGTTTAAGCCACTTGCAAACGTGTTTGACTTCTTCATTTTTTAAAGAATATTTGGCCTTTGGAAATTTAAATTTCTTATTACCACTCACTTCAGGATGTAATTCAAATATTATACCAAACTCTTGCAAATCTAAACGAGCTTTAAGGTGGTCTTTTGATATTCCAGTATTGTTCATCACTGTGCAAAATAAATTATCAAAAACATTTTTCTCAATATGCATCACGTCTAGGCAATGTCTTATTAGAAGTATACTTCAATAAGGCAATTCAAAGAAGATACTTTTCTTTGTCCAGTTATGCTCAATTCTAAACCCAGGAGTCTTATCTGTACTATTGTTTTTATCCTTTCAAAAGATGACCGAACTAAAGTGAGATACAAAATTTAACTCCTCAACACCTGTTCGTCGAGACGGGGGATTTCTCCGCTCGGTTTTATTATTGAACTTATTCTTCTCGGCTCGATATTTATGATTACGCTTCAACCAACGACGATGGCATCCAAAATAACTCGGCTTCCTCCCATGTTTAAGGTTAAAAGCTACACTTGCATCCATACAAGAAGGATATGACAAGGCCCCATGTGTACTCTAACCCTTCAATATGTCTAGAGCAGGAAAGTTGCTGATTGTCCATATTACAGCAGCTTTCATATTAAAAATTTTCTTTGAAAAGCATAATATGTATCAACTCCAACATCCCATAAAGTCTTTAGTTCTTCTACAAGAGGTCACAAATACACATCAATCTCTCTTCCAGGTCTATGTGGACCTGGAATAAGCAGTGACATAAACATGTACTCCTCTTTCATATACATCCGAGGTGGGAGATTGAATGGAATAAGGAATACTGGCCATGTCGAATGAGGTTTGCTAGAATGCCCAAATGGATTAAAGCCATCAGTAGCTAAGCCAAGTCTTATACTACGAGCATCTTCAACAAAAGATGGGTAATTGAGGTCAAAATCTTTCCAAGCCTCGCTATCAGCAGGGTGCCTTAGCTCACCTAATATATCACATTGTTTTTCGTTGTGCCACCACATAGGCTCGACCTTTTTTTATAACAAATAAAGCCTTCGAAACCTTGGTATAATTGGTAAAAAACTTAAGACCTTCCTTGCCATTGGTTTATTCTTTTTCCCTTTAACACTGCCATGGTTTTTATATCTAGATTCGTTACGAATTGGGAAAGCGTCTAAATCTGCATATTCTCCTCGAAATAAGATACAATCATTATTACATGCGTGTATCTTTTGTAGAGGATGCCCAAGGTCCTTCATTAAGGCCTTGCAGTGATAAAATGACTTGGGTAATTTATTATTTTTAGGCAACATTTCCTTGAAAGCTGAAAGAAAAGAATCAAATCCAGTATTAGACAAATAATACTTGGATTTTACGTGCAACAACAAAGTTACGGCTGATAAAATGGTGTGATTTTGACAACTATCCCACAAAGGCTCGTCTGCAGCCTTTAGTAGGTCATAGAACTTCTTTCATTTGCTATTAGGATCCTCATCAAATTTAGGGTTAAGGCAGCTTGTAATATCCCTTAACATGTCTCTTGGTCAATTTTCATTTCCCTCATCAATATCATCATCAGAATTTCATACTTGCTCAAGTGACTCCCAATGCTCCATCTATGTAGTGTAGCTCGGTACAAATCCATGCTTATAAAGACACATTTCTACATCTTCACGCGATTTATAGTTTATGAAATCGCACTTTGCACAAAGACACCGAATCATGCCATCATCTACGCACTCAGGATTAGAAAATGCAAAATCAAGAAACGTATTGACCCCACTCATAAATTCATCTATATGTACAGACTTTTTCCCAACATGCCTATACATCCAACTTCGATCATCCATTTGCCATGTGTAATTCAAATAATTAAATAAATTTCATTTATGGTGATAATTAACCCTTTGATAAAATTGAAAAGAAAAAAAAACAGACTATATTGATGCTACTTTAATTAAGCGAACAACTTATATGCTAGCACACTGTCGTTAACATATATGGTCACAACTTAGAAAGAATACACTATGTACTACCTGAAGTTGGCCAAAGAGAGAAGGTGAAATCAAGATAATATTGTTAATAAGGTATTAAATCAAACGACAGATTAAATGCCTAATTAGTTTTCCTAATTAGTTTAATATTAGATTTGTTTACAGACTACACAGGAATTGGGGAAAATTTCGAAGAGATAAAGAAAAATCACAATTCTAAAATATGAATTGGGGCCATATTCGACAGATAAAGTAAAGAATGAGAGAATAAACACACAAGGAAGGAAGAGAGGACTTACTTACCTTCAAAATCACAAACCTTCAGTTTGCCGTCTAGAGAAGGAGGGATTGAGGGATTTCCTGTGACTGGGATATGCAAGTTATTAATTAGCTTATATTTTTGTTTATTTAATTATCTTAGATGTCATTGGGTTTAATTATCTTTTCATATACTACAAAAAGAGTAACATTTAATTATTTTTTTAGTAAATTTGTGAAATATGAATTAATTGATCCACTAGTAATTAAGTAAAAAATTGTTATTCAAAAAAGTAAAATATATTAAGATAATATCAAAATTTTATATCATGTTTTAGATTAAGCTGCAAATTAAGTGTCTTTACTTTTATTATTTTAATTTTAACTATTTAATTCACTAATTACTTAATGGCAAGCCTTATAGGGATTTATTTTAAGTTTTTAATAAAAAGATTTAGGGGGTTTGATAAAACTAAATGAAATAGTTACGAATGTTTAAGTAATCTGAATGAGCTGAATGAAGCAGAATTTTGAATTCTGATTGAAAAAAGTTGTTTGATAATTGACATATCTGAAACATCTGAATAACATATTTTTATTATTTTACCCCTCTGAAAAAAATTCAAAATTGTTGTACATTTATTTAATATTCTAATATAATAGTTAATATTGTTAAAAAATAAATATAAAATACTTCATTCAACATTCATTCAGCCTATTCAACAAAAAAAAAAATTACAGTTGACCATTAAACCAAAAAAATGATCGATTCAGACATTCAGACAATTTTATTCAAAATAAATACACTGAATGGCTGACCGATTCAGTCTTTCAGCTCGAGTCAACTCTAAACAAACACCCCCTTAGTTGACTGCATTTACTGTATTAATATCGACTAGCCAAAAGGTATTTTCAAAATATTATTAATTAAATTTGAGTCATATAACTCTAGGTAGTTAGAAGTATATACGGAGAAGGAGTAAAATTACTTCATAAATTCAGTTAGGATTTGATAATTTTGTTGAATCCAATTAGCTTAAGGTCGAATCCGATTAGCTTACGGTCGAATCCATTTGTTGAACTCGCATAAATTAGTTCATATACTTGTACTTTGTAAAAATTTATGATTTTTTAAAAAAATTTACATATCTAGCACGTATATAAATTTTTTGAATTATTAATACATATAAATGTTATAGTATATAGACATCCTTCACAATTTTGTTTTTCTCGCATAATTGAGGTGATAGAAGGATATTTGACGCCAATTTGCGATGAATATAAATTGCAATATAAATACATTAATTTTTTTACAGCAGTAAATTTACTTTTAACAACACATTTTAAGTAACTTACAATATCAATTATTTCTTTTAATAAACTATAAAATAAAGTACACTACGTTAAACTTTAAGATTTCATACATTGATCATTACAAAAAAAGAGAAAAAAAAAAGAATAAGAAGATAGTGGTGCTATTTAATTTATAATATATTACAATTCAAATTGTAATGTAATTAATATCTTAAAAAAACATTATTAATAATATTTTTTAAGTAATTTATAATATTATCTGTATTAATTAAAATATTAAGCTACAATAATTTAAAATTTAAAATATGATAAATAGACAATAAACAAAATTATAATAATTATGTCTCTTTTTGTAGATTAAATTAAAAATGTTAAAATATATTTTTTATTTTACAAAAACTTTATATTTCAGTTTGTTATAATTAATTTATAATATCCTAAAATTAATTTAGATTTATCTTTAAGTTTTTGAAATAATAATTTACATATAATATTATTTCTAAAAGAGTTATTTTTTTAATGTCATCAAACTCTTTTTTGGAACAGGTGTGTGCGTGTGGAACAGAACTCTCTGGTGTGTGCAATGTTTCAATTATATCAGTATTCTTTAGCCAAAATTTGATGTTTCACTTAGAGAGATGGGCTAGCTAGGTTTCTTCTCTACCAATTTGGGTTACTCTCTTCTTTAGCCATAGCTTACCCGAGCGGAATGAAAAACTTAGCGCCCAATTTTGCCGCAATTAGCGAGATTCCCAATTGATTGTGTGTAGAATGATTCCTATAGTAAAGGGATTATCATTAATCCCAATTTTTCCCCCCAACTTCATCTTCACATAAAAAAATCTGCTATTTCTATCCCAATTGCAGATTGCAGATGCCCTAACTGCAAAGACCCAAAGACTGCAAAGACCCAAAACTCGTCAATTTGAGGTATGTTTTCCAATAACTTTGTTCCTCCGTATTCCATTACTTGCTGAAATCATTTATATATATAGACACATGTATGTATGTGTGTATTTGTTTGTGTATGAGGCGCTATTCTTATTTTGTTTTCGTTCGGATTTTCAAAACCTAGTTGACTGATATGGGTCAATCGAAACAATTAAGTTCCATCCTGATCCGAACTCAGTAAATTATCAGCTTATCAATTCGTTGGAAAAGGGATTATCAGTAATATTTTAGTTTTACCATTTAACAGGGGCTATTACAATAAGGACATATATCTCCCTCCTTTTCCAAGTGTCAAATGTAGAACACAATAACTAATGTTGTACATCCTTAAAATTCCACATTAGAAGAAATTAAGTTTATGTAAAATTTCATCATTTAAGTTCTGACATTTAGATCTTGTGATGGTATCATCAGCTAAACTTTATAATATAAAAACAAACCATGATATTTGTCATAGTACGTAGCAAATACTAGTGTGGCCAATATCTTATAAAGTGTTCTTAGAGACTGATATTCAATACTAGCATTGCACAAATATTGTACCCTTTCTCACCATCATAGGAAAAAGCTAACCCTATTCTAAAGAACTTGTGTGTGCTCTCATATTGCAATAAATGAAGTCTTCCTTGATATATCCTTTGCTGGTTTACTATTTAAGCCTTCGATCTCTGTGCTAAATATTCAGTTAATACTGTAGTATGCAACTGAATAATAGGTGTGATCATGTTACACTTCAGTTCTAAATACTTTTGAGGACTAGAGGGTGCAATATCAGGATTAACGTGTATATTTCTTATGAACTATATATGTGTTCAAACGCACATTGTTATGGAAATGATTGTCATTTTTAACAGAGCAGTAATAATACCAAACTGATTTCGTCAGTTCACTGTAAACTCTTCTGCTTCAAAGAAATGGTAGATTTAATTATTACGCCATCTGTCCTAATATGTCTGCTGTGCCAGCCTGGTGCAAACAACATTTACTGCCTTCCCAATTCAAATCATCCAATAAGAATGCCCCATATGTTGCCCAACCTTGCACCCCACGAGTCAACCACATAGCTCACTAGGAACCAAGCATGACTTTTTTCTAAATGCCAACACATTTTGGAATCAGAGAATGGTTGCAAAGAAGCACTTGCAACAGCTGCATTTATATTTGTTCCATTTGGATTCTGCAGACACAATAGTTAAGAAAAAGAATTATTCTAATCATAATTAATGTTAGATGTAGATTACATGTTTCCAAATAAGCCATACACAACATAACCAGATCTTATCAATTTAACAAGTAAAAACCAAATCGGCTTCCGTTGGACGTGGTTTGGGATGCATTCTTTCAGGTAGTTAATGTTTTATCTGCTTCTATTGTGCAACTTCTAAATTCTATTGAAAATTGTTTGAGCTTCTTAATTTTGGATGGTGTTACTTTTTGTGTAATGTGCTATTTTTGGCTAGCTGCCAAATGATTTTATTTTTTACTTGTTAAATTGATAAGATCTGGTTATGTTGTGTATGACTTATTTGGAAACATGTAATGTACATCTAACATTAATTATGGTTTGTTAGTATAATTAATGACATTGATTCTTATATATAAATTGAAACCCTCATATATTGTTATAACTTGAATCATTTCTTTTTATCCTATACTTAATTATAAGTTTTTTTTCTTCTCCAGCTGTGGTGAGAACTAGAGGTGGGAGTAGTGTTTCCAGTAGGAGATCGACTCTTCCTCGTAATAGTGGTGAGACTGTTAACATGGAGAGAATGAGAGATGAGCCTATTATAGATCATAATAGTGGTGAGAGTGTTGATCGGACTACCCAAGCTAAAAGTTTATCTCGTAAGAAAAGGGGACCAATTCTAGGGATAATGAAGCCTAAAACAGGTCAAGAAAAGATGTTTGTCAATATCATTGGACAAAAGTAAGTTTTTACAAATCTACTCATACTTGTCAATATGCAAGATATATCTTTATATGCAAGATACGTACAATCTATTCTTGACAGGTTGAAGATCCGTACTTTCAACAACAAAATAGAATAGTGATCCTTTGAGGCTCTTTTATTCCAACTGATGTACCTGAAACTTTATATAGGACTTGATTCTTTTTTACTGTTATAAGAATGTGAATTGCATGTATTAAGATATCTGCTAATAGCTTGGGAATTGTCTTGGCCCTCGTAAACATACATTTCAAGTGTATTTGTTAACAGTTAAAACTAAACTCAGTTACGAAAAGTAACAATGAAATAAAATAAACTTAAATGCCTACAACATAAATATCAATATATTTATCATACAGTAGGTGATAAGATAATTTTTTCATTAGCCTTTAAACAATATTGATCATCACTACCATATGTTTAATACTGGCCTCTTGAGCTAAAATTTGGTATCAAGTTGCCATGTGGGAGAGCTTTGTTTCTTATTTTCATTATTGTTGTACTAATCATATCATGTTATGTTGCTATATCTTGTAATTAGCTTCCTTGAACCTGAAGCTCGAAGCAAGACTCACATTTTATTTCAAAAACGTTTTAAAGAAGCTCGAACAAAATTTGGGCAATGGCTAAAACATGAAATTGAACTTCTTTGGGGAGAATATTTGGTATGTTTTAATGAACACAAACTTGAATTGTAGAAGAAAGTTTGTCAAAAAGTGTATTATTCAGTATAAGTATTAAATAATGTTTCTACTTGTGGATGGTACTGTTATAAAAATATTTTCGTTTTGCTTCATCCGAGGAGGAGGGAAGGGGTCGAATCATATGGGAGGAAAATGCATGAAAAAGCTACCCAAACTATTTATGGAGATGGAAAGATGATGCCATGAAGAAGTTGGTTCCATTCAGTAAGCAAGGGATAAAAAGTCTAGTTGGACAACTCTTGATGTGCGGCAGGAGATGTGTGATTATTGGTTGAGTAAAGACTTTTTAGACTCTAGTGAGCTACGTAAAAAGAACAGAAACATAACTACATATGTTCCTCACACATCAGGCTCTATACCGTACGCCGTTAGGAGGGAACAAGAGGTAAATTATAAGTTGATAAGATAAAATTAATAATATACGTAGTTGATAAATGTACATGATAGCGTTAAAAGATTCATATCATGATGCTCTGTTTGAAGTTTTTAAATGTTCATGTAGTATGTACTGTTTATTTTTAATGTTAATATTTTTAATTAAAATAATTATTATTTTGCTTGTTTTATCTTAGAAACAAAGATTACATCATCTGCCAACGCAATATGAGTTATATAAACAAACTTATATGAGGAAGGAGAAGGGTATTGAGGAAAAAACGTGGGTTTATGATGAAGCAAAGAGGAAATTGGTATGATTTTCTTTCGTAAAATTATAAACTTCATTTACTCATGTGAAAGTGAAGGCATCTGTTCGTTCTATTCGCAATTAGTTATGAGTATTGTTAATTATATATACATATTTTATGCATTTTATAGGATGATTATGAGAGAAGATTCTTGGCGAAACATGGTGATACAGACAAGCTCGTGAATGAGTTAGATGATCCAAATTTAGAGACATGACAGTAAACTGTCGGAGGCGTGAAGAAGGGTAGACTTGTTGGTTGAGCCAGGGGAAAAATAGAGTTCTTATCGTGGTTCGTATTGTCCATCTTTTGTTACAGATGAGAACTCTATTAAATTAAAGAAAATGGAAAGTTATATAACTTATCTTCATCAATACTCAAAGAATATGGCTGAAACACTTGCACTTGATCCTCCTATGGACCTAGATGATTTGTTTGCTTCATCAAATGCATCAGTTGGTATTCCAACGAATAACTCAACCACGCATGCTGAGAATGACAACGCAAATGATGATGACTCTCAAGAGGAGTCCATGGAGAATTCATAATGATCTAGCTTTCCTTTACTTATCAATTTATTAGTTTAGGGTTCTTAGATAGATGTTGTGTTTGCTAATTGTTTGATGAACCTATGACATGTAGCTACCTATTTAAGTAGTTAGTTATGAATTGATTTTTAATTAAATGGATCAAATTTCTTCATTTTAATAATTTTGTATAATTTTACGTTTCAAATTTATTGTAATTTATGACATTTACAGATTTGAAATATAAAATTGGCAATTAAATATATTTTAATATAGGAATTTTGTGATGGCTTTACTATCACCAAAATGAATAACAAGTAGGCACAATAGTCATTACTTTAGCCATCACAAGAAACTTATGTGCCTGACTGCTTTAGCCATCACAAATGTCTTAATATTTTGTGATAGTCGTGGCCATCACAAAAGGATGTGATTTCTTCGGTCGTGGCCATCACAAAAGGATGTGATTGCGTCGGCTATCATATATAATTGGTGATTGTTTTGCCCATCACAAATAACTATTATGCTACCGTGATTGCTTTTGCCATCACAAAAGACTTGTGAGTTTTTGTGATGGTCAAACTAATCGCAAAATACATGTGCGCTAATGTGACCGATCTAGTCATCACAAAAGGATGGAATGTTTTGGTGATTGTCAAAACCATCACGTAAAACCTTTCATGATGAGCGTATACAAGACGGCCATCGTGATGCTTAAAGCCATCAAGTAAACCTTTCGTGATGATTTTTTTAGTTTTTGTGATGAATTTTGGCCATCACAAATGACCATTTTTTTAGTAGTTGTAAGACCCCAACTTTTATGAATAAAGATTTAATTTCTCTATATATATTGTTTTAAATAGTAAGGTGTTGATTTGATGATTGTGGTAAGTTATGGGATGATTGGTGCAAGTTTTACAAAGTAAGCAAGTGGCCATAAAATATTTATTTTGCCGAAAAATATTCGTTTGGTCGGGGAATATTTTTTTTGCCTAGGAATATTCATACGACGGCGCAATCATTTGTGGGCCCCATAACGGAAAATTGTCGGATGAAGAAAAAGACAAGAATAAGTTTTTATAAAAATAACGGCGTGGTTGTTACCATTAAAACTGTTGAAATACCCGGTGGTTAAAATACAATAATACGCGGTGTTGCACAGTAGCACACGGTATTGTACAGTAATTCTAATTATTGATTCTTACGTAAGAAGTCACTACTTAATAATTGTTACAGTAATTACTATTCAATATTTTATATTATTAATTCAATAATTGCTACATTGATAATTGCATAATATTTTATTGATTCAATAATTGTCATTTCACAGTATTTCAAATTATCAAATCAATAATTCATATTGTTTGAATAATATTATTAGATAGCATTATTGGCAATGTCTAAGAAAGTTCTGTCTAGGAGGGGTTATTTAATTGCGCGGCCAGTAAGGAGAAATTCTTATCGGAAGGCCCCCTCTTTTCTGGGAACGACCTGATTGTCGATATTATAGTTCTGTAATATTATTTGTGAATAATTAATTATTAATTTATATGATAAAGAAATATTTATTTTTGTGAATATAAAAGAAGGAATTAGTGTTGAGGAGTTTTATCAGTATTGGTTATTAATATTATGAATTATAATATTAATGATGAAAAAATGTTATTAAAAATATATTTTGAGAAGCCAAATGAATTGAGATAAATAGATGAATTTTTATTGAAGTATTTGTTGTAAATTCTGCTTATTATTTGGACCTCCATTTATCTATTTTTCAAAATAATCGGTATAAAATTATTCAGTATGTATATATATATATATATATATATATATATATATATATATATATATTATATATGTGTGTGAAAGTGACATGTGGGGTGGGGCCCACATGTGGGATGAAAAATGAAAATGGGGTAGGGGAGGAAACGTGTAGGGGAGGGAGTAATATTATATATATATATATATATATATATATATATATATATATATATATTATATTTCATTTAAAGTTTTGTTTTATTAGAATATTTTATTGCACAGTAATGAATAGTAAAATTAAATTTTTTCGCCAGTTTGCGCCCGTGAATTTGTCCGAAATTTTTTACTGTGCAGTCCGTGATTTTTATTCAAATAGTACCCTTCCATTCTCCTATAAATAAGATGCTTAGTTTAGAAATGAAAATCACACTAGAATCAGAGAATTCTTCTTTTATAATATTGAGCGTATTTCTTTTGAGTTTAAGGAAGCTTTGAGTGTAGAAAAAATAGTATAAGTTTTCTTCAAGAATATCCCTGCCCTACCAGTCAGAAATACTCTTCTTTTAAGGTAAGGGGTATTATTTATTTCATATTCTCTTACGATATTATTTTTCGTATTCGTAAGGAATTTTATTGTCGTTCAATATTCATAAGGAATATTATTTTTGTTCAATATTCGTAAGGAATATTATCTTCGTTCAATATTCGTAGGAATATTATTTTCGTTCAACAGTTGTAAGGGATGTTATTTTCGTTCGTAAATGATGTTATTCTTTTCGATATCATTATACCAAAATATTGGCATGGATTTTATTATGAAATTTTTACTTTTTCTGTCAGAGTTACTATTCACGTATATGACACTATTCACGAAAAAAAATTAAATTTTCTTCTATTTGTCCAAGTTGGCTATTATGGGTCCTCTCTTTGATTGGATTCAAGTTTTGATCTTTATTCTTGAATTTTGCTCCACAATTCATTATTATGGAGTATTCTTGAACTTGGATAAACTAAATTACGAATCCCTAATCTTTGTCCTTTATCTCACTGGATTCGTTATTTATATTATTTTTCATCATCCTCAGTTCTAAATGGTAATATAACTGAATATCTTTGGCATGTAGAGCAAAGATGGATGATTACTTGATGAATATCTTTGGCCTGTAGTGCAAAGATTAACGATTACCTGATGAATATCTTTGGTCCATAGTGCAAAGATGGACATGTGTTGAGATGAACATGACCAACTGGTGATACAAATGAATATCTTTGGCCCGTAGTGCAAAGATGAATATTTGATTCGA
Source organism: Panax stipuleanatus (assembly GCA_020205555.1). Lineage (NCBI taxonomy): Eukaryota > Viridiplantae > Streptophyta > Magnoliopsida > Apiales > Araliaceae > Panax > Panax stipuleanatus. The sequence goes on along the minus strand of CM035122.1, from coordinate 90,696,986 downwards.
GATATATACTGATTGATGCTACAGGGATAAAATATTGATGATAGACTTTTAAATCATAGAAGATAGTAGACTTCATTCTCTACTTAACTTTTCTAATGAATTATTATTTTCGATGCGAATATTTATCTAAAACTTGTTGTCCATAATATTTTATCTGATTTATTAAAGGCTAACGATAATTTTTTTTTATTATTATCTTAGTCATAATATTTTTTACTGGGCTAGTTGAGCTCATCCTTTTTATCTATTGTCCTCTTCAGGGAATGAGAATGTTGCGGGAACTAGTCGGGGAACAGTGTGATGGTCAGAGTAGAGCAGTTGTAGTCCTCACTATTTTTATAAAATAGTGGGATAATAATTGTAATGAATAAGGAAAGAATTTGAATGTTTATATTTCGTATTATATACGATTTGCATTGAAATTCATAGTTGTATGGTCGTATTTCTTACGACCTTTTGTTATAAAAGTTTTGTATTTGAAATTATATACCATGTATTTGACGACTCAGAATGGGTTGGTGTTGAACCTATTTTGGGGGCGTCACAGTTGGTATCAGAGCTTAGGGATATGATCTCTGGCGGAGATCAGGGAATAGAACTATGAGGGGAGAGACGAGTAAATTCTTCGCTAGTGTGTCCTACCTAAGCTTATGTGGTATTTAATTGGTCAGTTGGAGCATAGGGTTAGCATGTGATATGTTAATTTGTTTGATTAACCCTTGTTTTGTGGCAGTATTTGAGAATGGCAGCTGAAAATTTAAGCAATGTAGTGAATGAGACCGTTGAGACACTTTTAATCACCAACCAGGAGAACGTGCAACAGGAAGCTGATACCACTGATCAGACGATGAACGATGAGATGTTTAGAAGCTTTTTGCAGTTCATGCAAAATCAGATGAGGGAGACTCGTGCGCAAAATACAGGTGGAAATAACAACTCGCGGCTTGTCACTGCCAAGCAGTTCAAAGAGTTGGGACCACAAGAGTTTCAAGGAAAGCCATATCCAATCAAGGCAGAGACGTGGGTTAAGCAAATTACCAAGATATTTGATGTATTGGGATGCACGGAGGAACAGAAGGTTCCATTCGCCACGTTTATGTTCCGCGAAAATTTAAGCAATGTAGTGAATGAGACCGTTGAGACACTTTTAATCACCAACCAGGAGAACGTGCAACAGGAAGCTGATACCACTGATCAGACGATGAACGATGAGATGTTTAGAAGCTTTTTGCAGTTCATGCAAAATCAGATGAGGGAGACTCGTGCGCAAAATACAGGTGGAAATAACAACTCGCTGCTTGTCACTGCCAAGCAGTTCAAAGAGTTGGGACCACAAGAGTTTCAAGGAAAGCCAGATCCAATCAAGGCAGAGACGTGGGTTAAGCAAATTACCAAGATATTTGATGTATTGGGATGCACGGAGGAACAGAAGGTTCCATTCGCCACGTTTATGTTCCGCGGAGAGGCAGATTACTGGTGGGAATCTTTGAAGCGTACCCAGCCTGCCGCACTCAAGATGTCGTGGGAGGAGTTCCAGAAACTGTTCAATGACAAGTACTTTCCAGAAAGTATTCGTCAAATGAAGGAGGTAGAGTTTATTAAACTGGAACAGAACAACATGACTGTGTCCCAGTATGAGGCTAAGTTCGCGGAGTTATCCCGGTTTACATCTCATTTGGTTAATAATGAGGAACGTATGGCGCGGATGTTTCTAAGAGGTTTGAAACCCGAAATTCGTCAGTACCTCATTTCTCACAAACTTTCTTTATATTCAGATGTGGTGAACAGTGCCCAATTGTTAGAACGAGATAATAATTATGTTCAACCAAGGGACAACAACCAAGGTCGTACCGATGGTAAGAGTCATCGGAACAACGATAACCAGCAAGGAGAAAATTATCAGGCTAGAAGCGGTAACCACTCAGGTGGTAATCGTGGCCATGATAAAAGAAGAAGTGAGTCGAGGGGAGATTTCAAGAAGAGAAGGTACAATAATGAGAACGTGAAAACGTTAACAGCAGCATCAGCATCAACTGTTTCTAGGGGAGGAGAACGACCGCCGGTCGTATGCTATAAATGCGGGTAAGAGGGACACATCAGCCCTAACTGCACTACAACAATTCAAGGTATGTTATAACTGTGGAAAGGAATGTCATATAGCTCGAGATTGTCCTGTAGCAAAGCCAAGTCCATCGGGGGTGGTGATTCCAAATGCCGTCCCGAACAAGTCAAAGTCGGTGGTTCCTGGAAGAGCGTTTGTCGTGACTGCCCAAAATGCGAGGAACCCGAACGAGGTTATCACGGGTTTGTTAATCGTAAATTCTTGCTAACTATATACCTAATTGATATTGGTTCTACCCATTCTTTTATTTCACCTGCATGTGGTCAACGTTTGAACTTGATCATGAGAAATTAGACTTTTACTTATCTGTTGATACTCCATTGGGAGCAACCTAAGTCAGTAACTGAACTACGTAGCTTTCTGAGCTTAGTTGGTTATTATCAGAAATTCGTAGAAGGATTTTCTCAAATTACTACTCCATTAACTCAGCTGACTCGAAAAGATACAAAATTTATATGGAACGGAGAATGCGAGAAGAGCTTCCAAGAGCTCAAGAGGAGACTCATTTCAGCACCTGTTCTGACAATACCATCTTGTTCGGATGGAGTTATCATCTACAGCGATGCTTTGGGCAAAGGGTTAGGATGTATTTTCATGCAACATGAGAAAGTCATAGCCTATGCCTCACGGCAACTCAAAGAATAAGAGAGGAATTATCCTACTCATGATCTAGAGTTGGCAGCAGTCGTTTTTGTGTTGAAGATCTAGAGACACTACCTGTATGGAGAGAAAGTGGAGATTTATACGGATCATAAGAGCCTTAAATATTTCTTTACTTAGAACAAACTCAACATGCGACAACGACGTTGGCTCGAGCTGTTGAAGGATTACGAAAATACCATTCAATACCATCCTGGAAAAGCGAACGTGGTAGCTGACGCGTTGAGTAGAAGATCGTATGCGGGAATGAGTGTATACTGTCAACACAAATGCCTATTTTGTATGACGTACGAAGGATAGAGATAGAGTTAAAGACTCTAGGGACCCACGTGATGATGTCAAGTATACGTGTAGAACCAGCTTTAATTGATAAAGTTAAAGTTGCTCAAGCTACAGACCCGGAGCTGATGAATATGAAGAAGAAGATGTTATTCCAGAAACAAGAATCGATGAAGAAGAATACTTCGAGTCAACTCCAGAATTTGTGTTCATAACGATCCTGATTTGAAGTATAAAATCATGATAGAAGCATACAACACACCGTTCGCAATCCATCCTAGAAGTACCAAACTGTATCGTTATCTTCGACATACATTGTGGTGGAGCAATATGAAGAGAGAAATCGCAGAGTTTATCTTGAGGTGTTTAACGTGTAAATATGTTAAGGCGAAGCATCAAGAGCCATAAGGCGAGAAGAGCCCCGAGCCTCTCGCTGGTGACGTCTTATGTGGGATGCACCGAATCCAGACTCTCTGTAGGAGACGACGTTTTTGTGCGGTGGCAAACTGATAGGTACCATTGTGAGGTACTCTGGTTGAAGCACCATGAGAGTCACAGTTGGAATTGAGGAAATGACCTGAGAGTTAGAATCGAAAATGAAAACAAGGTATCCTCACATTTTTGACATACCAGGTACGTACGTCAATTTCGAGGACGAAATTTCATACGGAGGGGAGGTTGTAAGACCCCCCAACTTTTATGAATAAAGATTTAATTTCTCTATATATATTGTTTTAAGTAGTAAGGTGTTGATTTGATGATTGTGGTAAGTTATGGGGTGATTGGTGCAAGTTTTACAAAGTAAGCAAGTGGCTATAAAATATTCATTTTGCTGGGAAATATTCATTTGGTCGGGGAATATTCTTTTTATCAGGGAATATTTGTACGACGGCGCAATCATTTGTGGGCCCTATAACGAAAATTGTCGGATGAAGAAAACGACAAGAATAAGTTTTTTTAAAAATAACGGCGTGGTTGTTACCGTTAAAACTGTTGAAATACCCGGTGGTTAAAATACAGTAATATGCGGTATTGCACAGTAGTACACGGTATTGCATAGTAATTCTAATTATTGATTTTTACGTAAGAAGTCACTACTCAATAATTGTTACAGTAATTACTGTTTAATATTTTATATTATTGATTCAATAATTGCTACATTGATAATTGCATAATATTTTATTAATTCAATAATTGTCATTGCACAGTATTTCACATTGTCAAATCAATAATTCATATTATTTGAATAATATTATTAGATAGCATTATTGGCAATGTCTAAGGAAGTTCTGTCTAGGAGAGGTTATTTAATTGCGCGCTAGTAAGGAGAAATCCTTATCGAAAGGCCCCCTCTTTCCTGGGAACGACCTGGTTGTCAATATTGTAGTTCTGTATTATTATTTGTGAATAATTAATTATTAATTTATATGATAAAGAAATATTTATTTTTGTGAATATAAAAGAAGGAATTAGTGTTGAGGAGTTTTATCAGTATTGATTATTAATATAATATTAATGATAAAAAAATATTATTAAAAATGTATTTTGAGAAGCCAAGTGAATTGAGATAAATAGATGAATTTTTATTGAAGTATTTGTTGTAAATTTTGCTTATTATTTGGACCCCCATTTACCTATTTTTCAAAATAATTGGTATAAAATTATTCAGTATATATATATATATATATTATATGTGTGTGAAAGTGACATGTGGGGTGGGGCCCACATGTGGGATGAAAAATGAAAATAGGGTGGGAGGTGGGAGGTGGGAGGTGGGAGGTGGGAGGTGGGAGGGGGGAGGGAGCACTATTATTATATATATATATATATATATATATATATATATATTATATTTTATTTAAAGTTTTGTTTTATTAGAATATTTTATTGCACAGTAATGAATAGTAAAATCAAATTTTTCTGCCGGTGCGCGCCCGTGAATTCGTCCGAAATTTTTCACTGTGCAGTCCGTGATTTTTATTCAAATAGTACCCTTCCATTCTCTTATAAATAAGATGCTTAGTTTAGAAATGAAAATCACACTAGAATCAGAGAATTCTTCTTCTATAATACTGAGCGTATTTCTTTTGAGTTTAAGGAAGCTTTGAGTGTAGAAAAAATAGTATAAGTTTTCTTTGAGAATATCCCTGCCCTACCAGTCAGAAATACTCTTCTTTTAAGGTAAGTGGTATTATTTATTTCATATTCGCTTACGATATTATTTTTCGTATTCGTAAGGAATTTTATTGTCGTTCAATATTCGTAAGGAATATTATTTTTGTTCAATATTCGTAAGGAATATTATCTTCGTTCAATATTCGTAGGAATATTATTTTCATTCAACAGTCGTAAGGGATGTTATTTTCGTTCGTAAATGATGTTATTCTTTTCGATATCATTATGCCAAAATATTGGCATGAATTTTATTATGAAATTCTTACTTTTTCTGTCAGGGTTACTATTCACGTATACGACACTATTCACGAAAAAAATTAAAAAATTTTCTATTTGTCCAAGTTGACTATTATGGGTCCTATCTTTGATTGGATTCAAGTTTTGATCTTTATTCTTGAATTTTGCTCCACAATTTATTATTATGGAGTATTCTTGAACTTGGATAAACTAAATTACGAATCCCTAATCTTTGTCCTTTATCTCACTGGATTCGTTATTTATATTATTTTTCATCATCCTCAGTTCTAAATGGTAATATAACTGAATATCTTTGGCCTGTAGAGCAAAGATGGATGATTACTTGTTAAAATATCTTTGGCCTGTAGTGCAAAGATGAACGATTACCTGATGAATATCTTTGGCCCGTAGTGCAAAGATGGATAAGTGTTGAGATGAACATGACCAACTGGTGATACAAATGAATATCTTCGGCTCGTAGTGCAAAGATGAATATTTGATTCGAGATGTATATTGATTGATGTTACAGGGATAAAATATTGATGATGGACTTTTAAATCATAGAAGATAGTAGACTTCATTCTCTACTTAACTCTTCTAATGAATTGTTATTTTCGATGCGAATATTGATCTAAAACTTGTTGTCCATAATATTTTATCTGATTTATTGAAAGGCTAACGATAATTTATTTATTTTATTATCTTAGTCATAATATTCTTTACTGGGCTAGTTGAGCTCATCCTTTTTATCTATTGTCCTCTTCAGGGAATGAGAATGTTGCGGGAACTAGTCGGGGAACAGTGTGATGGTCAGAGTAGAGCAGTCGTAGTCCTCACTATTTTTGTAAAATAGTGGGATAATAATTATAATGAATAAGGAATGAATTTGAATGTTTATATTTCGTATTATATACGATTTGCATTGAAATTCACAGTTGTATGGTCGTATTTCTTACGACCTTTTTTTATAAAAGTTTTGTATTTGAAATTCTGTACCATGTATTTGGCGACTCAGAATGAGTTGGTATTGAACCTATTTTGGGGGTGTCACAATAGTGAAATTATTTAAAATAATAATAAAGCTTATAATTAAAGTTTAACCGAGATATCAACTTGATAAATACCCGGTAAGGTTTTAGGACACCGAAATCATGTCAAACATCAAGCAGACTTAAATAGTTTGAGTAGCTATGTATTGTTATCGATACTAACGTTCTATATAAATATGTTTAACATATTTAGGTATCATAAACACTTTGAATAACAAAATATAAACGTTCTTCGCACATGCAAGTGTTCTATCCTTAAAACTTATTACTTTACGCAAGTTCTTGAACCCTACTTTTACTTTGAGCAAGATTTCTATCTTGAATTCTTTTCGATATATTATACCGAACCAATTTGTTATCCATTTATTGTGAACTTAATGCTATTGTTTCAGCATAACTTAAGAAATAAATTACTTATTTACGTGATATTGAACTATTGTTTATCAAGCATAAACTGTTGTGTCAAACCAAATTATTTTGGTAAGACATCTTATACTGAGTTAAATTTACCCTTGATGAGACTTAAATTGTGTCTACAAATTGACACTAGAGTTAGGATGATATGCGTACTCCTAGGATATTGAATGGGCTGATCCCCTATATCATATCTGAATCTCACATATTTCTAAGTCTTTGTGACTGACAGAAATAGTTGATATAAAAATTTCAGTAATGGTTATGAACCCTCAGTTAAGTAAAATTGTTGAACTATAATTTCTTCAAATCAAACATGATGTTTATAAATATAAACTTGCTGAGCATGTCATAACTCATTCTTGCAAATCATTTCCTTTATAGTTTTAGATGGTAATCCCGGAACGTCTGGAATACATAATGGAAAGAGGTTATGTTTAGATTAGCTTTGTATTATTGTCTTTATTAATGTAAGTCTTATAAGACTTTTTGTAATAATAACTCAATGTTGAGAACCATGTAACCGAACTTATTATATGAAATATATTATCATCTTTTTTTTCCGCAATCGTGTACATTTACATTCTTAGATGATTTAGCAAATATTGTTGAACTCTTACAATATCCTTAGGAACTATAATTTGAGCGAGTGTATTGTCAATATGGACTGATCATGTTATTGCTGATACTCTTGATTTTGGATAGATAGGTACTATTGATATGAAAGCGATATTCATAATATACAATCTATACATCCAAGTGAGGGTATCCAAACACAGTAATAGTTCTGACGAGAATTATTATCTGTTATGGAATACTATGAACCTTGGATAGATAAGAATTATATCTTGTCGAATATTTATAGTTAAATCAGTTACATGTGAGCACCAAATCGGATACCATGGGTGTATAGATTTGGGGGCGTCACCTTAATTGAATAGTCGTGAGCACCAAATCAGATACCGCGGGTGTATAGATTTGGGAGCGTCACAAATTTTGATGAGGCCATGTTTGAGGACCGGATGTTGGGAGAATATGAGGAGCGAATTTTGGAGTTGGAATGTAGAGTCGAAGAATTAGAGGCTGAGACTCAGGAGAGACAGACGGAGATGCAGAAACTGAAGAATGAAGACCATGCAAGGAAACTTGAGATGCAGGAGCTAGAGGTCGAACTTGAATATCGCAAGGAAGCAGGGACCAAGCTAGGAGCTCTAATACACCATTTGGTATCCCAGAATACAGAGCTGGTAGTGCAGCTAGGACAGTCAAAGCAGAGGGAACTGAGTGAGAAGACAGAAAAAGAGGCTTTTCGCACACAGCTAGAGATGGAGGTTATTGAGAGGATCCATTTTGAGGAGAAGTGGGAGGGAGCCGATGATAGGGCTAATGACCTAGAGGATGAGGTGAGACGCAAGAAGAGGAAGATAAACAGGATTGGCTGTGCTTTTTCGCACTGCCATGGAAAGATTGATCTATGGTGTATACCATTACCCGACGGAAGAAGGACAGACCCGATATACCATGAGTAGGGATTTGGTAGCACACATCGGGCAGGTTGAGTACAAGAGCGCCGTGGAGGGCGGGATATTGGGATAGTTTGTTTAGTTAGGTGTCCCGTAGTTTAGATATGTTGTGTATGTATTATTGTGTAATCCCAATCTTTTGTGTAAGGTCTGAGATAGTTATGTAAACACCAAGTAGATTCATGTTAGAGGGGTAGTATGGCAGTGATTCCCCTTCTTCAATGATATTAGGGAATAGATGATGATATTTATAGAAGTATGCTAGGAAATGATCATATCGATGTAATGATTTGGCATATGATTATAAATGTTCTTATTTCAGAAACGTGTTATAAAATTTTATCTTCTTTTGCATTAAAGAATATAATTAGATAATAAGAATGAAATTTTGTGATGCAGAAAATGCCGCCCAGACGTAGACTAACGGCACCGGAGGAATCGATCAATAATGAGAGAGAGCAAGTAGACCTCTTTCAACGGCTAGTTGACTTGTTAGGAGAGGCCCTACGGGGGAGAAACAATGAACCAGTACATAACAACCAGCAAACGGTTCCAGTAACCAACTTTAAAGACTTTAGGAGTGTAGGACCTCCAGAATTTAGGGGTACTATTGATCCTATCGAGGCGCAGACTTTGATCAAAGAGATGGAGAAAGCATTCGCCATTGCTCGTGTGTGAAGATTAGAAGACTGTGTTCGCTACGTACATGATGAAGGATGAAGCAAACTACTAGTGGGAGGCTAATCAACAGAGAGTGGGAGAAGGAGTTATAACCTGGGAGAAGTTTATGACGTTGTTCTTCGAGAATTATTTCCCGAAGAGCATGAAGAATCGGATGGAGGTGAAGTTTCTAGAACTGAAACAAGGGGATATGACAGTGGCGCAGTATGCGGCTAAGTTCAACGAGCTCGCTAGATTTTCCACGCATTAAATGGACACTGAAGAGATAAAAGCTAGACACTTTGAACTAGGACTGAAACCTTGGTTGTTCAATAAGGTGTCAGTTCTCCAAATTGACTCGTTCGCCATATTTTTGGATAAGGTCATCATTGCGGAAGGAGGTAGTGAGGCTTTGAGTCAGTATAACAAAGAGAAGAAGAGTAAGAATAATGGAGGAGAGAGTCGTGGAGGAAGTAGTAGCGGATGAAGCAACTTAGGAAATAGACAGTGGGATAACAACAACAACAACAACAGAAACAACCATCAAGCGAGAAGTCATCAAGGAGGGTTTAAGAAGAGAGCTGAGGGATGCTCAAAGTGCGAGAAGAACCACCAAGGGGAGTGCTGGAAGGGACACAGTGTTTGCTACAACTGCGGCCAGGAGGGGCACATTTCACCAAACTGCCCAAAGCTAAAGAAGATCAAGGGATGTTTTTCTTGTGGCTCAACCGTGCATCAGATTAAAGACTGTCCAAAGAAAGAGAGCAGCGGAGGAAGCGTCCATCAGGGAGGAGACAACAAGCTCATGATTGGTGGACTGCCATAACCCAACCGATCGACAGCCAGAACCTTTAATATGACTGTCCAGGATGTACTGGCTGCGAAGGACATGGTGTCAGGTATTATCCCAATCAATAATATAAATGCCTATGTATTATTTGATTTGAGTGCTACCTATTCATTTGTGTCTGAAGATTTTACTACTCAATTAAACTTACCCCTAGAACGATTAAAAAACCCGTGGAACATAGAAGTTGCGAATAAGGAAGTAATCCCCGTAGAGTTTGTTTACTAAAATTTTTGTGCAAACCTTAGAGGACACAAACTAAGCGTAGACTTGATTCCGATTAGATTGGAGGAATTTGACGTGATGCTGGGAATGGATTAGTTATATAACCATACAGGGAATGGGGAGCACCGATGTTGTTTGTTAAGAAGAAGGATGGATCAATGAGGCTCTGTATTGATTATCGAGAATCAAACAGTGGCGATCAAGAATAGATATCCGTTACTGAGAATAGACGACCTTTTCGATCAGTTAAAGGGAGCAAAGTGTTTTTCAAAGATTGATCTGCGAACGGGTTACCATCAGTTGAAGGTAAGGAAAGAAGACATATGGAAGACGGCATTTCGAACCCGATACGGACATTACGAGTTTTTGGGGATGTCATTTGGATTGACTAATGCTCCAATAGCATTCATGGACTTGATGAATCGAGTTTTCAAGCCATACTTGGATAAGTTTGTTGTAGTTTTCATTGACGACATCTTGATTTACTCGAAGACAAAGGAAGCACACTCCAAACATCTGCAGATGGTATTAGAAGCGCTAAGAAGGGAGAAGATGTACTCAAAAATTTTGAAGTGCGAATTTTTGATGCAGAAGGTCCAATTTTTGGGGCACGTGATAGATAAGGATGGAATTTCAGTAGATCCTGCAAAAGTGGAGACAGTGAGTAATTGGGAGCAGCCAAAGACACCAACGAAGGTGAGAAGTTTCTTAGGGTTAGCCGGGTACTATCAAAGATTTATCCAAGATTTTTCTAGGATAGTGACCCCATTGACCAATCTAACGAGGAAGACGGTAAAGTTTGTTTAGACAGAGAAGTGTGAAGAAAGTTTCAAGGAGTTGAAAAAGAGGTTGATCGAGGCGTCTGTATTGTCATTGTTGGATGATGCGGGAGGCTTCGTGGTGTATAGTGATGCATCGCACAAAGGACTTAGCTGTGTGCTGATGCAATACGGCAAGGTCATTGTATATGCGTCATGACAATTAAAGGATTATGAAAAACGATACCCTACCCATGACTTGGAGTTGGCAGAAATAGTTTTTGCGTTGAAGATTTGGAGGCACTATTTGTATGGAGAAAAATGTGAGATATATATAGATCACAAGAGTCTGAAATATATCTTCACACAAAAGGAGCTAAACATGCGACAAAGATGGTGGTTAGAATTAATTAAGGAGTATGACTGTGAAATTCTGTATCACCAGGGAAAGACAAACGTAGTAGCCGACGCATTAAGTAGAAAAGGAAGGGAGAGGTTATTTGTGCTGACATCTCAGGAAGAGCTAATAAGAGAAATGGAGAGATTGGAAATAGAAGTGAAGGAACCCGAAAGATCCGAGGGGAAGTTATATGTAATGGAAGCTCATCTGACATTATTGGATAGAATAAAGGAATCAAAAGAAAATGATGGAAATTGTGAGAAGATAAGGAAGAGGATAGTAGAAAATGAAGAAGAAAAGTTCAAAATGGATAAGGATGGTATGTTAAGATTCAAAGATTGAGTATGGGTGCCAGCTGTAACCGAATTAAGAAAGGAGATCTTGCACGAAGCGCGCAATACGACATATTCTGTTCATCCAGGAGGCACAAAAATATATCGAGACCTTCGACAACACTTTTGGTGGCCCAACCTAAAACGAGAGGTTGTAGAGTGCGTCAGTAGATGTTTTACTTGTCAACGAGTCAAGGCAGAGCACCAGAGGCCAAGTGGTCTACTTCAACCGCTGGAGATACCGGAGTGGAAATGAGAGCACATTACGATGGACTTTGTTGTGGAACTCCCGGTCACACAGAAGAGTTATGATGCCATTTGGGTTATCGTGGATCGACTAACGAAGACAACTTATATTTTACCAATCAAAACTTGATTCAATCTTAATCAGTTAGCAAATTTGTACGTAAAGGAAATTATTTCGCGACATGGAGTGCCGGTGCCAATTATCTCTGATCGAGATCCGCACTTCACGTCAAATTTTTGGAAAAGCTTGCAATAAAGGATGGGAACACAATTAAGGTTGAGTATTGCTTATCATACTTAGACAAACAAACAGAGTGACTTAATAATACAAACGCTAGAGGATATGCTTAGAGCTTGCGTGATGGACTTCAAGGGGAACTGGGACGATCACTTACCCTTAGTAGAATTCACATACCATGCGAAGCTCTCTACGCAAGAAAATATAAAACACCATTGTGTTGGGATGAGGTCAGATAACGACGAATTTTGGGACCAGAATTAGTTCAACAAACAGCTGATGTGGTGACAACAATAAGAGCCAGATTGGTAGCAGCTCAAGATCATCAGAAGAAGTATGCAGATTTGCATCGTCAGTACCAAGAATTTGAAGTCGGCAGTTTCATATTTTTGAAAGTGTCTCCTTGGAAAAAGAAAAATACGATTCGGTAAGTAAGAGAAATTGCGTTCGAGGTTCATAGGACCATTCGAAGTTTTGAAGAAAGTAGTTGAAGTGGCGTTCAAGGTTGCTTTACCGCCTGAACTGGAACACATCCACAACGTGTTTCACATTTCCGTACTACGTCCATACAAGCCTGACAATAAGCATGTGATATACTATGAACCCATTCAAGTGGAAAAGAATCTGACATATGAAGAAGTTCCTGTCCAGATAGTAGATAGAAAAGAACAAACTTTGAGAAATAAAATCATATCTTTGGTAAAAGTAATTTGGCCAAAACCACAACGCCGAGGAGGCTATGTGGGACTTAGAGGATAAGATGAGGAGGGACTATCCCCATCTGTTTGTGTAACCTTGTACCAATTCCGAGGACGAAATTTTTATAAGGGGGGGGGGATGATGTAATATCCATGAATTTAATGAATAATATTAATAATTAAATTAATAAAAGTTGAATATTTATTGGAATATAAATAAATATTGTTGTGACATGGAATGTGATAATTCAATTAAATTGAGTTAAGTATATGACAACCATGTGTTATGGTGAAAATGATGAAAGGCTTAGTTTAAGCTTGTGCAATATGCTTAGTGTGGCATAATGTAAGATTAAGAAATTCATTAATTAAGTTAATGAAGGTATAATTTAATGATAGAGTAAGCAACTTACTATAATAAATTAATGAGTAAATAATTAAATAATATGATTGACTAATTTTTATTGTTATTAATTATTGGCTATATGCAATAGCATATAATGTGTAGTCATATAATAGAGTTACTTCATTCATTAATTATAAAATAAGGTGTGATATTAGAAGGTGAATAAATATTATATAAAACTATATAATAAAAGTGAGTTAAATCATATAATTCTACTAAGTTATATAAAGAAGCTTATGTGACATCATGAGGTATGGTGGGATAATTAAATATGTATTTTAAATATATAGGAAAAAATAAATCTAAGTAAATAAATATTTACTATTAAATATTTGATTCAATATTCATGTATAATTGAAATGATAAAGTTTTATGGAAAACAAGGGGTTATTAGTACCCAACGGAATTATATTCTAACCTAATTTAAATATTAATTGAACTAACCCAATGTACATGGATTATATGATTATGTGTATATGTGTCCATAACTAAAGTTTAGGAAATAACATTTTAGCATCAAATATAAACATATGAGCCAACAAGGGAATAAAACCCAAGTATAATGATACCATTTTTGCTAATGCTGAGTAACTAAACCAATTGTCCCAAATTAAGTGGCTCAATAGTGCATAACAATAACCTATTTCTACATTGCGTGAACTCAAGCCTGCATATGATGGCTTGATAGCTGAGTTTGATGGCTAGAAGGATGGGGGAGAAAGAGTGGGTGAATGCTTTTCACCAAATTCCCTCAATCCAATGGCTTCTTCTCTATTCCATTTGTTTAATTCAATGTGTAAGACTCCAAATCTGGGCAATGGATTCTCTATAAATTGGGACTCTCTCTTCTCAATTCAATTTGCTTAGTTTTCTGTTAAGTTAATATAGAGTGTGAGTATACTGAATTGGAGAGGAGTCTGAGAATTTGAAGCACAGCTAACAAACGTATTTCACAGAGGTAACGCTCATATGAGTGTTCTTAATTTCAAGTTTTACAAATTCTTAGAATTAACATGAATTACTTTGTAATTAGTTTGGTAATTAATGACTTTGTGTTAGCTGAGTTTCGTGTGTGATATGGAGTCATTATGTTGGTCTGAGCATGCTATATTGTGGAATTTCACGTTTGGTTTCTAAGTTCTGTAGAAGCAGAGCCGTTCCTGGAACTATCCGGGAAGGGCACAGCTGCGCCCCTTCTACAGTTCAAACCGGCATAGCTGCGCCGAGCACCAGTCTTGAATTCTGACTTCTGCTATATTCTGTTATCATGGACATGTTATTTTGGCTTAGTCATGCATGAATTTAAGCATAGCTTGTGGTCTAGAGTCACCGTACATTCCATGTATTTTTTTAGTTGCTTAATATATGTTTTCTAAAAAAGAAACTTAGAGTTTTGAAAATAAACTTTGATGAAACCTATGGTATTTGAGTGCTGAACCTTGTAGCCTATGTTTATAGCTGAGTTAGACATATAAATGAGCATCAGATGATATTTGAAGTTGTTTTGCCTATCATCAACTTGTGCTAGCTTGTTTTTAAGGAAAACTCGAACTTTGGAGAACGAACTTGATAGAAATCGTGTACCTTAGGTTCTAACCATATTAGCTTGTGCATATAGTTTAGTTATGCATGAAATTTGATTCAAGTTGATATGCATGTGCTAAAATTCTTAACTTGGCTTAAAATGACTTTTTAAAAGAAAACTTGAAAGCTTTGAAACTAATATTTGCAAGCATGATGTTGTTTATATTCTGAACTTTAGAACATGTATATTAAGACTATTTATATCTCTCAACATGACCTATATGCATGCTCACGTAGTTAGACTCAATGTAAGGCTATTCAAGTACGATTTTATACAAGTTTTCAAGAGGTGAACTATATTAACTATGTGTAAATGATGTGAACACATGCGATCATGCATATTACAGGTTGTATAACCTTCTTATATGAATAGATGATTAATATAGTTGACCTCGTGATTTCATGAACTTATTTGGCCTTATTTCTTTAGAAATTCTAAACTAGAACCATAACGTGTAAAGGTGATCTTGAAATGATCTTTGAAGCATGCAAGACCCTTTAACATGTGTATATACTATGTATTAAGATCCATGTATGCTAAGAAATGAGATAGGATCAGGAAAATCAAAGCTCAGCTCTGGTCTGGCAAGGGGGAAGCGCAACTGCGCCGTCCCAAAGCCTAATTGTAGCGCAGCTGCGCCTTCTTGCAGTTTGACCTGACTGTTTTATTTGTGATATGAGACTTGTAACATGTGTATAGTGCTACTTTAAGTTATAATATATGATTACAATGATATTTAATGTGTTCAAGCATGAAATGGCTATATGGAATCAAGAATCTAAAGGTTTTTTACAAACTTTCTAAATGTTTTTCCATAAGCTAAGTAAATGGTAGTTATGTAATAACCGCATATTTTTATATAATTAAATAAAAAAATTTGTGTATAATTATTTTTTATTTCTATCAAAATAAGGGTGGGAATACGTGCCATGTAAAGAATATGTATATATGTGATAAATATATATTTATTTATTGCATGAATGATTTTAAATAAATTTTTCAATAAAAGAATTGTTGATTATTATAAATTATATTCTTATAATAAATTAATTTTGATAGTAAAAATATTTCATTACTTATTTTTCCATGAAAATATGATTAATATATTATTTAAATAATATATGAAGTAATTCTTAAAATTCTTAAAATAATTATTTTATTATATGAATTTATCAAGATTAGTTAAGTTAATTATTTTAATTTAATTAATAATGGTATATAAGGTAAAGTGTCATTATAGATCAAAACCCTAATTTTTGATCTATATTATGAAATTTCATTAATTAATACAATTATTGTATAATTGTATTTAAAAAGAAAGTATATTTATGTTATGAATAATAAAAAATTATTTTCTTAAGGAATTTGAATATTAAATATGATTAATAACAATATTTGTATTCAAATATATGTAAGTATATTAATACAAGATATGATTATAGATTTTATATATAATTATGATAATTAACATAATTATATGAATATATATTAAGGATTTATTTATTTATTTTGTTTAAATATTAAACATAGTATTTAATATGTTTGTAGTTAAATGAAAGTGTGGATATTATGTGATTAAGGATAATGATTAGGAAACCCTAATTCATAAATTTGGGAACCCTAATTATAGCAAGAAACCCTAATTTTTACAAAAACCCTAATTTTATATTAAAAATCTAAAATTTTAAATTAGTGTGTTTTAATTAATTTTTTTATTTAATTCCTAGTAATTTTTCAAACTCTAGGAATTATTTGACAAACCCTAAGGGTTAAAACCTAAGGGTTAAACCCTAGAAGTATGTCTCATGGACAAGTATACCCTTAAAAGGATTTATAATTTATAAAAATAGCATTTTTGGTTTTGTTTTATTAAGTTGCTTGCATATCTTGCCAAGATCTATGCTAGATATTGCACACATGTTGCAAATCTCTCATCTACTAGCCGAATTTGGCTGCTAGCAATCAGATTCAATGAATCAAAACCATAGCAAGAAAAGAAAAAGAAAAGAAATATTTCAATTATTTTCACCCACACAAGCCGAGACTCTTTCTCTCTCTAAAATTCACGAAATTTTCTCTCTAACTTGGTCACAATATCAAACAATAACATCCCATACACTAAACCATAACAGATCCAAGGTTAGAAATCAAAAGATTGCTCAAGAAAGGTATAAAACCTAACCCTTTTGATAGATCTTTAATTTTTCGTTAGATGTTATGTTTAAGTGTTAATATATGTTGTATATTATGTGTATTGATGATCTGGATTGAGAAACAATATTTTCAATACATCGAAAGGCTCGAAATCATGAATTTTTCAAAACTGCCAAGAACCTTAATTTTGTCCTCTGACAGCCCAAAGTCAAGTCCTTTAATTCTCAATCTGTTGATGCTATGTTATGTTTAATGCTTGGTATGTGTAGTATGTTATATGCTTAGTAAACTACAAAAAAAATCATGCTCATATCATGTATATATTGCAAGATATTGTTGGTCAAAACCCGTTCACCGATCAGATTTCTGTTTTTAGGTAACCCAGAAAATCTATGAATGGTCTGACAGGCATTTTGCAAAGCCCAGATCTCCTTCATGTGTTGTTAAATGTTCATGAAAGTACAAAACTTTGTTATTTGGTATGTGAACTACATGTTTATTGCTTTAGATTGTATTTAGCAACAATGGACTGGAAATTATTAACGGTCAAGCAGCGTTGACCGAGCATAGAATATGAATTTCTGAAAATTCCAGAAATCGTGAAGAACAGTTTGGGCTAGGCAGTTTGACCAGCCTAGATCTTCCTTGTGATATGTTTTTGAACCTTATAAGTGCTTTACCTTTGGACTACAACATACATACTACATCACTGAAGCACTCTAACACTTTAAACCTTCACAGAACCCAAGATCTGAGCCGTCAAAACTCGTTGACCAACAATGACTTCATTTCTGGAAAACCCAGAAATGAAGATAGGGTTGGTTAGGTGGTTTGACCCTCAATTTCCACTTGATTTAATGATGTTTGAACATCAAACTTGTAATGAACCTCTAGCCCTACATTTGTACTACACCATTGAAGCAGTTACAAGCCCAAAAATCAATTAAAATCGAATCAGTGGTTGGTCAAAGTAGGCATGCTCGCATTGACTAGGTTGTTCTTCAGGAAATGAAGACCAGCTATAGCGACGGTTACTATCGCTGTAGCCCTACAGCGACAGTTTTAAATAAAATTAATTATATTAATTAAATAAATAAAAATGAATAGAAATTAATTATAAAAAAATTCATAAAATAATTTTAAAAATTATTTTAAGTTATAAAAATTAACTTTTAATATTTTGACATAAAATTCATTAATATTTTAATTTATTTAAATATTAATGATATTTAATTTATTTAATAAATATATAAATAAATTAGTTAAAAATAATTTTAATAAATTAAAAAATCATTTTAAATGATATTAAAGTATTAAAAAATATTTTAAGTTATAATAAATAACTTTTAATATTTTTGATAAGAATTTTATTAATATTTTAATATTAATAATAATGAATTATTTAATAATTGTACTAAATAAATTATTTAAAAATGATTTAAAAGTTTTATAAATCATTTAAAGGTGAATGAGTTACTTAATTATAATTTGATTAATTATAATTAAGAGTAAATGTTTAATTTAAATTATAATTTTGTGAAATTATAATGTATAGAGGTTGATTTATTAGATGTTAATTTAAATTATAATTTATGTAATTATAATTTAATAAATGCATGTTTAATTATGGATTATAAATGGATAAACACATAATTAATTATAAATTATGTAATTATAAATGCATGATGTAGTTTAATTAATTTTAAATTATAATTATTTATAATTTAAATGGTAATTATAATTTAAGTAATTATAATTTGATTAAGTGTTTAAAATTATAATTGTTTAATTATAATTTAGCTAAATACATAATTTAATTATGTGACTACGAATGTGATGTAATTAACTATGTGATAGTTAATTATTATTATTTATTTAATTAGAGTGAGTTAATCATGAGGGTTAACCACTTATGTGAATTAATTATGTGTTAACTAATTTAGGTTATTGTGATTGAATATGTATGTATGTAGGAAGTGTTAAAGTACGTGGTGGAGTTAAGTAGCTTGCGCGTAAGGCAAGTCTTCTAAACCCTAAACTCGTTAATTCTATGCAAGTGTTCTAAACCCTAATCTTGTTATTTCTACGCAAGTTTCTTTGAGTTCATATATTCATTGTTGAGAATGTCCTTTCCATTTCAGTATTGGACAATTGTTTATTTAATTGAAATGGTCTTAACTTATTGTTGAAGTAAGATCCAGTTATTATTTTAAATGCTTTAAGTTTACTTCTAAAGCATATGTTAATTCATAATTCTTTTATTATGAATTATTGGAAGTCGATTCAACTAATCCTTAGTTGATGAACGTGAATTCTAAATTACCTTGGTAAGCTTATCCAAATCAAACTTTCTTTGGTGCGGACTTGAATTCAAATTACTGAGTTGAACAACCCTAATTATTAGGGAAGATGATTACGCATAGCGTTAAGATGTTTGTGCACAATACATGGTACAAAGGACTGATCCCCCTAAGTACGAGTTAAGGTCCATAGTCTTATTGACTGTTAAAGGTTTCAATAGAAATATTTATAACCTAGGACAAGAAGAGTTCAAAGGTTTTGTGACCCTCAGATAAATTCTGTATTCGAATTTGAATGTTGATAGAGAATTATTATTCAATTCTTTATTGTTGAAGTAAGCTAAATTATTCAGATTCTTTTTAAAGATATTCTTTCATGAATATATTATTGTTAAACTCCAGTGAGCTGTGGTTTGCTCACTCTTGCATTAAATAACAATTTCAGTTAAGGTTGATAACGCTGATGCTTCGTCTACAAGTAAGGGCAAAGGAAAGCAACGCAAGTGAAGACTTGTTTTAATTTAATTGAGAATGAATATAATGAGACATGAATGTTATGTTTCCGCACTTTATTATT
Source organism: Panax stipuleanatus (assembly GCA_020205555.1). Taxonomy (NCBI): domain Eukaryota; kingdom Viridiplantae; phylum Streptophyta; class Magnoliopsida; order Apiales; family Araliaceae; genus Panax; species Panax stipuleanatus. Next base: position 90,677,101 of record CM035122.1, on the reverse strand, counting down.
TTATGTCAGGTTTAGAGTAACCCGGGATTATTTTAAAAGGGTTGTAACCCTTGTTGTAAGGGAGATTTATTTATTTTAATTTAAGTTGAAGCTTATTTTGCATTATTCATTGGGTAGATGTATGTTATATTAGAAAGTGAACACCAAATCATGTGAAAAGGAAGTACCCGGATTTGGGGGTGTCACAGGTTGGTATCAAAGCTATAGGTTATGAAACCTTAGGTGGGAAAAAACCTTAGGTAGTAGCCTTATGGTAAGATCGAAAAAATAGTGATGTTAGGTAAAGATAATAAACTACCTTATGTGCCTATGTGTTTACACTTTAGTATTCGAAGAGTGACGATTCATTATCACGTAATAATGAACTTTAATTTTTTTTTGTCAAGATGTCGAACGTTGGAGAACCTAGTCAGGCTAGAGAGGATGTACCTCAGGTGCCTAGAGAAGAAGAGCCCCGTGACATACATGTTGTCTAGGAGTAGCTGGTTAGGAGAGAGCCATCTCCAGTGATCACCGTAGCTGGTCGGGAGCATGACCTGACACCTATTCCAGAGGATGAGGACGAGGACGAGTTTGAAGAGGAGGAAGAGGAGGAAGAGGATCCCGAAGAGAATTCCCACCTCACTCTACTAGTGCTGAGATGTACGAGGCGGTCTTTGATAGCAATGTGGAGCTTCATGGACGCGTAGGAGATCTCGAGGAGACTATCCAGCAGCGAGACGAGACGATCGAGGAAATGACAAGTGACCTAGGAGATGCACAGTGGAACCTGATACATATGGAGGTTGAGAGAGATGCTGCTCAATTTGAACTGGCGAAGTTGAAGTAAGGAGGAGTCGAGGAAGCATGCCAAAGCTGAGGAGTCAAGCTTGAGAGCTAATCAACGAGCCGATCGAGCTGAAGGTGAAGCTGAAGCCAAGAGGGCCAAGCTCAGGGAAACAGAATATGCTTTTCATACAGCGATAGAGAGAGCTCAGGACCGTATTTTCTACTACCCAGCTCAGTTCCAAGGTTTACCGTGGTATGTGGCGGACCGAAGAACGGCATTTCGGGTAATGGAAGAGGAACGCAGAGAGGCTGTGAGATGCATTAATATGCCTAGGCAGTGGCAGAAGTAGTAGTAGCAGTAGTAGAGTTTTGTTTATGTATTGCTTTTTGAAGTAAGTAATGTAAATCCCATAATTTGAGATAAGAATGGGATGAGTTAATAATGTAATCCTGTAACTTTTCTAGTTCAGGAAGGATGATGTAAATGGCAGAAATGCTATCTGGTTGATGTTTTTTAAACTACGACTAATGAATAAACGAAGTTTATTGATGTGCTATGTGTTCTATGTGAACTAAGTTATTCGAACATTTAAGTATGAACTTGAATATTTAAAAATTGAATAAAGGGTCTAATAATAATATTTTCTTAATAGAAAATGCCTCCTAGAAGAAGAGTAACGCGTCAAAACCCCGAGGGTTCGACGAACAACAATAATAACGATGGGACAAATCCCAACTCGGTTCAGCAGTTGGTGAACCTGTTGACAGGAGCTCTTGCGAATTAGCCGCAAGTGCAGGGAACTACGTTCAAGGAATTCAAGGCAGTAGGACCGCCTGAGTTCACAGGATCGACTAATCCTATTGAGGCTCAGACATGGGTTATGGATATGGAGAAGGTGTTTGACGTGGCTAGGGTAGGGGAAGACCAAAAGACAGCATTCGCGGCTTTCATGTTGAAGTCGAATGCTAGTTTTTGGTGGCAGGCTAACAAGACCCGAGAGGGAGAGGGAGTCATCACGTGGGAACGTTTCAAGGAAATGTTCTACGAGATGTACTTTCCAGTGAGTTCGCAGGACCAGATGGAGGTCCAATTCCTAGAACTAAAGCAAGGAGGGATGACGGTGTCCGAGTATGTCACTAAGTTCAACGAGTTGGCCAGGTTCGCTACTCACCAGGTCAGCACTGACGCTAGAAAGGCGAAAAGGTTTGAGCGGGGACTAAAGTCCTGGCTCTACAGCAAGGTTTCTATGTTCCAGCTGAATACCTTTGCAGCTGTGCTAGAGAAGGCCATACTTGCTGAGGGAGGAAGCGAAGCGGTGACGAAGTTCAACCAAGATAAGAAGAAGAAGAATGAGGTAGAAACCAAGTCTGGGGGTAGAAGCACTGTGAACCAGAAGGGGAAGTGGTTTGATAATACCTTTGCTGGGAGTCAGCAAGGAAGCCAACAGAAGAGGAAGTTCGAAGCATGTGCTATATGCGGTAAGAATCACACTGGCGTGTGCATGAAGGGGAAGCGGGTGTGCTTCAACTGTGGTCAGGAAGGCCACATCGCGCCTAATTGCCCAAACCCGAAGAAGGGAGCTTGCTTTACATGTGGATCCAAGGATCACATGGCTCACAACTGCCCGAAGAAGCTGACGGCAGGGTCAACAGGGAACGGAGGGAATGGAAGCGGCAGTTCCGTGACTATCGCTGCACCATTGCAAGCTGTTCGACCCACTGCACGAACATTCAATATGACAGTGCAGGATGCTGTGCAATCAAAAGACGTGGTGTCAGGTATTATTCCGATCAATAGTATAAATACATATGTATTATTTGATTCGGGTGCTACTTGCTCATTCATATCTGATGATTTTGCTAAAACCTTAGACTTACCTGCAGAGGAGTTAGTTTACCCTTTGAACATAGAGATTGCGAATAGGGAAGTTATTCCTATTAGGAGCGTTTATAAGAACTATAGATTGGACATTAAGGGTCAGGAGCTTAGAGTATATTTGATTCCGATAAAACTTGGGGAATTCGACGTCATACTAGGTATGGATTGGTTGTTCAACCATGGGGCGATAATCGACTGTCAGAAGAAGTCGGTAAACCTTACGACTCCTTCGAAGTTAGTGTTCTATGGTAGAAAATCGCCTAGACAAGCGAGTTGTCTGACGGTTATGCAAGCCAAGAGACTTTTGACGCAAGGCTGTGTGGGATATCTAGCCTACATAGTAGATACGCGTAAGGAAAGCCCGAAGGTGGAGGAGATATCAGTAGTTAAGGAGTTTGTGGGTTTTTTTCTGAGCGATTTGCCATGACTTTCACCAGATAGGGAGATAGAGTTCGTGATCGATCTAGCGCCGGGAACTTCTCCAATTTTAAAGGCTCCGTACCGAATGGCTCCAGTCGAGATGAAGGAACTGATGGTTCAACTGCAAGAATTACTAGATAAGAAGTATATCCAACCAAGCGTTTCACCAGTTTTGTTTGTGAAGAAGAAGGATGGGTCGATACGTCTTTGCATTGATTATAGGGAGTTGAATAAAGTTACGATCAAGAATAGGTATCCTTTACCTAGGATCGATGACTTGTTTGATCAACTGAAGGGTGCGAAGTACTTCTCAAAAATTGATTTGAGAAGCGGGTATCATCAATTGAAGGTAAGGAAGGAAGATATACCTAAAACGGCTTTTAGGACTCGATATGGTCATTACGAGTTCTTGGTGATGTCATTTGGTCTCACGAATGCCCCAGCTGCGTTTATGGACTTAATGAACAGGGTGTTCAAGCCATTTCTGGACAAGTTCGTGGTAGTGTTCATAGATGACATCCTGGTTTATTCCAAGACCGAGGAGGAACATGCTGAACACTTACGACTAACCTTAGAAGCCCTGAGACGAGAAAAACTTTACGCTAAATTCTTGAAATACGAATTTTGGTTGGAACGTGTGCAATTTCTTGGCCACGTGATCGACAAGGATGGTATTTCGGTGGATCCGTCGAAGGTTGAAGTTGTTATAAATTGGGATCAGCCGAAGACGCCGTCTGAAGTGAGGAGTTTCTTGGGATTGGCAGGTTATTACCGAAGATTTATCCAAGACTTTTCTAGATTCGCAACTCCGTTGACGAATTTAACTCGTAAAACGGTTAAATTTGTTTGGACGGAGAAATGTGAGGAAAGTTTTCAAGAGCTGAAGAAGAGGCTGAGTACTGCGCCTGTTTTGTCGTTACCGGATAATACGGGAAATTTCGTAGTATATAGCGATGCCTCACTTAAAGGATTAGGCTGTGTATTGATGCAGAACGGCAAAGTCATTGCCTATGCGTCACGTCAGCTAAAGGATTATGAGAAGGGGTATCCGACCCATGATCTAGAATTGGCGGCAGTAGTGTTTGCCCTAAAGATTTGGAGGCACTACTTATATGGAGAAAAGTGTGAAATATACACAGATCACAAGAGTCTGAAGTATATATTTACCCAGAAGGATTTGAACATGCGCCAAAGAAGATGGTTGGAACTGATTAAAGACTACGATTGCGAGATACTTTACCATCCGGGTAAAGCTAACGTTGTCGCCGACGCTTTGAGCAGGAAAGATCGGGAGAAGCTGAACGTGTTAACCGATCAAAATCGGTTAATAGAACAGATGGCTAGATTGGAGTTGGAAGTGAACTTTTCGAAGGAATCGGATGAGATGTTGTTTCAAGTAACCACTGGTTCTACTTTAGTAGACAAAGTGAAAGAAGCACAACTTCATGATGAAGAATGTGAAAAGATTCTGAAGAGGTTAATTGATGGCGAAGAGTTCAAGTTCAAGATCGATAGTGAAGGTCTGTTATGATTTGAAGGTAGAATCTGGGTACCGCCAGTACCAGAGGTCAAAGAGGAGATTCTGAGCGAAGCTCATAGTTCTAGATATTCTATTCACCCTGGGAGTACGAAGATGTACCAGGATCTCAGGCATTATTTCTGGTGGCCGAATATGAAGAGGGACGTTGCTGAATGCGTTGCGAAGTGCTTAACGTGCCAGAAAGTCAAGGTAGAACATCAGAGACCAAGTGGACTGCTGCAACCGTTAGAAATTCCAGAGTGGAAGTGAGAGCACATCACGATGGATTTCGTGGTAGGTCTTCCAACGACTCAGAAGGGATTTGATGCGATATGGGTTATAGTGGATCGACTGACGAAGTCAGCCCACTTTTTGCCGATCAGGGTTAAGTACAACCTGGATAAACTAGCGAAGCTCTACGTGAAGGAAATTATTTCTTGACATGGTGTTCCGGTGTCGATTGTGTCCGACAGAGATCCATATTTCACGTCTAATTTCTGGAAGCGTTTGCAAGAATGTATGGGAACGCAATTCCGAATGAGTACAGCGTATCATCCTCAGATTGATGGACAGAGCGAGAGAACGATTCAAACGCTTGAGGATATGCTGAGAGCTTGTGTGATGGACTTCAAAGAAAGCTGGGAGGATCATCTACCGTTGGTGGAGTTCGCTTACAATAATAGTTATCATGCGAGTATAGGCATACAACCTTACGAAGCATTATATGGCAGAAAATGCAGAACTCCTTTGTGCTGGGATGAAGTCGGTGAACGTCAATTGTGGGGACCAGAATTGGTACAACAAACCGCCGAAATGGTGAAGCTGATCAGAACGAAATTAGTTGCTGCTCAAGACAGACAGAAAAAGTATGTCGATTTACATCAACAGAACCGAGAATTCTTACCAGGAAGTTTCGTGTTCCTGAACGTATCTCCCTGGAAAGGGAAGATTCGATTCGGAAAGAAAGGGAAGCTGAGTCCCAGATTTATTGGACCTTTTGAGGTACTACGAAAGGTGGGCGAGGTTGCTTACGAGATTGCATTACCTCCGGAGCTCGAGAATATACATAATGTCTTCCATATTTCTGTGTTAAGACCTTACAAGCACGATTATAAACATGTAATAGAATATGAACCTTTGCTATTTGATAAAGACTTAACATATGAAGAAGTGCCTGTTCAAATAGTTGATAGAAAGGAACAAGTACTTAGGAATAAAGTGATACCTTCTGTTAAGGTAATCTGGAGGAACCATAGTGCTGAAGAAGCTACGTGGGAACTTGAAGATGTTATGATGAAATCTTATCCGCATTTATTTGCTTAGTTTTGTATAACCCCTTATGTACTGATTCTGGGGACAGAATCCTTTTAAGGAGGGAAGAATGTAATAGGCGAGAAAAATTTTATGTGTGATTCTGGGGACAGAATCCTTTTAAGGAGGGAAGATTGTAACGATTGAGATTTTATATTTAATTTTAAATATTTATTGAATTAAATAAATATTTATGTGAATTATTTATTGAGTTAAATAAATAAATTATGTGATTTATGGAGTGATTTAATTAAGTGTTATATATTAGTTAAATGAATGTGTAATATTTATTTAATTAATGTATATTAATTTTATGAAATTAGTTCTAATTTAATTGAGATAATTGAATTAGATGAGATTATGTGATGAAGTGTTATATGAATTATAATTAGCAAGTGATTATAATTATGTGGCAATTTTATGTGATTAATTGATGTTAGATTTTAATTGATTAAATTAGTTGATTAGTATTTAATTAATTAAAATGTGACGTCAAAAGTATGTGTTAAATAATTTGTTAAAATAAAGAAAAGAATTTTTAAATGATTTTTACCAAACAAGGCCCTTGCTTTTGTTTTAAAAGACTGTTGCCAAACAGGGCCCTTACACTAGCTTAAACCTAATTTACCTAAACCATGCCTAAGTTAGTAAAACTAGTTTCTAATTTTCTTGTAGCCAAACAAGCCAAGTTGGCTTTTGAATTTTGTAACTTACGTAATTAGTAGTAGTTAGTGTATAATTATGATATGGGAGTTACCTATTCTATTATATGTATATTGTATATATGTTAGTGTTATAATCTTAAGTCTAAACAAAGAAAAGAGAAGGAGAGAAAGAACAGAGAATATCAGAGAAGAAAAGAAGGAGAAAGAATTGGTAGATCTCAAGCTCATAATAATCTTTTCTTTACACTCATAGCTAGAAAGGTTAGAATTCTATATTCTTTATATTTTATTCTCTGTCAAAAATTTAGTTTTCATGAAAGTTGTAGTCATGAATTTTATATATATGATTGTGTTCATGTGTTATTGGTAGTAATTGTATGAAAGGATTTTCAAAAATCAAATTACTGTAGAAATATATTTTAACAGAGAATTTATATTTATATGAGTTCATATGGAATTTCATGAGTTTGGTTAAATTTAATTGACAAATTCATGCAATTGGTATGTGTTAATATGCTTATTAAGTAATTACTTGATGCTATCTTCAACTTCGTACGTAATGCATGTATATAAGTTTGAATTGATGGAGAAAAATAGTTACAGTAGATTATTTTTGAGAAAATATGAGTTTTCATGAAAATGGCCAAAATGGATTTTCAAAACTTGTGATTATCATTGTTTAAATGATTTTGAGTTTGAAAGCATGCTTTATATATGTGTAATAGCGTATATATGTTTTTTACAGAGTCTATAGTACTGTATTTTTAGAGTTGTTGGATTGTTTGGGTTGATCGGTTAAACAGAGGGCCGTGGCTGTCTGCGTCTGGCCGAGCTGCTACGCGGCTGCGCCGGCAGCCAGGCCAAGAGCAGCGCAGCTGCGCCACTGGCCTATCCAAGATTCCTTCCCTGCGCAGCTGCGCCGGTTTGAAGGCAGCTGGCTGCGCAGCTGCGCCGGGCACAGTGCTTGGGCAGTGAGTTTTGCTTACTCGTGCAGTTTTATTTGATAGCTTATGATAATTGGTTATAATAATGAGCATGAATTCAGTGGCTATAACATGTTGCTAGTATGAGTTGGACAATTTCATAATTAGAGAAAAGAGTTTTGAAAACCTTAATTAAATTATAATTGTTTATTAGTAAAATGAGTTACTTAATTATAATTAAGAGTAAATGTTTAATTTAAATTATAATTTTGTGAAATTATAATGTATAGAAGTTGATTTATTAGATGTTAATTTAAATTATAATTTATGTAATTATAATTTAATAAATGCATGTTTAATTATGGATTATAAATGGATAAACACATAATTAATTATAAATTGTATAATTATAAATGCATGATGTAGTTTAATTGATTTTAAATTATAATTATTTATAATTTAAATGGTAATTATAATTTAAGTAATTATAATTTGATTAAGTGTTTAAAATTATAATTATTTAATTATAATTTAGCTAAATACATAATTTAATTATGTGACTACGAATGTGATGTAATTAACTATGTGATAGTTAATTATTATTATTTATTTAATTAGAGTGAGTTAACCATGAGGGTTAACCACTTATGTGAATTAGTTATGTGTTAACTAATTTAGGTTATTGTGATTGAATATGTATGTATGTAGGAAGTGTTAAAGTACGTGGTGGAGTTAAGTAGCTTGCGCGTAAGGCAAGTCTTCTAAACCCTAAACTCGTTAATTCTATGCAAGTGTTCTAAACCCTAATCTTGTTATTTCTACCCAAGTTTCTTTGAGTTCATATATTCATTGTTGAGAATGTCCTTTCCATTTCAGTATTGGATAATTGTTTATTTAATTGAAATGATCTTAACTTATTGTTGAAGTAAGATCCAGTTATTATTTTAAATGCTTTAAGTTTACTTCTAAAGCATATGTTAATTCATAATTCTTTTATTATGAATTATTGGAAGTCGATTCAACTAATCCTTAGTTGATGAACGTGAATTCTAAATTACCTTGGTAAGCTTATCCAAACCAAACTTTCTTTGGTGCGGACTTGAATTCAAATTACTGAGTTGAACAATCCTAATTATTAGGGAAGATGATTACGCATAGCGTTAAGATGTTTGTGCACAATATATGGTACAAAGGACTGATCCCCCTAAGTACGAGTTAAGGTCCATAGTCTTATTGACTGTTAAAGGTTTAAATAGAAATATTTATAACCTAGGACAAGAAGAGTTCAAAGGTTTTGTGACCCTCAGATAAATTCTTTATTCGAATTTGAATGTTGATAGAGAATTATTATTCAATTCTTTATTGTTGAAGTAAGCTAAATTATTCAGATTCTTTTTAAAGATATTCTTTCATGAATATATTATTGTTAAACTCCAGTGAGCTGTGGTTTGCTCACTCTTGCATTAAATAACAATTTCAGTTAAGGTTGATAACGCTGATGCTCCGTCTACAAGTAAGGGCAAAGAAAAGCAACGCAAGTGAAGACTTGTTTTAATTTAATTGAGAATGATTGTAATGAGACATGAATGTTATGTTTCCGTGCTTTATTATTTCATGTCAGGTTTAGAGTAACCCGGGATTATTTTAAAAAGGTTGTAACCCTTGTTGTAAGGGAGATTTATTTATTTTAATTTAAGTTGTAGCTTATTTTGCATTATTTATTGGGTAGATGTATGTTATATTAGAAAGTGAACACCAAATCATGTGGAAACGAAGTACCCGAATTTGGGGGTGTCACAAGACCATGGGATGAGAATAATTATATTAAATCAATATAAATTATTCTATTATTTCGCTGTATGAGTTATTAGTGTATTTTTAGAATTAGATTGTGAAACACTAAATTTGAGATATTAGTGTCTGAATTTGGGAAAGTCAAAGTAATTCTTCATCATTTTATCTTCAAATTTTCACGTAGCTTCTTCAGCATTGTGGTTCCTCCATATTACCTTATAGAAGGTATTAAATTATTTTTGAGAACTTACTTTTTCCTGTCCACTATCTGAACCGAAACTTCTTTATACGATAAATATTTCTCGACTTGCAAGGGTCTGTATTCTATTATATGTTTATAATCAGGTTTGTACGGCCGTAACACTAAAATATAGAACACATTATAAATGTGTTCTACTTCTGGAGGTAAAGCTACCTCATAAGCCACTTCACCCACCCTCCTTAGCACTTCAAAAGGTCCAATGAACCTCGAACTCAACTTTTCCTTTTTGCCAAATCTTATCTTCCCCTTCCAAGGAGATACTTTCAAGAAAATGAAGCTACCTACTTCAAATTCTCGCTTCTACTGATGCTGATCCGCATATTTCTTTTGCCTGTCTTGAGCAGTTACTACTCTCGTTCTTATCACTTTGACAATTTTCACAGTCTGTTGCACCAATTTTAGTCCCAGCAGTTGATTTTAACCGACCTTAACCCAGCATAATGGAGTCCTGCACTTCCTTTCGTACAACGCTTCGTAAGGCGACATGCCAATAATTACGTGATAGCTGTTATTATAGGCAAACTCGACTAAAGGTAGATGGTCATCTCAATTTCCTTTAAAATCCATGACACAAGTTCTTAACATATCTTCTAACGTCTGGATTGTTTTTTCACTCTGTCCATCGATTGGAGGATGGTACGATGTACTCATTCTCAACTGCGTTTCTATACGTTCTTGCAAACTCTTCCAAAAATTTAATGTGAAATGCGGATCTTGGTCGACAAGATTGATACTGAAACACCATGCCTTGAGACAATTTATTTGACATATAACTTTGCAAATGATCTAAATTAAACCTAATCTTGATCGGTAAGAAATGTGCTGACTTTGTCAGTCGATCCACGATAACCCATATCGCATCATAGCCTCTCTGAGTAGTTGGAAGACCTACCATGGAATCCATCCTAATATACACCCATTTCCATTCTGGTATCTCCAATGGTTGTAACAGACCACTTAGCCTTTGATGTTCTGCTTTGACTTTCTGAAAAGTTAAGCACTTTACAACACACTTAGCAACCTCTCGTTTCTTGTTCGACCATCAAAAATCCTGTTGAAGATCTTGATACATTTTTTGCTTCATGGATAAATCGAATATCTCGAACTATGAGCCTCATGCAAAATTCATCTCTGACTTTCGGTTCTAACGGAACCCAAATTCTGCCTTCAAATCTCAATAACCCTTCGGTATCAATCTTAAATTTGGCATCCTCATCTTCTAACACTCTTTTCCTTATTTTCCCACAGTCTTCATCCTGAAGTTGTGCTTCCTTTACTCTGTCCAATAAGGTTGGTCGAGTTTCCATCTAAAATAGCTTCTTCTTCTACTCCTTCAGATACTTTACCTCTAACTCCAACTTTGCCATTTCTGCTATTAGCTCCTCTTGAGCAGTTAACATTGATAACTTCTCTCGACCCTTTCTGCTTAAGGCATAGGCAACCACATTTGCTTTTCTCGGATGGTATAGAATTTTACAATCATAGTCCTTGATCAACTCCAACCATTGCCTTTAACGCATATTTAAATCCTCTGTGTGAATATATAATTTATACTTTTATGGTCTGTATATAACTCGCATTTCTCCCTATAGAGATAGTGTCACCAAATCTTCAGGGCAAAAACTACTGCAGCTAACTCTAGATCATGGGTTGGATAACCTTTGTCGTAATCCGTCAATTGTCGCGATAGATACGAAATTACCTTGCCGTTTTGTATAAGCACACATCCTAGTCCCTTGTGCGATGCATCTCTATACACCACAAAATTCCCTGTATCATCTGGGATAGATAACATTGGTGCCATACTTAGCCTTTTCTTCAATTCTTAAAAATATTCTTCGCATTTTTCGCACATAGAAACTTCACTACTTTTCTCGTTAAATTAGTTAATGAAGTGGCTATATTAGAAAAATTCTAAATAAACCGTCGATAATAACATGCCAATCATAAGAAACTCCTCATCTCTGATGTCGTCTTTGCCTGGTCCCAATTCATTACAGCTTCTACTTTTAATGGATTCACTGAAATTCCATCTTTATCAATTACATGACCCAAAAATTGCACACACTCCTCCCAAAATTCGCATTTTGAAAATTTTACGTATAACTTCTCTCTCCTTAATTACTTCAACGTCATTCTCAAATGTTCTGTATGCTCTTCTTGAGTTTTGGAATAAACCAATATGTCATCGATGAACACCACCACAAATTTATCCAAGAATGATTTAAACACCCTAATCATTAAGCCCATAAACACTGCAGGTGCATTTGTTAATCCAAACGACATCACCAGAAACTCATAATGACCGATATCGAGTTCTGAATGACGTCTTCTATATATCCTCCTTTTTAACCTTCAACTGATGGTACCCACTTCTCAAATCTATTTTTGAGAAATACTTCACTCCTTTCAATTGATCAAACAAATCGTCAATCCTTGGCAATAGATATCTATTCTTGATGGTGACTTTATTCGACTTCCTATAATCAATACAAAGTCGTATTGATCCATCCTTCTTCTTGACGAACAACACCGGTGCTCCCCACGGCGATGCTCGGCTGGATATACTTCCTATCCAATAATTCTTATAATTGGACCATCAAATCCTTCATCTCCACTGGAGCCATTCTGTACGGGGCTTTTGATATTGGGGCAGTCCCTGGTGCTAATTCGATTACTAATTCAATCTCTTTATCTGGCTGAAATCCTGGTAAATCGTTCAGAAACACATCTGGAAACTCCTTAACAACTAATATATCCTCTAGTTTCGCTCCCACTTTTTGAGTATCAACTATGTAAGCTAAATACCCTGTATATCTTTTTCTCAACAAATTCTTGGCTTATAACATCATCAAACAACTCGATTGTCTAGGTGACTTGCTGCAATAAAATACTACCTTTGACTTCTTTAGAGTCATAAGGTTTAGACATTTCCTCTAGCAATCAATTATTGCCCCATGGTTAAACAACCAATCCATTCCTAGGATAACATCAAACTCCCCAAGTTGAATTGGAATTAAATCCACCAACATCACATGACCCTTAATATTTACACAACAATTCATGTGTATGAACTTAATAGAAATCACTTCTCTATTCGCAATTTCTATATGCATGGGGTATTCTAACTTTTCTTGAAGCAAATCTAACTTTCTAGTAAATTCATCGGATATAAACGAACAAGTAGCACCCGAATCAAATAATACATTAGCTTTTATATCATTGATCGGAATGATACTTGACACCACATCCTTGGATTGCACAACATCTTGCACCGTCATATTGAATGTTCGAGCGGTTGGTCGAGTCGGCAGTGCTGGTCCTGCGATGGTCAGCTTACCACTGCTGTTGTTTCCTCTTCCTCCACTTGCTTATCCTACCGCTATCTTTGGGAAATAGGTGTTCCTTTGATCCACACGTGAAACATGCTCCCTTCTTTGGAATTGGACAATTTGTTGTGATATGGCCCTCTAAGCCACATTTATAACATACCCTCTTTCCTTTCATACACACCCCCGCGTGATTCTTTCCATAATTGCTACACGCCTCCACTTTCCTCTTCAGATTTTGTTGCTGATTCCCAGCGATCATATTGTTATCGTTCCACTTTCGTTTCTGTGCATTGCCACTATGGCTACTCCTGCCTTATGTTCTCCTTCACCCTTCTTTTTCTTCTGCTCTTTATTATATTTTTTCAGAGCATCACTTCATCCTTCTGCGATAATAACCTTCTCCAGCATAGATGCGAACGAATTTAGTTGAAACATCGATACTCGACTATATAGTCAGGGCTTAAATCCCTATTCGAACCTTCTCGCTTTCCACTCGTCAGTATTAACTTGGTATGGTACAAATCGTGCCAACTCGTTAAATCTTGCGGCGTATTCAGACACTATTATCGTTTCCTATTTGAGTTCTAAAAATTGCACCTCCATTTGGTTCTTCATGCTTGGCAAAAAATAGGTTTCGAAATCATCTCTTTAAATCTTTCCCACGGAATAACTCCTTTACCCTCCTGGAACTTATTAGCTAGCCACCAAAAACTCGCCTCTACTTTTAGCATAAAATTAGCGAAACAAGTCTTTTGATCCTCCGCAACCTTAGCAACCTCAAACACCTTCTCCATCTCCATAATCCACGTCTGGGCTTTAATTGGACTGGTAGTCCCTCTAAATTCTGGAGGTTCTACAGCTTTAAAGTCTTTGAAAGTTGTGGCATGAGCTGGAGTTTGATTCATAAGTGCGCCCATTAGAAGATTTATAAATTACTACATCGGGTTAATGTCGGCTTCCCCGTTACCCTCAGAAGATTCCTCAGGGGTTGGTGAACGTGGCTGTCTTCTTCTTGGCGGCATCTTACTATTTAAGATTAACGTTATTAGCTTGATATTTCTTTACTGAAATATTTAAGGCTTAACTTAAATACTTTTTAAATAACACATGATATATCTAATAAACACTGATAATATAACTGCTATTTACATCATCTATCCTACAATAGCAAAATTCCAGGACTACATCATTATATCCCATTATTTATTTCAAAAGTTGGGATTTACAGCTTATTAACACTCATAGTTATATATCATATTATTGCTTTTCTCACAACCTATAAAGACATTCTACATCGCACGGCATCATTGCGCTCTTTCTCCATAATACGAATCATCGTCCTGCGATCCATAATGTACTAAGGACAATATTCAAATTATATTGGATAATGGAAGACTCGATCTCGTGCTCTATCAATTGTTGTGTGGAAAATGTAATCCATCTCATCCATCTTGGCCTTCTTTGACCTAACCTCGCCTTCAACACGATCTACGCGTTGAGCAACATTCATCCACTAGTCTTCAGCTCTCGCTCGCTTACTGACTCCTCCCTCAAATCATCCTGTAAGTTCTCGTTCTCAGCCACTAACTCTCCTCTTTAATACTCTAACTGTCCAAGCTTCTACTCAAGCTCCGCAAATCGTGTAGTGAGATCCTGTACTACTGTCTCCTTCTGCTCCAAAGTGGTTTCACGCTCTACTTCTCACTCTTTTAACTCTTCGACTCTATCCTATAACTCAATGTTACGATCATATACTTCATCAAACATCTATGCCCCGATTGAGTTAAGTGGTATCTCATCGGGATCCTCCTCTTTATCCTCCTCTACCTCAATTTCCTCAAACTCGTCCTTCGGATCAAACTTAGGCATATGCTTTGGACCTACAACAGTAACCAACAGAGATGGCTCCTTTGGTACTAACTACTCCCAGACCGTGTGAATGTCACGGGTATCCTCCTTTCTAATCTGACTGGGCTCACCGATCTCGGCCATCCTGCCATCAAAATTTTAAATTTTAAATTACTACTCGCAAAAACTTAAGTATATTAACAACTAGTAAGCATATAAATCATTTTATTATTTATCTTCAATGAATTTCCTTAATTCATTCCTTAGAACTCTATAGGAGTTTTATCAACTACTATATTTTTGCTCTCCTGAAAGGTTATTTCCTAAGGTTTCCCCATCTAAGGTTCATAACCTACTACTTTGATACCAACTTGTGACACCCCTAAATCTGGGTACTTAAATCCCACGGATCTGGTGCTCACGATACATCACAACCACAACTAAACTACCCATAAAGTAGGATAATAAACTTCATAGATAATAATCCTTATACAAAGTTACATATTAAAACGAAATCCAGGTCAACTAACCTTCAATTATTACATCATAACAGCAGAATAATAAAAACATAAATAAGTCTGTTACATAAGCATCTCAAATAAAAGCTAATTTAATCATCATCTATTTATGCATCTTGCCCTTGCTTGAAGATGGCTCCTCAGTTTTCTCAACCTTAGCTGAAATGTTTTATGCAAGAGTGAGCAAAATAATTTGTCCACAAGCAGAATAATGTACAATAACAATATATGAATGAACAAATGGTTAAGCTTCAATTGAATAATAAATTCATTATTGGAATAAATCAACGTTAAATCAAGAACTGAGGGTTCAATGGGATAATTAAATTTTAATTTAAATCTTAGATATCAAGATCAAAGGTATATACTGAGGGTCACAAGACCACTAACTATGTCCCAGGTTATCAAGTATTACTACCGTAACCTTTACCAGCCTAGAGAATATGGACCATCCAT
The DNA here is from genome assembly GCA_020205555.1 of Panax stipuleanatus. Classification (NCBI taxonomy): domain Eukaryota; kingdom Viridiplantae; phylum Streptophyta; class Magnoliopsida; order Apiales; family Araliaceae; genus Panax; species Panax stipuleanatus. Next base: position 90,661,406 of record CM035122.1, on the reverse strand, counting down.
CTCGAACTCCAAGGTGATCAGCCCTTCGTACTATGTATTGTGTATAAACATATTATCACTATTGCATTTGTTAGAATTATAGTTTTAGATAACATATACCCTTAACATAGGGTTGTTCATCTCAGTTTTAACATTAGGATCAGCACCAAAGACAAATTATTTTGGAATAACTTCCAAAAGAATTCTAGATTTTTAGAACGTTCATCAACTATGGACTAGTCAAATCAAAAAGGGTTCGATAGCCATTTAAGAGTTTGATAATAATATAATCTCATATAATGGTACATAAGCAAGGATATAACAACAATGATTCATAATCGAATAAACATTACTTATCAAGGTACTGCTTTCGAAAAGAAATAGAAAACTTATTTAAGAATTGTAGACATTGAACAAATTAATAAATCTCACTGAATATTAAAGTAGCAAAGGCTAGGAAACTTGCCTTGTGCGTTTGCTACAAACTTACAATTCACGCTCTTCAAATATTCTACATAGATCATTAGAATCACTATACCAATTAGTCACATTAAAACTAACTTTATTGGTATACTTCCCATTTTAGTTAAATTTATTAACTTAGATCAAGTTCTGAATATCCTTATTATTCATATATCATGAATCTAAATTTCCTATTAGAATATAGTACAAGACATGGTGTTTGAATGACATCTCCATTTCTCACGAACACCGCACTAAAGATTTTTTTTTTTATAAATTCCAGTTCATAACTTATAGTATCATTTTTGTGACTACAAACTCATATTATGTCTTATTACATGTTTTAGGCTTCACTACACTAATTAGAATAGAGTAAGTTAACATCCTCTGGAATGAACATTTCACAGCTCATTACTGGGTCTGTTTTGATACTAGCGCGGCCGCGCCACTTTTATAATGGCCACCAGCGTGACGGCTCCCAAAAGCAGTGCGACAACGCTCGGCGCCAGAACCAGTTTTCCAGAACGTGAACTCAATCTCTGCTCTTCACAAAAATTCTGAACTTTTTCATCCCAACTGCAAATTAGATGGTTTCTAACCCAATAAATTCATTAAACTAAATAGCACACTTTAACAGAGTGATTTTAACAACTCATAAACTTCCAACAAACCAAATTAAAGATTTAAATTTTATGCTTTTGCTAGTTTTTGATATTTTGACATATAATACCAAATTATCCACCCCGAATTTGTTTTACATCCATTTTGATTCATTCCAGTTACATTGTTTTCATATTTCAGAGTATTACAACATTCAACCATCAATTTACAACTTTAAGCATAAGAGCACAATCAATTTTGCCTCTAAAATAGACAATCATATACAATAAAACCAAAAGTCTAATTCTTCCTCTTTTATACAGAAATTCGAATTTGATTGATTTAACTTCAGATATAAATAATACTTAACAGATTATATACACCCAAAAACACATTTATCCTTGTTCTTCATCAAATCATACAACCAAGTAACAATTTCATACTAAAAACTTAAAGAATGAAACCCAATAATTTTAAAGTTGATTTTCTTACCTCCTTGCTTCTCCCAAGCTTAGTTAGATGATCTATTACTTGATCAATCTTCTAATTCTTCCTTGATTCTTAGAGCTCCCCTTCCAATTTCACAGAGAACTCTCTCTCACTCTCTCAATTTCTCTCCACTGAACTCTGCCTTTGCAAATGAACTTAAGAAGTAAACTGAAGAAATAATAAGGGTGCCTTATTGCGTTTGAGCGTTATTATAACACGTTTAGTCTGAGCAGTTAGGAAAAAATAAAGGGTTTAAGCCATGTTTGGGAGAGCTCAATTATGGTCCCTTGTTTATTTTCATTTTACTTTATTATTTCCCTATTAAATAATACATCCTCCTTTCTCTAAATAAAACAAATATCACATTTAATTTTATTGCTAAATTATTTAGCCAAACAATCTTCCCAAAATACAAATAATTACATTCCCCAATTATTTATCCATTAAACCAATTTTGTCATTTTAAATTGGATTTAATTAGGTTTATTATGAAATTAAATTGAACTTTATCAATATAACTATAATTTCTATTTAGCCATTTACTAGCCCTCTAATATAATTAGAATATTTCTAACACATTAACGTACTATAATACACATCAAAATATAAAATCATTCCACATATATTTAATCAACATAATCACACTTAAATTAATTATTCCATAAACAATTTCCATCAAAATATTTAATTTTTTTTGATAAATATTCCCACTAAAATATTTATTTTAATTCAATAAATATTGTTAGTTCCCAAAGGCACAATAGCTATCTAGAAATGGGGTTGAATATATATATTTTAAAATTCTTTGTTTTAAAATACTTGTCAGTATTGAATATACTAAAAGCAGCGGAATATATGTTTGGTCCTCTTAAAGATAATGCGATGATAGTTAGATAAGCAGTTATAGCAGTTATAACAAATATAGCAGTTATAGCAGTTAATGAGAGACAATGAGACACAGAGATTTTAAGTGGTTCAGAGCACACAAGGCTCCTAGTCCACTCTTCTACTCCACGAGTAGGAAATCCACTAAGGATATCTCTTACAACTGAATCACTTATATTCCTTCAAGGCCAGCAGCCTTGGAACTTCTCTTTGTTCACTTAGAACTCTTCAAAGCCCACCAGCCTTGGTACTCTTCTCTTAGTTCACTTAGAACTCTTCAAGGCTAGCAGCCTTGGTACTCTTTTCAGTTCACTTAGAACTCTTCAAGTCCTTCTGTCTTGGTACACCTTGGATTGAGAGTTGTATTCTAGTGTATGCTACTCAGTTACAATTAAGCATCAGTTCTGAAGAACTGAGTAGCGAAGCAAGCTTTCCTTCTTTCAGGATCGTAGAGTGTCTTCGTTGAGTGCTCTTGAGCTTTCTGAGCTATCATTTTTTTCTTTGTATCTTGCTTGCTTAGTCTAAATCCTTGTCTGATTTCCTTATAAAAGAGCCATTCAAAATATATCCGTTTGAATGCTCCCGTTGTAGCATTTAATGCTTCAGACGTTTTTGTGCAGTTGATGTTGACATCCTGCTTTCCTGCTGTTCTACTGACTGGCCCACTGACACAGCAGAGTGCAACTTCACCTAACACCTGAAAAGGTGTTTTTCAGCAGGTTGTTTAGTCCTTTCCATAGCTTCTTCAATACAATTCTTTGATTTGGACTAAGGATGAATATGGAATTATTGGGACCATCAAATTGCAAACAGCTATAAGCATTTCTTCGTTTGTTGCTCTTCCTCCCTTCATCATAACTACAAACTTTGATGCTAACTGGAGGAACTCTACAATTACGATCGTTGTACCATAATCGTTGTGTGTTATCTTGCACAGGCTTGACTCAGACTTGATCGTAGAGAACACTACGATTTCTCTTAAGCTCTTCGGCATACTACGATTCCTTCTTGCTTTGTCTTGCAGACTCCACGATTCTGAGAGCACACTGCGTTTCTTGACTTAGCTCAACAGGCGCTCGGATCTTTTCCATGATTCTCAGTGTGGCTTTCAAGGGCAGACTATGATTCTGATACTTTTACTTAAACTCCACGAATCCTGCCTTGGCCTCTGCAGACTTGGTTCTCTTGGCAGACTACGATTCTGGACATCTTCCTTTAAGCTCCACGATTCTGTCTTGGCTTCTGTATGCTGTCTTTGACAGACTACGATTCTGTCAAGACTTTAACTTTTACAGCTCAAATAGATCAACCTAACAGTTTTGATCTTTTGTTCTATACATTTCTTTACATAAATGATAAACATTAAAGCTCAGATCAACCTAACATTTTTGATCTATTATCTAAGTCCATGTACATATGATCATTGAAGGACTTTACTTTTGAGCATTTATATTTACTTTCAATATCAAATATGAATATGCAATTCCCAACAATCTCCCCCTATTTGATGTTGACATAATCAAGGAGATTTGGATCATAGCATCATTTTCTAAATGCAGAGTGCTAGAAAGTAAATATGGTTTAGTGTTTCAATGAGCAGCTGAAATCTCTAGAGAATAAGCATGAATTTATTGAGGTTTGAAAAGATATTACAATCTAGCATAGGAACATCAATATACAGCTAAGCTTAGACTTATCTCTATCTTCTTTACCTCTTTAGTTTTGGAGGGTTGGCATACTCTTCGTCTTTTCTTCTCCTTGAGGCTTCATTTCTTCTTTCGATATCCTCTAGCTCATCTCGAGTCAGTGGTTCCAAATGATCATGTCTGTTCATGAAGGCATGATCTCTAACTGGCATATTAAGACCAGTGGAGGTTATACCTTGTGAGCTAGAAGCTTAACCTTGGCTTCTTTGAGTAGGTTCTGCCATGAGAGGACGTTGATCAGATCATGGAGTTTGAAAGTTAGGACTCCTGGGATTGCCACCCGACGACTGACCAATTTGAGTTTGCCTCTGCCTTCCCTGCTGAGGTGGTTGAATATGTGTTTGGCTTTGCCTTCCACCTCTGCTGCTTCTGCCTCTGTTTCTATCTCATTCCTCATTATTCTCCCCCTTTATGTCAGTATCAAGGGTTTGAATATCTTCAGAGAGGCGTCTGACTCCTTCTACCAGCTCATGCATCTGAGAGCGGTTTTGAGAGATGTCACTACTTTGTTCAGCAACTATAGCCTTAGTGTCTCTTCTCTGTTGCTGAAGTAGCTCCATGGCATTGTTATTCTGATTGATTTGAGCTACACTGCAGGCTTGGAATTGTTGTAAAGAGATACATAATTCTGAAATCTGTTTGGCCATCAGCTCATTTTAAGATTGCTGATTCTTCTGCATGATCTCCATGGCCTTCCTTATGCTTCTTTGTTGCAGCAAAGTGAATGGCATCCCTTTGACTTAGGCTGTCAGCCATTTCCTTGACAATCACCCTCAACTTCTTTGACAGTTCAGTTGCCAAATTCCCTGGAAGAGGCTTGACTGATTCAATTATATGGTCGAATCTCATGTGAAGCGCCAGAGAATGTGCTTCAAGAATCTCTCCAGATTCTGCACCCATTTGGCTTAATATTTCAGTCAGCTTCTCCTTTGTTGGCATTAGAGACAATTGATCGATAATTCATTGTGTCTCGGGAGGAGGGACCGTAGTGTGTTCATCTCTCCTTGATATATTTGCTAGAGCAAGTGTCATGTCAAAATATTCATTGTTGGAGGATGAGGGTATATCTGATTAAGTTAAAGGGACTTGTGTTTGCTGTATGGGCGTAGTGTTTGGTTCAGGTGTCTGTGTTTCTGTTTTGTTGAGCTATTCTGGAGACTCTACAATTTCCACATCAGATTGATCAGTAGGTGCGAATCGTAGTGTGTCGTCCAGAGTTGGTGTCTCAATGGTTGAGTTTGCAAGCATTTGTTTGACTACTCTTGTAATATGCTCAATCACCATTGGATCATTAACAGTTGGCTCTACGAGAACAAGTTGGTTGTTTGGTTCATCAGTCACAGAGTTTTGGGACTCTGTAACTGAAAACTAATTAAGTAGATGCAGGACCACTTCCAACCATTTAAGCAATTCGTAGAATTGATTGAAATGGGATGATGGAGAGTGGTTGTTAATGAAAGAGAGGGGAGTGATGTATACCTTTGGCTCAGCTTCAGAAGTTGACTCATTTGTGATCAGCTTCTGAGAAAACCTCATTTCTCTTGGGAATCCATAGGCAAGCACTGAAATTGCTGGATATGCCTTGAATGTCCAGAATATTTGATCCTAGGAGTTGAGAATCATAGCTCTATGATATGGCATCATGAGCAAGTAATTGAACAGCTGATTGTACTTTGCTGTTCTTTCACCATCTTGTCCCACATACAGAATCTCAAGATCATCATCCTCTTCTTCATCACTCTCTGCATCATGAACTTCCACCACATTATTCATCACATCATCATCAGCAATATTCACCATTTTTGCAGCAGCAGACTCTACGAATTCTTCATGAACTGGGGGACTTCAAGAGTTTTCTTTGGTAGCTCCTCCTCAACTTCTGCATTTTCTGGTTCTAGTGCTTCTAACAACTACCCCTCAGCTGTAGCACTTTCTTGAACCGGAGCTTCCAGAGTTTCTTCTTCAGCATTGGCTGAGTTTACTTCAAGTGCTTCTGGCCCTTCTTTTTTTTGACTGTATCACATTTTCTACCATAACCTCTTCAGAATGAACAGTAACTTTAGCAGGGCTTTTTGCTATTGTTTCTGGCACAATCCTTTTAGAGTCGGCCATTTCTTCTTCTTGAGCTTCATCAGCACGAGCACCAGTTTCAGGCATCTCCATATCAGCTTGATTTATAGCCTGATCAGGTGCAGCAGTGTAGTCTGTATCTCTGATGTAAGCTATCATATCTTCAATGATTCTGGTCTCTTCAGGGGTTGGACCAGATGCTTGAGGCTTAGTAGTCAGTTTAGCCTTTTCAGCAGCCTTTCTTCTGTCATCTTCTTTCAATATTTCTTTATTGGTAAGAACATACTTCTTAACCAACTTCTTCACCTTCTTCTTTGTTTTGGGCACAGCCTGTGTACCTTCTTCAGCTTCAACCCTTAGAGTTTGTTCAGGCTGAGAAGCTGTTTCAGCATCTCCTTCTGCAATGGCAGCCAATCTGGACTCTACGATTGGTGATGACTCCACAATCGTAGTGAGTGAAGACTTTCTTATTCTGTGGCTGTTTTTTTTCTTCTGTTGAGGCTCAGAGCTCCCTTCAGCCTTATCCTCACTTGTCTCCCTCTTCTTCTTCTTCTTCTTCTTCTTCTTCTTCTTCTTCTTCTCTTTCAGAACTTCTTTTGGTGATTTTAGAGTGATGACTCTATCGGTGGTAAGGCTTCTGAACTCCATATCAGCACCAGAACCCACTTGGGGTGCATCAGTAGTTGAGCCTTGGGGCTCCTCAGTAATTTGCACACCTTTATTCACTTTCTTCTTCCCTTTGTTCTTTTTGGTCAGAGCCACAGCTTTTTATTGGTTGACTTCTTCTTCCTCCTTGGTTTCCCTCACAGCAGATGAAGTTGCTGGGTCATCTTTCTATTGGGAATGATGGAAACACCTTCTTTGTCCTCAATTTTGTCACCCAGAGCAGACTGTACAATGATGCTAATAAACCTTCCATAGGGCATCTTCGCAGTGCTCTTTGTCTTCGTAGGACTTTGCATCCATTTCCCGAACCAATCCATCAACAAGGCTCTATAGTTGAGTTGGATTCTGAATCGGATGACTGTCATGAGCTTCAGTTGCTTCACGTTGATAGAGTCGTGGCCAAATCCCTTGCAACATATACATTTTCCAACAATATCAGCAAGGAACTCATATTCTTGGGGAAACTCTTTCTTCTTGTAGCCACTCTTTCCTTCAATATTTGTGTAGTACATCTTCTTTAGACCTTCCTGGAAGTCAATAACCTCCATGTCCAGAAGCCCTTCAGATTTGAAACCTAGGGCTAGGTTTATGCTTCTGGCATTGAGTCGTATTTGCACGCCCTTGACTTTGATGAGGATGAAGTCTCCATCAATGACTCCATTGTGATAGAACTCTTTCACTAGCCTTGGATAGATCAGTGTGCTGGTGCTCAGAGCTTCTTTGAGGCCAAATTTCTTCAGCAGTGATAGAATCTTGTGAAACTAAGGTCTAGCCTTCTCGAACCCGTCAAAGCAAAGTTGGTAGCCAGAAACAACATTGGAAGCAGCCATTTGATTGTTTGATTGATTTTTCTGTAATGAACTAATTTGGCTTAGCTTTCTGAAACTTAGGGTTTCGTTTAAGAGAGAGAGAGAAAGAGTCTTTTGAAATTCAAAGGTAAACTGACAAATGACAGTTTAAAATTAATTTAAAAACTTCCCTCCGTATATTTTGTATAGTGGGACACGTGTCAAGTTCACTTGGACTCCACGGTTTTAAGTCATGTGGAAGGTTCCTTTCTGCCCTTAGCTCCCCCTGAGCTAGTGAGTCCTTGTGAGAGGACTATGATTATCGAGAATCACTCCACGATTGTTGAGTTAGATCCTTTGCTTGTTCCATGACCGTTAACTCTATGATTTTCTGTGATGCATTCTGAGATGACATCCCTTCTGTATTAAGGTTGCTCAGAAAGAGCCAACCTCTTAGTTTGATACTAACGATTAGGTTTGTCCCTGAGACACTTATCAGAAGGGTTGCTTAGCTTGATGCTGCTGCTATCACAGTGAGCTTTTCTGCCTTGACTAGATCACTCCACGATCGTGGTTTCTCTTTGTCATCTCTACGATTTTAACTTAGCCTTTATATCAACAAGGTTAGCACCATCTAGAGCATAGATTTTATGGTTGCAAATTTAACATACCTAACTCACTTTTCAGTTTATTAAATCTAGATTCATCTAAAGGTTTTGTAAACACATCAGCAGTTGATTTTCAGTAGGGTTGCATTGCAAAGATATTGTTCAATTTTGAACATGATCCCTAAAAAAATGATATCTTATCTCTACATGCTTGGTCCTAGAATGCATGATAGGATTATGAGTTATAGCTATGGCACTTGTGTTATCACAGTGTACAGGTATAGATTTGAAATCAAACCCATAATCTGCTAGCTGGTTCTTCATCCATAAGATTTGAGCACAACAACTGCCTGCAACAATATATTCATCTTCATCTGTTGAAGTTGATACTGAGTTTTGCTTCTTGCTGAACCAGGACACTAGTCTATTTCCTAGCAGTTGACAAGTGCCACTGGTACTCTTTCTATTTATTTTGCATCCTGCAAAGTCAGCATCTGAATATCCTGTCAGTTCAAATGAGTACTCCTTGTGATACCATAGACCCAAGTAGGGTGTACCTTTAAGATACCTGAAAATCCTTTTTACAGTAGTTAAGTGTGATTCCTTAGGATTAGCTTGAAATCTAGCATATATACATGTTGCAAACATTATATCTGGTCTACTGGCAGTTAAGTAGAGAAAGGAGCCTATCATACCTCTATATTGAGTAATATCAATAATTTTACCTTTCTCATCTTTGTCAAGCTTAGTTGCTGGAGCAATTGGTGTTTTCATGGGCGAGGCTGATTCCATGCCATACTTCTTAAGTAAGTCTTTGATGTACTTGGCTTGGTTAATGAAGATACCTTCATCAGTTTGCTTCACTTGCAGTCCAAGGAAGAAGTTCAGCTCAGCCATCATGCTCATTTCAAACTTGCTCTCCATAAGCTTGACAAATCTCTTGCACAGATTTTCATTAGTAGAACCTGCCGACCTTAAAGTCTCGGTTCTGCCGATGCAAATCTGCGTACTTTTTCTGGCGGTCTTGAGCTGCTACTAGTCTAGCTCTTATTACTGTCACCACGTCCGCGGTTTGTTGTACCAACTCTGGTCCGAGTATTCGTCGCTCTCCGACTTCGTCCCGACATAATGACATTCTACATTTTCTCCCATAAAGAGCTTCGTACGGTGGCATGCCGATACTCGCATGGTAACTATTATTATACGCAAATTCAACTAAGGGTAGGTGGTCGTCCCAATTTTCTTTGAAGTCCATCACGCAAGTTCTAAGAATGTCCTCCAGCGTTTGTATTGTTCGCTCACTCTGTCCGTCTGTTTGAGGATGATAAGCGGTACTCAACCTTAACTGCGTTCCCATTCTCCCTTGCAAACTCTTCCAAAAATTTAACGTGAAGCGCAGATCTCGATCAGAGATAATTGACACCGGCACTCCATGTCGTGAAACAATCTCATTTACGTACAGACTCGCTAACTGACTTAAACTGTAGCGGATCTTGATTGGTAGAAAATGTGCGGTCTTCGTTAGTCGATTCACGATAACCCAGATGGCATCATATCCCTTCTGTGTGACTGGAAATCCTACCACGAAGTCCATCGTAATATGCTCCCTTTTCCATTCTGGTATTTCTAATGGTTGTAGTAAACCACTCGGCCGCTGATGCTCTGCTTTGACGCGTTGGCAAGTCAAACATCTACTAACGTATTCTGCGACTTCCCGTTTGAGATTGGGCCACCAAAAATGTTCCCTCAAATCTCGGTACATCTTAGTGCCTCCCGGATGAACGGAATACGTCATATTGTGTGCCTCGTGCAAAATCTCTTCCCTCAACTCGGTTATCGCTGGTACCCACACTCTTCCTTCAAATCTTAAGATACCGTCTTTATCCATTCAAAATATTTCCTCTTCATTTTCTGTAATCCTCTTGCTGATCTTCTCACACTCTTCATCTTTCTCCTGTGCTTGCTTTACTCTATCCAATAATGTCGGACAAGCTTCCATTACAAACAACTTCTCTTCAGACCTCTCTAGTTCTTTCACTTATATCTCCAATTTCTCCATCTCTCTTAATAAAATCTTCCTGAGTCGTCAAATGAAACAATTTTACCCTTCCTTTTCTGCTCATAGCGTCGGCAACCACGTTTGCCTTACCCGGGTGATAAAGAATATTGCAGTCATAATCCTTGATTAATTCTAACCACCTCCTTTGATGCATATTCAACTCCTTCTGTGTGAAGATATATTTCAGACTCTTGTGGTCCGTGTATATCTCACATTTCTCTTCGTATAAATAATGCCTCCATATCTTTAACGCAAAAACTATTGCCGCTAACTCTAAGTCGTGAGTAGGGTATCGTTTTTCGTAATCCTTCAATTGTCGTGATGCATACGCAATGACCTTGCCGTGTTGCATGAGCACACAACCAAGTCCCTTGTGCGATGCGTCACTATACACCATAAAATTTCCCGCATCATCTGGTAGTGATAACACAGGCGCTTCGCTCAATCTCTTTTTCAGTTCTTGAAAACTCTCTTCACATTTGTCTGTCCACACAAACTTCACCGTCTTCCTCGTCAGATTGGTCAACGGGGTTGCTATCTTAGAAAAATCTTGGATGAATCTTCGATAGTACCCAGCTAACCCTAAGAAACTTCTTACCTCCGTCAGTGTTCTTGGCTGCTCCCAATTACTCACTGCTTTGACCTTTGTAGGGTCTACGAAGATTCCATTCTTATCCACCACGTGGCGTAAGAATTGAACCTTCTCCATCCAAAATTCACACTTAGAAAATTTTGCATACATCTTCTCTTTTCTTAACGCCTCCAAAACTATCTTCAGATGTTCGGCGTGTTCTTCTTCTGTCTTCGAGTAGATCAAGATGTCGTCGATGAAAACCACCATGAATTTATCCAAGTAGGGCTTGAAAACTTGGTTCATCAAGTCCATAAATGCTGCCGGAGCATTAGTCAATCCAAATGACATTACCAAAAACTCGTAATGTTTATAACGGGTTCGAAACGCAGTCTTTGGTATGTCCTCATCCCTTACCTTCAGTTTGTGATATCCTGTAACGATTGAGAATTTTATATATTAATTGTGAATATTTATTGAATTAAATAAATATTTTATTGAATTTATTTATGGAGATAAATAAATAAATTGTGTGATTGCTGTGGACAATTTAATTAAGTGTCATATATTTAATTAAATTGATATGTTAGGAATGGTGTAGCATAATTCTAATTTAGTTGAGAATAATTCAATTAGATTTATTGTTATGTGCTAAGTGTTAATAATAATTTGTTACATGAATTATGTTTAATAAAGGAATTACAATTGTGTAACAAGTTGATATTATGTGTTTTATCAATTAATGAATGTTAGCTTTTATTTAATTGAATTAGAATGTGGTAATTTAATTAAATAAGTGTAATATTTAATCTATGGATTTAAAGATTTATTAAAAGACTAGAAAAGGGTTTTAAAGTATTTTACCAAACAAGGCCATTGTACTTGTTTAATCTTATTTCTTCCAAACAAGGCCTTAAGCTCAAGAAGTTAGTTTTTAAAAATAATATTGTTTTGCCAAACATGGCATTGGGCTTTTCAAATTTTGTAACCTATGCTATTAGTATGAGTTAATATGGTGTTAAGTATTATATTTATTATTTATAGGTTACATATATATTATATATGTATATTGTATATTGTATAATATATGTTAAGTTAAAAGATACGTTAGTTTTTCTAAAAGCCTAAGTCTAAACAAAGAAAGAAAGAAGAAAAGAGTTAGAGAGAATTATCAGAGAAGAAGAGGAAGAAGAAGAAAGGAAAGCTTTGAGAAGACAAAGCAACCCTCATCATCATCATCTCCATCTCTATCTCTTAATCCAACACTAGTAAGGTTATAACCCTAACCATTGCACTCAATTCTTATATGTTGTATATCTTCTTTATCAAATTAGGTTTTCATAATCATGAAGTTATATGTATATATGGTATACATATGTTCTTCATATGTAATTGTATGCCATGAAAGGATTTTCATATTTCAATTGTTGTAAAAATAAGTTTTCAAAGCATGTTCTTTTATGTTTTCATGATTTTAGAATTCTATGTGGAAGTCTCTTTGTGAAAGTTCTTGAGTTTGATATATGTATGATATGTGTACATATATATGTATATATATATATATATGTTTACATATGATTTTTATAGTTATTTAAGAGTTTCAATTCACAAGTATATGATGAACACTATGAAATCATGTTCATAGTACTCTTTTATGAAGTGATGTTGAAAATTATTTTTAAATCCTTAATGTGAGCATGAGATATGTGTAATATGTGATATAACATGATTATATATGATTTATATGGTTGTGTTAGCAATTCAAACCATGAATTTTTGATAAACAATAGGAATTGTGTTCATAGTGATTTTCTTTGAATCAATTTCTGAAAAATGGCCTTTGAAACTATCAAATTGATGTTTGATTATGAGTTATTGTTAAAATTGATCATGTGTTATGTTAGTATATTAAGAATAGAAGTTATTACAATTGGAATTACTTGAATTGATTGAAAAACGAGTTCGTAGTAGCAATTTTCGTTAAGAACGCTTAAAATTATGTTTTTCTTCGAAAATCATGAAATCTTGATTTTGATTATGTTGTATATGGATTTTTAATGTTATAAGCATGTTAATAAGTTTAAAATATTGTTTATATCAAGTTTCATGTTTATCATGTCGGAAAAAATCGAATTCGGTGTGAAGAAATGAGCCAAATTGGCTTATTTCTCCACCAGTTTGCGAACCAGCCCTCCCACCAGAGCATGCACCCACCCCAGCGGGGATTTTACCCTTGGGGGACCCGCCCCAGCGGGTTAGCCTACTGTCCGGGAATGTTGGTTTTTGGTTTTTGAGTTTTCATGCTCCGTTTGTTTAGCTAACTTACTTCTATGACTTGGAAAGTGAAATATATAATAAGTTAACATGTTTTTGATGTGTTTAAGTTTGATTGAAGTGTTATGTGAGTATGTTACATGTGTGTGTGTGTGTGTGTTACTTTTCTAAGGTACACAACACGGTTCATTGAGTTATAAGCTTATGAATGTATGCCGTGAGTATAGACTCACGTACTTGACTAGTTAGCAACCAATGTGGTAAATTGTATTGTGAATTGGACTTGGATATGAAGTTCGATGGTTTAAATGTTGTAGTTGGATAATAATAGATGGTTTGAATGTAATCTAAATGTGTAGGGTGTTTTTGAAGTGATTGTAATTGTGTTTCAACTGTAGCTTGCGCTTAAGGCAAGTCTTCTAAACCCTAAACTCGTTAACGTTAAACAAGTTTCCATTTCAAACTTGTTATTTACTTTGTACAAACGTTGTTGTACTCTAATATTCGTAATGCTCAAATATTGAAGTATTATTGAGGTATTATGATCTTGACTTAGTTGAAGTATTATTGAGGTATTATTGAAGCTCAATTCTGATGAGACATTATGTTTTCTTGCTAAAGCCACTAAAGAAATAAGTTGGCTTTGGCATAGAAGGTTATCTCATCTCAACTTTAAGAGGATGTCAAAGTTGGCCTCCAAAGATCTGGTAGTAGGCTTACCCAAGTTCAGCTTCATCAAGGAAAAGCCATGCAACGCCTGCCAGCTTGGAAAGCAAAGAAGGAGCTCATTTAAAGGCAAAGAAATAAACTTAATTGATAGGCCCCTACAATTACTGCATATGGCTCTCTTCGGGCCAATTCTAACTATGAGCCTAGGAGGAAAGAGATACTCGCTGGTCATAGTGGATGACTACGCCAAATTCACATGGGTATTCTTTCTTACCTCTAAAGATGAGATAAGCTCCCAACTGATAAAGATGTTCAAGCTGGTGATGAATGAAAGAGGAGAGACAATCAAGGCAATAAGGAGTGATTATGGTAGAGAGTTCGACTTCTCAGAAATGGATCAGTTTTGTTCAGACAATGGCATCAGTCACAACTTCTCAGCACCACGAACTCCTCAGCAAAATGGAGTAGCTGAGAGAAAGAACAGAACACTTATAGAAGCTGGAAGAACTCTACTAGTAGCAGCTCATCTGCCTGAATACTTCTAGGCAGAAGCCATCAACATTGCGTGCTACACACAAAACAGATCTCTTGCACACTCTACGTTGAAGAAGACTCCCTACGAGCTGTGGAAAGGAAGAAAGCCAAATGTCAGTTACTTCCATGTGTTCGGCTATTCATGCTACATTCTCAACAATGGAAAGCAATATCTGACTAAGTTCCAATCCAACTCAGATGAAGGAATCTTCCTTGGATATACCACAAACAGCAAAGCTGATAGAGTGTTCAACAAGAAGACACTAAGTGTTAAAGTCTCGATCCACATCATCTTTCATGAAACAGACTCGGACAAATCTGCACCTCAAGACACTACGATTGACGATACCGACATTACGAATGAAGTAGTCGAGCCCAACACTACGACCATAGTTCCTGAAGGAGGAATCGTAGTGTCCAAAGAAGAAATCGTAGAGAGACCTGCACCAAACGACAATTCTGATCAACAAGAACCAGAAGTCAATCTTGAAGAGTTCAGACAAGAAGGCACCAGAACAGATGTTCTAACTGGGAACAGGTGGGCAAAGATCACACTCAAGATCTGATCATTGGTGATCCAACTGCCAGAATCAGAACAAGATCTGCAACACATAATGAATGTTTCTATTTGAGTTTTCTGTCTCAAATAGAACCCAAGAAGATTGAAGATGCAATGCTAGATGCAAGCTAGATTGAAGCCATGTAAGAGGACCTGAATCAGTTCGAAAGAAGCAAAGTTTGGAGATTGGTTCCAAGACCAAAGAATCACCCTGTCATAGGCACTAAATGGGTCTTCAGAAATAAGATGGATGAAGATGGGGTGATCACGAGGAACAAAGCAAGACTAGTGGCCAAAGGTTATTCTCAAGAAGAAGGCATTGACTATGATGAAACATTTGCACCAGTTGGCATACTTGAAGCAATTAGAATATTCCTTGCATTTGCTGCCTACATAAAGTTCAAAGTATTCCAGATGGATGTCAAGAGTGCATTCCTAAATGGTGAACTTCAAGAAAAAGTATATATGGAACAACCCCCATGTTTTGTTAATCCTACCCTCTCTAACTATGTCTATAGATTAGACAAAGCCTTATATGGAATTAAACAAGCACCTAGAGCATGGTATAAAACACTAACTAACTTACTTACTGAAAAAGGATTCACTAGAGGTAGAGTAGACACTACACTATTTCTTAGGAAGCACAAAGATAAGGTTTTACTAGATCAAATATATGTAGATGATATTATCTTTGTTTTCTTGAAGGTATCTCCATGGAAGGAAAATATCCGTTTCGGCAAGAAAGGAAAGTTGAGTCCATGATTCATAGGACCGTTCGAGACACTAAAGCCAGTGGGCGAAGTGGCATACTGTGACATCCCGAATTTTTAAGAATTTATAAATGAGAATTTAATAAATAAAATTCTTATTTATGAGATGTTTTGAGTGTGAATATATGTATACATGCCATATATTGTGAAATATGTGAATTGATGTGAAGAGAATGTTATATATTAATTTTAATATATATTGATTAAATAAATAATTTAATTGAATTATTTATTGGGTTAAATAAATAATTATGTGATTATTATGGAGTAATATAATTAAGTGTAATATATTAATTAAATAAATATTTAATATTTTATTTAATTGATGTAATGATTTTATGTTATAGTTCTAATTTAGTTGAGATACTTAAATTAGATGAGTTATATGATGAGTGTTACATGAAATTATAATTAGCAAATAACTATAATTATGTGATTAATTGATGTTAGACTTTTAATAATTAAAATGTAACATTAAGATTATGTGTTAAAAGAATTAAAATAGTTAAAACCGTTTTCCTAATCAAGGCCTTACTTTGTTTTAAATTTATTCTGCCAAACGGGGCCTTAACTATTAAAAACCTGTTTTTTTTTAAAAATGTTGTTTTTACCAAACAAAGCCTTAAGGCTTTTGGTTTTCAAAAAAATTTGTAACCTGTGTCTTTATTAGGGGAGTTAGTATATACATAAATATAGTATAAGTTACATGTTATGTATATATGTTATATGTATATTATATCTATAGTATTATAATAAACGTTAGTTTAGAAGTTAGAAGAGTTAGAGAAAATAGACAGTGTTAGAAACAAAAAAAAAAGAAATACAGAGAAAGAGAAGAGAAAACACAGAGAAAAGAGAAGGAGGGAGAAAGGAGAAAGGAGAAAGAGAAAGATGAAGTTTGAGAGAGTCAAACACACCGCCATCTTCATCTTGTTCTCCTAAGCAAAGCAAGGTTATAATCTCAATTCTTGTTTTTAAATATGTTTTTATGGTTCTTCATAAGTATTAGTTCTCTGTGTTTGTGAGTTAACGAGAAATTTGTATAACCATGAATTGAATATATAAGTTGTGTTCATATAAGTGAATTGTATGCTATGTACGATTTTCAGAAATCAAAATTTGTTATAAAACAAGTTTTTATGAAGAATTTGTGGTCTTAAGAAAATTTTCATATTTTGGTTGAGTTTAGAATGAAAAATTTATAATTACTTATGTGATATATGCATATTTAGATTTTTGTATGATACTATCTTCAATAATGAAAATAATGCATGAATTTCTTAAGAAATTATTTTATAGTGAATGGCTTTGTAAAATATATGAGTTTTATGAAAATATCCAAATTTGATTTTTAAAACTTTTGATTCTTGTTGTTTAGATGGTTTTAGTGTTTAGAAACATGTTATATGTGTGTATTGTTTCAAGTATGTACTATACACTGTTTCAGTAGCTTGTAATTGTCGTTTGTTGGCATGAGTGGGTTAAACAGTGCCGTTGCTGCTCTGTTTTTGTCCGCGTGCTAGCGCAGCTGCGCAGGCAGCAAGGGCAGAAGCAGCGCAGCTGCGCCGCTGGGTTTCCTCATGTTTGACACCTGCGCAGCTGCGCCGGTGTCAAGGCAAAGTGTGGCGCAGCTGCGCCAATACCTGAGCAGAGGCAGAAAACTTAAAGTATTTGTATAATTTTAAAACCTAAATTGATTTGGTTATGTGTTAACATGAACTAAGATTTGCAATAAGATATTATGAGTATGTATTTGGCGATTTCAAAATAGAAAAGGAAGAAGGTGGTGAGAACCTTAAATTGTTATTAGTTAATTCATTTTAATTGAGTTAAAGGTTTAACTTAAGCTGTAAATTGTTTGGTTATAATTTAGTGAATATGATATGCAATTATAGTTTGGATAATTATAATTAGAGTAAAGATTTATATTAATCTATAACTTGTTAAATTATAATGAAGGTTAGTGGATTATTTGTTTAACTTAAATTATAATTTTGTGTAATTATAATTTAATTGATTTATATGTAATTATAATTTGGGATAATTATGATTAAGATGAATGTGTAATTTAAATTGTAATTTATTTAATTATAGTTTAATAAATGCATGATTAATTATAAATTGGAATTTGTTTAATTATGCATGATGTATATTGATTAATAGTTATAATTTGTTAAATTATAATTTGATTAACATAAGATGTAATTTGATTAGTTATAATTAAAATGGATGTTTAAATTATAATTTAATAGGAGTATGTAATTATTAATTTAATAGTTAATGAGGAATGAGTTAACCTAGATTGGTTAACTAACGTTGAGGATTAGCTATGTGATAACTAACTGATATTGTTAATTATACATATGATTTGATAGCGAGTGTCAAACGAGTAAATAGAAGAGAATTAGAAAGTATAAAGTAGTATTTACTTAGACGTTTGATAAGCGTTGCTAGGTGACTAATAATTGATGCGTATGATAATACGTTATGTAGGATCATGAAGCAGATTATATTAAGCTATTTTTCGGTATTTGGTAATCTACGAGCCAGGCAAGTCTTTCGATTCCTATTTTCTATGTGAACTTGATGATATTATGAACTGTTTTAAATTATTTTACAAAGAGCATGATATGTTATATATGTTGTAAACATGAATGTTAAAGTCAATTTATGACTACATTAATTGATTAAATAATGTTGATTGAGTAAGGAACTCAATCTTTATATTTGCTATGTGAATTAAAGCATGTATGCCATGTTACTTTAATTATTATAAGATGTATGTTGAGCATGTTATTATGTGCTATGTGATGCATGAAAACTGTTAGAACTTGCTGAGCTGTCAAGATCACTCTTGCAAATAACCATTTTTGCAGGTCAAGAATGCAAAGTAATGATATGTGCTAGTTAAACTTTAATTGAGATCAATAGCGATGCGAGGAATTATTTATTCTTGATGAGTAATGTAATTGTTTTAAATGTAACATGATTGATAAATTGTAAGTTGAGCTATCCGATGTATATGGATATTGCTTCATGATGTAAGACTTATATAGTCATTTTGTTGTAACAATTCATGATATAGATTTGAATCGAAGACATGTTATGTAAAGGTTGACATTCAGGGCAATAAAGAAAGGATTATATAAAAGTTTTAATTATTCCACATTTTTAGTGATTTTAATATCGGATTATGATGTAAAGTTAGAATAAAGTTGTATTGTTAACGATCTAGAAGGTGAATTATATTATACCAATTTTGGGGTTGTTACAGTTGGTATCAAAGCTGATAGGTTATACACCTTAGGTAAGAATACCTTAGGCTATGACCTTAGAGAATGAGAAGTTAAGTTACGTATAACGAAAAGGTGATTCCTTTCACATACGTAGAAGTATAGGATGAGTTAAGTCCTAGAAATGTTATAAGAAGAAGATTAGAATGGCGAGGGATAAAACTCGAATAGAATATTGAGTAACGTGAATGATATTAAATTCTTAAAGGATGAGTTAATAAATAAACAAGAAGATTCAAAGAAGAATCTTGAAGAGATATACGGATAAGAATAAGGAGTTGCCTAACTCCAATAATAAAGAGACGAATAATGATGAATAGATAAAGTCTATAAGATTTAAAAGCATAAATCATGATATGACATGATGATAGAAAAAGATAAGAAGCTTTAAAACAAAACGATAATGAGATAAGAAAGAATCATAAGGGAGATGATTATAGAATAAGATCACGACGTGATCTTTTGAAGTTGTAAAAGACAGATGATCTGTAATGATTGCATAGTTATAGTTTGAGACTATAACGAGTATGTACTATGATATGGTACGAGATTAACTCACGAGGAGTTATAAATGATGAGATACATGAAATCTGTATCTAGTATAGAGCGAGAAGTTAAGAAGAAGATAGAGTGAAGTGGAATTTCAACAGAGGACTCATGTGGTGACTGAGCTGTACAAATCTTTATATGGGCAGGGTTTTGTGCTTACACTTGGCTTATCATATTGATAATCATTAGAAGGTTGGTGTCACGCTATCGATATATATATATATATATATATATATATATGACGAAGAGGTGATTCTTTTCTCATATTATATTTGATAGTTAGAGTAAGTAGAGATTAGATTAGATGATATTAAGATTTGATTAGATGATCTTAAGGTTAGGCGAGTTCTTAAAACTCATACTTATGGTAAGTTCGTGACTCATAATTGTATGTATGTTTCGAACCCCTAAGCATATGGACAGTCTCTGATCAGTTCTTTAACTACGTATTGCTAGGACAAGTTCTTAAACTCATATTATTGTGGCAAGTTCCTGAACTTCCAAAGTGTGGTAAGTTTGATGAACTATACTGGGTATAAAAAAGTTATGGTGTAGGAAGCATTGATGTTGTTTAAGGTTGATAGAATGATTAGGTAATGATGGAGTAAAGATTTAATTGATGGAGAAAGTTTTATATTCTAAATCTCATAGCTTTGCTAGATTTTTGAAATTTATTGATTTCGTGCTGATGTTGCACTTTTGTTTTCTTGAAAAATATTAGATCAAATGATGGAACCAATGATTTTTTTAAAAATATAGTGCTATTATTCACATGTTTACGCTAATTGCTTCAGCTAGACAAAAATAATTTTAAATTCTTCAAAATGTATTTTCTATACATCATTTGATATGATGTACAAACAAAAATCGAGGAAGTTATTAATGCAGTTAAACCTAGTGTTGGATCCACTTTAATTATAACTAATCAAATTACATCTTATGTTAATCAAATTATAATTTAACAAATTATAACTATTAATTAATCTATATCATGCATAATTAAATAAATTATAATTTATAATTAATCATGCATTTATTAAACTATAATTAAATAAATTACAATTTAAATTACACATTCATCTTAATCATAATTATCCCAAATTATAATTACATATAAATGCATGACGACGTCATGTAATGACGAAATCCTCAACGTATCAGTACTACGATACGGTATCAGGAAGGATATTGTGAAAAGATTTATTTATTATTTTTAGTTTCCTTAAACTATATAAAAAACAGAAGAAGATTTATTTACTTTTAGTTTCCTTAAACGAAAAAAAAAATATTTATTTTATTGAGTTGGTTAAAAATATATATACATATATATATATATATATATATATCGATTGATGTCCGAATTATTGTTAGAAGTCTATGCTACTTGATTCAGCTAGACAAATATTGAAAGATTTTATGAAATTCGAGCGTTCTTGGTCAAACTATGCCAAACCAAATTATTTTAGTGCGGATTCAGATGTTAAGAAACTGAGGTGAACAACCCTATAAAAGGGGGACATGTTATCGGAGACTATAGTTTCGAATGTAACGCATATAGTCGTTACGATGTACTACGTTTAGGCCCGACGTAGGGGTACGATAGGCTGGCCACCTAGAGTACCGATGTGGTTTATAGTGTGAAGTACCGGAGGTGAAGCACTGTTAAACCTAAAAAAAACAAAGTACAAGGTCTTGCGACCACTCAGCATGATTTGGAATCTTTTATATTCCTGAGTTATTTATATCGCTTTCCAATTATTGAGTAATTATGAAAGATTCTTATTATTCTGAAAGAAGTAGTTGTTGAACGCCTTAATCCAGTGAGTAGAGATTAACGTAAAATCTATTTTGATAGAATGATATATATAGATTGATAGATTAAAATTTCGAGGACGAAATTTTTAGAAGAAAGGGTGAATGTGATAACCCGAACAATTATAGATGGTGAATTATGTAGTATATTAATTCTACGAGTAGAATATATGGTAATATCCTTAGTAAGGGAATGAACGAGTTAAAGAAAATAAATAGTATTTGATATACGATTGTGTTTAATTAAAGTTACGAAATAAAACCTAAACCCTGTTGAAGAGGTGAATGGAGTAAGATATATGTATAATATATATGTAAAACTTTTTGTAAGTTAACATGTTGAAGTTATTCAACGACAATTATGAAGGGATTTTGTGAGAACCGAGTAAGGGAGGTTTTCGTTGATTCCGAGGATGGAATCCTTATAAGGAGGGAAGGATGTGACATCCCAGATTTTTAAAAATTTATAAATGAGAATTTAATAAAAAAAATTCTTATTTATGAGATGTTTTGAGTGTGAATATATGTATACGTGCCATATATTGTGAAATATGTGAATTAATGTGAAGAGAATGTTATATATTAATTAAATAAATTATTTAATTAAATTATTTATTGGGTTAAATAAATAATTATGTGATTATTATGAAGTAATATAATTAAGTGTAATATATTAATTAAATAAATATTTAATATTTTATTTAATTGATGTAACGATTTTATGTTATAGTTCTAATTTAATTGAGATAATTAAATTAGATGAGTTATATGATGAGTGTTACATGAAATTATAATTAGCAAATAACTATAATTATGTGACAATTTTATGTGATTAATTGATATTAGATTTTTAATTAATTAAAATGTAACATTAAGATTATGTGTTAAAAGAATTAAAAGAGTTAAAACCGTTTTCCTAATCAAGGCTTTACTTTGTTTTAAATCTGTTCTGCCAAACAGGGCCTTAACTATTAAAAACATGTTTTTTAAAAAAATGTTGTTTTTACCAAACAAAGCCTTAAGGCTTTTGGTTTTCGAAAAATTTTGTAACCTATGTCTTTATTAGGGGAGTTAGTATATACATAAATATAGTATAAGTTACATGTTATGTATATATGTTATATGTATGTTATATCTATAGTATTATAATATATGTTAGTTTAGAAGTTAGAAGAGTTAGAGAAAATAGACAGTGTAAGACCCCAAATTTTATGAATAAAGATTTAAATTTTTTTATATATTATTTCGAAATAGTAAGGTGTTGATTTGATAAATGTAAAAAGTTATGGGTGAAATGTGCAAATATTTCAAAATAAGCAAGTGGTTATAAAATATTCATTGTTGTCGGGGAATATTCGTTTGGTCGTGGAATATTCTTGTTGTCGAGGGAATATTCGTACGACGGCGCAGCTATTTGTGGGCCCCACAACGGAATAATTATCGGATATAGAAAGCGACAGAAATAACCTTTTTATAAAATAACGGCGTAGTTGTTACCGTTAGTACTGTTGAAATACCCGGTGGTTAAAATACAGTAATACGCGGTGTTGCATAGTAGCACACGGTATTGCACAGTATTTTGAATTATTGATTCTTACGTAAGAAGGCACTTACTCAATTATTGTTACAATAATTACTGTTCAATATTTTATATTATTGATTCAATAATTGCATGATATTTTATTGATTCAATAATTGCTACGTTGATATTTTATATCAATAATTGCTACGTTGCTATTTTATATGATTGATTCAATAATTGCTACCGTTGATATTTTGTATTATTGATTCAATAATTGTCACTGCACAGTATTTCACATTATCAACTCAATAATTCATATTATTTGAATAATATTATTAGATAGCATTATTGACAATGTCTAAGGAAGTTCTGTCTAGGAGGGGTTATTTAATTGCGCGCCAGTAAGGAGAAGTCCTTATCGGAAGGCCCCCTCTTTCCTAGGAACGACCTGGTTGTCAATATTGTAGTTCTGTAATATTATTTGTGAATAATTAATTATTTATTTATATGATAAGAAAATATTTATTTTGTGGATATAAAAGAAGGAATTAGTGCTGATGTGTTTTTATCAGTATTTTGGTGTGGAAAATCATCCGTTTATAAAATTCGGATAATTTATGTTTGGAATTTGGAAAAACTTCCTTCTACAAAGTTGTAGAGAATTAAATTTTCTATTGAAAGACATAGAATTTGTATTTTTCTGATAAAAGGGCTATTTATTATGAATTATTGATGTTTCAAAAAATAAATGTTTTTTTTATAAAATGGTGGGCCCCACTTTTGGTTGGTGTGGAAAATGCTGATGGCTTTCACGAGGCGGCTGGAATTTTAAAAAAAATATTATTTTATTAAAAAAGTCTACTTTGGCATCCTAAGCTTTTCCTATAAATAGGGTGCTTAGGTTAGAATTGAAAATCACACTAGAATTAAAAGTTTTCTCTCTCTATAATATCGAGCGTATTTTTTTAAGTATTTAGATATTTTGAGTGTTACTATTCAGTGCAAGTTTTCTTCAGCCTTATATACGATATTCTAGTCAGAAGTACTATTCTTTTGAGGTATGTGTTGTTATTTTCTTTTATAAATGATGTTATTCTTTTCAATATCATTATACCAAAATATTATCATGGATTTTATTATGAAATTCTTACTTTTTTCGTCTGGGTTACTATTTACGTATACGACACTATTCACGTATACGGCACTATTCACGAAAAAATTTAAATTTTCTTCTATATGTCCAAGTTACTTGTTAAAGTTCTTATCTTTGATTGGATCTCAGTTTTGAGCTTTATTCTTGAATTTTGCTCCACAAAGTATTATTATGGAGTACTCTTGAACTTTGATAAATTAGATTAATATCTTTGGCCTGTAGAGCAAAGATGAATGATTACCTGATGAATATCTTTGGCCTGTAGAGCAAAGATGAATGATTACCTGATGAATATCTTTGGCCTGTAGTGCAAAGATGAACAGGTGTTGAGATGAACATGACCACTGGTGATACAAATGAATATCTTTGGCCTGTAGTGCAAAGTTGAATATTTGATTCGAGATGTATATTGATTGATGTTACAGGGATAAAATATTGATGATGAACTTTTAAATCATGGAAGATAGTAGACTTCATTCTCTACTTAACTCTTCTAATGAATTGTTATTTCCACTGCGAATATTGTTCTAAAACTTGTTGTCCATAATATTTTATCTGAATTGTTGAAGACTAACAATAATTTATTTTTCATTATCTTAGTCATAATATTCTTTACTGGGCTAGTTGAGCTCACCCTTTTCATCTATTGTCCTCTTTAGGAAATGAGAATGTCGCAGGAACTAGTCGGGGGACAGAGTGATGGTCCGAGTTAGAGCAGTAGTAGTCCTCACTATTTCTGATAAATAGTGTGATAATAATTATAATGAGGACTTAGTTTGAATGTTAATATTTTGTACATATTTTTATTGACACTCACAATTGTGTGGTCATATTTTGCACGACCGTGTGATATACAAGTTTGTATTTGAATTATGTACCATGTATTTGGCGACTCAGAATGGGTTGGGTTGACTGGACCTATTCTGGGGGCGTCACAGTTGGTATCAGAGCTTAGGGATATGGTCTCTGGCGGAGATCGGGGAATAGAACTAGGAGGGGAGAGACGAGTAAATCCTTCACTAGTATGTCCTACCTAAGCTTATGTGGTATTTAATTGGTCAGTCGGAGCATAAGGTTAATATGTGATATGTTAATTTGTTTAATTAACCTTTATTTTATGGCAGTATTTGGGAATGGCAGCTGAGAATGTTAACAATGAAGTAAATGAGACCGTGGGAACACCTTTAATCACCAACTAGGAGAACGTGCAACCAGAAGGCAATGTTCATCCTGAAAACAACGCTGGTCAGACGATAAACGATGAGATGTTTAGAAGTTTTTTTTGCAGTTCATGCAAAACCAGATCAGGGAGACTCATGTGCAAAATACAGGTGGAGATAATAACAACTCGCGGCTTGTCACTGCCAAGCAGTTCAAAGAATTGGGACCACCAGAATTTCAGGGAAAGCCGGATCCGATCAAGGCGAAGATGTGGGTTAAGCAAATTATCATGATATTTGATGTTTTGGGATGCACGGAGGAACAGAAGGTTCCATTTGCCACCTTTATGTCCCGTGGAGAGGCAGATTACTGGTGGGAGTCTGTGAAGCGTACCCAGCCTGCCGCACTCAAGATGTCTTGGGAAGCGTTTCAAAAATTATTCAATGACAAGTACTTTCCTGAAAGTATTCGTCATATGAAGGAGGTAGAGTTTATCCGACTAGAACAAAATAACATGACTGTGTCCCAGTACGAGGCTAAGTTTGCGGAGCTGTCCAGGTTTGCACCTCATTTGGTGGAGAATGAGGAACGTATGATGCGGATGTTTCTGAGAGGTTTGAAAATGAAAATACGTCAATACCTCATTTTTCACAAATTTTCACTATATTCGGATGTAGTAAACAAGGGCCCACTTGCTAGAACGAGATAGTGATTATATTCAACCAAGGGACAACAACCAAGGTCGTACCGGTGGCAGCAGTCCTCTGAGCAATGACAACTAGCGGGGAGGAAAGTATGACAGAAGCGGTAACCACTCCGGTGGTAATCGTGGCTGTGATAGTAGAAAAAGTGAATTGGGGGGAGATTTCAAGAAAAGAAAGTATAACAATGAGAACGTGAAGACGTCAACATCAGCATCAGCATCAACTGTTTCTAGGGGAGGAGAACGACCACCGGTCGTATGCTATAAATGCGGGAAAGAGGGACACATCAGCCCAAACTGCCCACAACAATTCAAAATATGCTATAACTGTGGAAAAGAAGGACATATAGCTTGAGATTGTCCTGTTGCGAAACCAAGTCCAGCGGGGGTGGTGATTCCAAAGGCGGTTTCGGACAAGTCAAAGTCGGTGATTCCTGGAAGAGCGTTTATCGTGACAGCCCAAAACGCGAGGAACCCACACGAGGTGATAACGGGTAAGCTGATCATAAACTCTTGCGAAGTTTACACCTTATTAGATACCGGTGCTACCCATTCTTTTATTTCACCTACTTGTGCTCAACGTTTGAACTTGACTTCTGATAAATTAGACTTTGACTTATCTGTTGAAACTTCGTTAGGAGAAACCTTCGTTACATCTACAGTTTACAAATCTTGCTTGATTCAGATTGGTACCCTTACCTTACCTGTTGATCTTATATCTTTGAAAATACTTGCATTTGACGTTATTTTAGAATTGACTGGTTAACCACTTACCATGCCAAAATTGATTGTTTTCGTAAGGTTGTTAGTTTTCATATTCCTAATCAACCTGTTGTGAGAATCCAAACCACAAAACCACTAAAATCAGTCAATATCATTTCAAATCACAAGACTATTCGTTTATTGAAAAACGGATGTCAAGCTTTCTTAGCTCATGTCACTGATCTAAACCAGAATACGTCAGATTTGAATGATATTTCTGTTGTTAATGAGTTTCCTGATGTATTTCCCGAAGAACTTCTCGGTCTACCCCCAGAACGTGAAGTTGAATTCTTTATTGACCTTGAACCCGGTACAAAACCCATTTCTAAAACCCCATATCGAATGGCTCCTATTGAACTTCAGGAGTTAAAGGTCCAATTACAGGAATTGTTAGACATCGATTTTATACGTCCTAGTATGTCTCCTTGGGGTACTCCTGTTTTTTTAGTAAAGAAGAAAGACGGGAGTATGCGACTTTGTATTGACTATCGGGAGTTGAACCATGTCACCATCAAGAATAGGTATCCGCTACCTCGTATTGATGACCTGTTCGACCAGTTGCAAGGAGCACAATTCTTTTCAAAGATCGATCTTCGTTCTGGATATCATCAGCTGAAGATTAAAACTGAGGATATTCCGAAGACTGCCTTCAGAACTCAGTACGGGCATTATGAGTTTTTAGTCATATCTTTTATATTGACTAATGCTCCTGCTGCTTTTATGGATATGATGAACCGTGTATTCAAGGAATATTTGGATCAGTTTGTTGTTGTCTTTATTGATGACATCCTCATCTATTCTAAAAGCCGTGAAGATTATGAGCACCACTTGAAGTTGGTACTTCAAAAGCTTCGTGGGAACAAGCTATATGCCAAGTTGAAGAAATGCGAGTTCTGGCTTGAGGAAGTAGCATTCCTTGGGCACGTGGTATTGAAACGTGGAGTATCTGTTGACCCAACGAAGATTGAAGCAATACAAAGTTGGGAGCAACCTAAGTCGGTGACCAAAGTACGAAGCTTTCTGGGCTTAGCTGGTTATTATCGGAGGTTCGTAGAGGGATTTTCTAGAATCGCTACTCCATTAACTCAGTTGACTCGAAAAGATACAAAATTCGTTTGGAGCGAGAAATGCGAGAAGTGCTTCCAAGAGCTCAAGAGAAGACTTATCTCAGCACCTGTTCTGACAATACCTATCTGGTTCGGATGGATTTGTTATCTACAGCGATGCTTCTGGCAAAGGGTTAGGATGTGTTCTCATGCAACATGGGAAAGTCATAGCCTATGCCTCGCGACAACTCAAAGAATATGAGAGGAATTATCCTACTCTGGATTTAGAGTCGACAGCAGTTGTTTTCACGTTGAAAATCTGGAGACATTACCTGTACGGAGAGAAAGTGAAGATTTATACGGATCATAAGAGCCTTAAATATTTCTTCACTCAGAAGGAACTCAACATGCGGCAACGACGTTGGCTTGAGCTATTGAAAGATTACGATCATACCATCCAATACCATTCTGGAAAAGCGAATGTGGTAGCTGACGCGTTAAGTAGAAGATCATATGCGGGAATGAGTGCGATGATGTCAAGTATACGCGTAGAACCAGCTTTGATTGATAAAGTTAAAGCTGCTCAAGCTACGGATCCAGAGCGGATGAAGATGAAGAAGAAGGTGCAAGAAGGTGCCATTCCAGAAGCAAGAATCGATGAAGAGGGAATACTTCGAGTCAACTCCAGACTTTGTGTTCCTAACGATTTTGACTTGAAGCATAGAATTATGATGGAGGCACACAACATAACGTTTGCAATCCATCTTGGGAGTACCAAAATGTATCGTGATCTTCGACATACATTTTGGTAGAGCAATATGAAAAGAGAGATCGCGGAGTTTATTTCGAGATGTTTGACTTGTCAACGTGTAAAGGCGGAGCATCAAGTGCCGAAGGGTCCATTACAACCACTGGAGATTCCAAAATGGAAGTGGGAACACATTACGATGGATTTCGTTACGGGTCTTCCCAAGGTTTCTCAAGGTATAGATGCGATTTGGGTTTTTGTTGATAGATTAACCAAGTCTGCTCATTTCTTGCTGATACGAGAGACTTGGTCCCTTGAACGTCTTGCTCATATGTACGTGAATGAGATTCTGAGATTGTATGGCATGCCAGTATCCATAGTTTAGGATCGTGACCCCAGATTTACTTCACGATTTTGGATCAGTTTACAGAAAGCTATGGGCACGGATTTACGATTCAGTTCGGCTTATCATCCTCAAACAGACAGGACAATCAGAAAGGACTATTCAAACTCTTGAAGATCTATTGAGACTCTGTGTTCTAGACTTCAAAGAGAGTTGGGATAAGTACTTACCATTGGTGGAATTCTCCTACAATAACAGTTATCAGGCAAGTATAGGTGTGGCTCCATTCGAGGCATTGTATGGGAGAAAGTGTCGTTCTCCAGTATGCTGGGATGAGGTGGGTGAAGCAACAATATTGGGACTAGAGTTAGTACGTATGACTACGGAAAAGATCCAAATGATCCGGCAACGGATACAAACCGCACAAGATCGACAAAAGAGTTATGCGGATCTTCATCGAAAGGATGTGGAATTTAATGTTGGGGACCATGTGTTATTACGTGTTGCTCCGTGGAAGGGAGTTACGAGGTTTGGCAAGAGAGGAAAGCTCAATCCACGATTTATTGGTCCATTTGAGATTCTTAACCTGAGTAGGAAAGGTGGCCTATAGACTCGCTTTACCTCCAAGCATGTCTCGTGTTCATAACATTTTTCACATATCCGTGTTGCGTAAATATATGAAAGATCCAAACCACATTATTGAGTTAGAACCAGACGAGATAGCCGAAGATTTAACGTACGAGGAGGTACCTGTCAAGATCTTGGATAGGAAGGAGCATGTCATACGCTCGAAAATTATACCTCAAGTTAAAGTTTTGTGGAGAAACCATGCTCTTGAGGAAATGACCTGGGAGTTGGAATCGGAAATGAAAGCGAGGTATCCTCACCTTTTCGACATACTAGGTACGTACGTCAATTTCAAGGACGAAATTTCATAAGGAGGGGAGGTTGTAAGACCCCAAATTCTATGAATAAACATTTAAATTTCTTTATATATTATTTCGAAATAGTAAGGTGTTGATTTGATAAATGTAAAAAGTTATGGGTGAAATGTGCAAATATTTCAAAATAAGCAAGTGGTTATAAAATATTTATTATTGCCGGGGAATATTCGTTTGGTCGTAAAATATTCTTGTTGTCGGGGAGTATTCGTACGACGGCGCAGCTATTTGTGGGCCCCACAACGAAATAACTGTCGGATATAGAAAGCGACAGAAATAACCTTTTTATAAAATAACGGCGTAGTTGTTACCGTTAGTACTGTTGAAATACCCGGTGGTTAAAATACAGTAATACGCGGTGTTGCACAGTAGCACACGGTATTGCACAGTATTTTGAATTATTGATTCTTACGTAAGAAGGCACTTACTCAATTATTGTTACAATAATTACTGTTCAATATTTTATATTATTGATTCAATAATTGCATGATATTTTATTGATTCAATAATTGCATGATATTTTATTGATTCAATAATTGCTACGTTGATATTTTATATCAATAATTGCTGCGTTGCTATTTTATATGATTGATTCAATAATTGCTACCGTTGATATTTTGTATTATTGATTCAATAATTGTCACTGCACAGTATTTCACATTATCAACTCAATAATTTATATTATTTGAATAATATTATTAGATAGCATTATTGACAATGTCTAAGGAAGTTCTGTCTAGGAGGGGTTATTTAATTGCGCGCCAGTAAGGAGAAGTCCTTATCGGAAGGCTCCCTCTTTTCTGAGAACGACCTGGTTATCAATATTGTAGTTCTGTAATATTATTTGTGAATAATTAATTATTGATTTATATGATAAGAAAATATTTATTTTGTGGATATAAAAGAAGGAATTAGTGCTGATGTATTTTTATCAGTATTTTGGTGTGGAAAATCATCCGTTTATGAAATTCGGATAAGTTATGTTTGGAATTTGGAAAAACTTCCTTCTACAAAGTTGTAGAGAATTAAATTTCTACAGAAGGACATAGAATTTGTATTTTTCTGATAAAAGGGCTATTTATTATGAATTATTGAAGTTTCAGAAAATAAATGTTTTTTTATAAAATGGTGGGCCCCACTTTTGGTTGGTGTGAAAAATGCTGATGGCTTTCACGAGGCGGCTGGAATTTTTTTTAAAAATATTATTTTATTAAAAAAGTCTACTTTGGCATCCTAAGCTTTTCCTATAAATAGGGTGCTTAGGTTAGAATTGAAAATCACACCAGAATCAGAAGTTTTCTCTCTCTATAATATCGAGCGTATTTTTGTGAGTATTTAGATACTTTGAGTGTTACTATTCAGTGCAAGTTTTCTTCAGCCTTATATCCGATATTCTAGTCAGAAGTACTATTCTTTTGAGGTAAGGGATGTTATTTTCTTTCATAAATGATGTTATTCTTTTCAATATCATTATACCAAAATATTATCATGGATTTTATTATGAAATTCTTATTTTTTCCGTCGGGGTTACTATTCACATATACGATATTATTCACGTATACGACACTATTCACGAAAAAAAAAATTAAATTTTCTTCTATATGTCCAAGTTGCTTGTTAAAGTTCTTATCTTTGATTGGATCTAAGTTTTGAGCTTTATTCTTGAATTTTGCTCCACAAAGTATTATTATGGAGTACTCTTGAACTTTGATAAATTAGATTACGAATACTTAGTCTTTGTCCTTTATCACACTGGATTCGTTCTTTAAAATATTTTTCATCATCCTCAGTCCTAAAAGGTGATATAACTGAATATTTTTGGCCTGTAGAGCAAAGAAGAATGATTACCTGATGAATATCTTTGGCCCGTAGTGCAAAGATGAACAGGTGTTGAGATGAACATGACCACTGGTGATACAAATGAATATCTTTGGCCTGTAGTGCAAAGATGAATATTTGATTCGAGATGTATATTGATTGATGTTACAGGGATAAAATATTGATGATGGACTTTTAAATCATACAAGATAGTAGACTTCATTCTCTACTTAACTCTTCTAATGAATTATTATTTTCGCTGCGAATATTGATCTAAAACTTGTTGTCCATAATATTTTATATGAATTGTTGAAGACTAACGATAATTTATTTTCCATTATCTTAGACATAATATTCTTTACTGGGCTAGTTGAGCTCACCCTTTTCATCTATTGTCCTCTTCAGGAAATGAGAATGTCGTAGGAACTAGTCGGGGGACAGAGTGATGGTCCGAGCTAAAGCAGTAGTAGTCCTCACTATTTCTGATAAATAGTGTGATAATAATTGTAATGAGGACTTAGTTTGAATGTTAATATTTTGTACATATTTGTATTGACACTCACAGTTGTGTGGTCGTATTTTGCACGACCGTGTGATATACAAGTTTGTATTTGAATTCTGTACCATGTATTTGGCGACTCAGAATGGGTTGGGTTGACTGGACCTATTCTGGGGGCATCACAGACAGTGTTAGAAACAAAAAAAAAAGAAATACAGAGAAAGAGAAGAGAAAACACAGAGAAAAGAGAAGGAGGGAGAAAGGAGAAAGAGAATAATGAAGTTTGAGAGAGTCAAACACACCACCATCTTTATCTTGTTCTTCTAAGAAAAGCAAAGTTATAATCTCAATTCTTGTTTTTAAATACGTTTTTATGATTCTTCATAAGTATTAGTTCTCTGTGTTTGTGAGTTAACGAGAAATTTGTATAACTATGAATTGAATATATAAGTTGTGTTCATATAAGTGAATTGTATGCTATGTACAATTTTGAGAAATCAAAATTTGTTATAAAATAAGTTTTTATGAAGAATTTGTGTTCTTAAGAAATTTTTAATATTTTGCTTGAGTTTAGAATGAAAAATTTATAATTACTTATATGATATATGCATATTTAGATTTTTGTATGATACTATCTTCAATAATGAAAATAATGCATGAATTTCTTAAGAAATTATTTTACAGTGAATGGTTTTGTAAAATATATGAGTTTTATGAAAACATCAAAATTTAATTTCCAAAACTTTTGATTC
The DNA here is from genome assembly GCA_020205555.1 of Panax stipuleanatus. Lineage (NCBI taxonomy): Eukaryota > Viridiplantae > Streptophyta > Magnoliopsida > Apiales > Araliaceae > Panax > Panax stipuleanatus. The sequence goes on along the minus strand of CM035122.1, from coordinate 90,628,615 downwards.
TTGTTGTTTAGATGGTTTTCGTGTTTAGAAACATGTTATATGTGTGTATTGTTTCAAGTATGTACTATACACTGTTTCAGTAGCTTGTAATTGTCGATTGTTGGCATGAGTGGGTTAAACAGTGTCGTTGCTGCTCTGTTTCTGTCCGCGTGGTGGCGCAGCTGCGCCAGCAAGGGCAGAAGCAGTGCAGCTGCGCTGCTGGGTTACCTCATGTTTGACACTTGCGCAGCTGCGCCGATTTCAAGGCAAAGTGTGGCGCAGCTGCGCCAATACCTGAGCAGAGACAGAAAACTTAAAGTATTTGTACAGTTTTAAAACTTAAATTGATTTGGTTATGTGTGAACATGAAACAAGATTTGCAATAAGATATTATGAGTATGTATTTGGTGATTTCAAAATAGAAAAGGAAGAAGGTGGTGAAAACCTTAAATTGTTATTAGTTAATTCATTTTAATCGAGTTAAAGGTTTAACTTAAGCTGTAAATTGTTTGGTTATAATTTAGTGAATATGATATGGAATTATAGTTTGGATAATTATAATTAGAGTAAAAATTTATATTAATCTATAACTTGTTAAATTATAATGAAGGTTAGTGGATTATTTGTTTAACTTAAATTATAATTTTGTGTAATTATAATTTAATTGATTTATATGTAATTATAATTTGGGATAATTATGATTAAGATGAATGTGTAATTTAATTTATAATTTATTTAATTATAGTTTAATAAATGCATGATTAATTATAAATTGAAATTTGTTTAATTATGCATGATGTAGATTGATTAATAGTTATAATTTGTTAAATTCTAATTTGATTAACATAATATGTAATTTGATTAGTTATAATTAAAGTGGATGTTTAAATTATAATTTATTTAATTATAATTTAATAGGAGTATGTAATTATTAATTTAATAGTTAATGAGGAATGAGTTAACCTAGATTGGTTAACTAACGTTGAGGATTAGCTATGTGATAACTAACTAATATTGTTAATTATACATATGATTTGACAGCGAGTGTCAAACGAGTAAATAAAAGTGAATTAGAAAGTATAAAGTAGTATTTACTTAGACGTTTGATAAGCGTTGCTAGGTGACTAATAATTGATGCGTATGGTAATACGTTATGTAGGATCATGAAGCAGATTATATTAAGCTGTTTTTCGGTATTTGGTAATCTACGAGCCAGGCAAGTCTTTCGGTTCCTATTTTCTATGTGAACTTGATGATATTATGAACTGTTTTAAATTATTTTGCAAAGAGCATGATATGTTATATATGTTGTAAACATGAATGTTAAAGTCAATTTATGATTACATTGATTGATTAAATAATGTTGATTGAGTAAGGAACTCAATCTTTATATTTGCTATGTGAATTGAAGCATGTATGCCATGTTACTTTAATTATTATGAGATGTATGTTGAGCATGTTATTATGTGCTATGTGATGTATGAAAACTGTTAATACTTGCTGTGCTATCGAGCTCACTCTTGCAAATAACCATTTTTGTAGGTCAAGAATGCAAAGTATTGATATGTGTTAGTTAAACTTTAATTGAGATCAATAGCGATGCGAGGAATTATTTATTCTAGATGAGTAATGTAATTGTTTTAAATGTAACATGATTGATAAATTGTAAGTTGAGCTATCCGATCTATATGGATATTTCTTCATGATGTAAGACTTGTATAGTCATTTTGTTGTAATGATTCATGATATAGATTTAAATCGAAGAGATGTTATGTAAAGGTTGAAATTCAGGGCAATAAAGAATGGATTATATAAAAGTTTTAACTATTCCGCATTTTTTGTGATTTTAATATCGGATCATGATGTAAAGTTAGAATAAAGTTGTATTGTTAACGATCGAGAAGGGGAATTATATTGTACGAATTTTGGGGTCGTTACACATATAAAGTTGCATTACCACCCGAGTTGAAGCACATCCACAACGTGTTCCACATTTCCGTGTTGCGACCATACAAGGCCGACTACAAGCACGTGATTTCTTACGAGCCCATTCAAGTAAAGAAGAACCTAGCGTGTGAAGAAATTCCTATCCAGATATTAGATAGGAAAGAGCAGACATTAAGGAATAAAGTTATTTCCTCCGTGAAAGTACCTTGGCGTAACCACGATGTCGAGGAGGCTACGTGGGAGTTAGAAGATAGGATGATGAGGGATTATCCCCATCTATTTGTGTAACCTTGTAGCAATTCTGAGGACGGAATTTTTATAAGGGGGGAGGATGTAATACCCGAGAATTTCTATATATTATTAAATGAATATATTTTTTTGAATATAAATGATTTTGTGTTATGAGATGAGTTAACTCAACTATATTAAATTGAATTATTATGATAATTGAGGAAAATGTGGAGTTTATAATAAACTCGTTGAAATGCCTTGTGTGGCACAGTGATGAGAAATAATAATAATTATATTAATTAACGAAGAAATCATTAAACAATTAATCTATAATAATTGTTGGTATATTGAATTATTATTATTGTGAGAAATGGAATAATAATAAGTAACTTGTTTGTAAATATAATAAGTTTTATATTTATTTAACGTGATAATTAATCATGTAAATGTTAGTTAATTATTATGGAAATTAATAATCAATGAGGAATGGGTTGATTAATATTATCGTTAATTAATCAATGAGATGAATAATTTATTTATTTGACATTATGAATAATAAAACAAATAAGTAAGTTATTAATATAATAAGGTTGTATTGATTGTTGATTGTTATATGCAAGTATGCAATAATTAATTATATGAAGTATATGGGATACAACTATATTATATAGTGTAGTGCAACATTTATCTGACTATACTATACATAGAAACCATATATTAAGATGGATTAAAATATATAAGCTACATGATTTATGCGTATGTGACATTATGTATGTGAGTATAGCTTAAAATAATATATCATGGATATATTGTAAACAATGGTTAACTAATAGAATTTAATTGAATAATATCTGAGAAGATTATACCGGTGTGATAAAATGTACATGGATTATATGTTGAATATATGTATCCCTACTTACTACATTGTAATATTAGTTACCTATTGAAATTACATTGTGACATTACATTATAGCCTAAGTATACATATATGTCTAAGTGTATATAAAATGTGTATGTATTGGGTTATTGTTTCATGTTGCTGAGACTTGTAAGTGTTGAAAGGTTCATTCTCCTTCACGTGATATACTCAAGCTATCCTACTCTCCTATAACCTTAAAACTCAGCAACATAGACTAGCAATGATGAGCAAGGGAGTGGGCATTATGATTTCATTCACCAACTAAATTACCAACTCTCCATTAACCTTCATGCAAATCTTCTATCATTTGGTTTTATTCAATGGAGGGATCCATCGACTGGTTTATAATTTTCCTATATATATGGCCCTTCTCCTTCATATTTCAATTTGCTGAGAATTGCTTGAGTGTTGAGTTGAGAGTTATATATATATATATATATATATATATATATCAGTATTGAGCATTCTAGATTTAGCAGCAAGTCCGATTAACGTATAGCAAAGGTATAATATACATTACTTGTTCTTCATTTTCTATTTCTGCAAACTCTGTAAATTTTCAATTCTTGATCATAGTTGCCATTCATGCTAAAGTTGATTAGAACATGTTTCTTAGTTGCTATATAGCCTTATAAGTATGATTAAACTAGAATGTGGCTGATTAGAATCGAATTTGTGAAGTAATTTTGTGATTTGGGCTGTTAACTGCCGTTGTTGGTTGCAGTCTGGCGCGACCCAGATGCTGCGCAGCTGCGCCGGCATTACACTACGGCGCAGCGCAACTGCGCCGGTCAATGATTCCAGTTTTCTGCATCCTGCTTGATTCTGTTAAGTATTAATTGTTTAAAGTAGCTTAGACGAGCCTACTAATAGGGTGGACATGCTTATATGAGTATATGGAAATAACGTAAACATGATTTGGCTATGATTGCATGCAACGTATATGAAACGACATATAGTTTTGTAAATGAACTTAAAGTTTCATAAACAAACGTTAACATTACGAAGCATGACTATATTCTGATTTTTGATACATGTTAGCATGACCTAGAAGTGCATGAAAAACGTGATACCATGTACGTATATGCTTCATAATATAACATGCACATGATGGACTCACTAGTGAACATTTTTAACGAAAATATAAGCTTTTAAAAGCAAACTTTGACATGTAAAGATCATATATGTATTTTGATTTTTCGGGCATGTTTATATGGCCTTGAAATGCATGTCAGACATATTAACTTATGTATATAGGTTTCGTAATGTAATGAGAACATGCGAACCTTTTTAGTGAGCTTTACTAATGAAAATACGAACCTTGAACGTGAATGTTAACATGCTACTTTGAGAGTTGAATTCTGAAATTTATAGACATGTTTGGTAGTGCTCTTAACCTCATTAATATGTCATACACATACACATGCCATGTTAGATGCCATGAAAACTAGTTGAGCACAAGTGAAGCATGATTTAAGCTAAGTAACAATACTAGTTATGTGTATATGAAGTAGAAACTTGCAAGCATGTCTAAAACAAGATGTGTGATCACCCCATATGTTTAAAATAACAAACATGATAACTAATGTGGTTTCATGACCTTGAATGGTCTTAAGTTATTAAAGGTGTTGACTTAGGACTTATATCATGAAAGATTGAACTTAGAAAGGTTAGACAATCATGGGAGTGCCCTTTAATGTGTATACATTCTATGGGAGATCATATGTTAATACTTGAATCCGATTTCGACGGTTAACATATAATAATGCTATAACTTGCTAAATAGAGTATATTTGCTATTGATTATGGTATTATGTGTTAATAATTTTATATGAAGATGATTAACTTGAGAAGAGGAGCGTGAAGGATAAAAGACAATAAAAGTTATACTAATATGATAACTATATATGGTATAATTGTGTAGCTAGGTTGAAACTTAGCTTATGTGTCGATCCTATATCCGAAGATAAGATATGATGTTAAACTATATGACTAATGAATATCATATATATATATATACGTAATTATATTACGATAGGGATTCCAAAAGTATTGATTAATTTATGTGGATAGACTATGCTTAAGGCAAGTTCTCTAACTGACACTCTTTTACGGTGCAAGTATTCTATCCTTGTATTTACTTTATTCAAAGAGTATTGCAAGCTAGTTTCTTACTTACTCGTTTAAATTGAGAGAGTGTACTTATTGAATAACTCTTATTCCATTGAGCTTTATGAAAGTTATTTGGTATTGTTCTTGAATATCGTGAAAGAGACTATGCCATTTGATTCGGCTAGACTAGACTATATGCATATTTAGAAAAACTATCCAAACCAATTGACTGGTGAGAAAGTCTTGAAAACTGAGTTGAACAACCCTTATGGTAAGGGGAGTATTTATTGTTGGAAGCCCCAACACACGCGTGAATATTATTGTGGTGTTATGCATAACATAGAGTATTGTAGACTAATCATCTATCGTACTTAATTTTTTTGGGTTATCAGTTTAATATTGGCAATTCTAGTAGATGTTTAATAGTCCTTAGTGACTGCTCAGTATAAATTGTTTTATCCAGTTGGATACGTTGATAGCCTTTGAATTCATATATATCTGTTGATCTATATTGAACTATTATTTCATATTCCAAAGATTTGATTTGAGAATTGTTGATACTCGTTGTTCATGATATTATTCTGAAACTCTGAACTATCTTAGAGATTATACTTTGATATTTCGAACTCGTGATATAACACTCTACACCCTTGTTATATAATACTTGCTGGGCAATTTGTGCTCATTCTTGCTTATTTAAAACCTTTTAGTTAAGGCGGAACAGGGAAGTGTCTCTAAAAAAGATAAGGTCAAGGGCAAGACTACCGACTAGCTTGTCCCTTTATGTTTTCAATTTTTGATGTTGTACTAAGACTGTTTTCCAACTATGTTTAGGCGTTAGTAGGATTATGTAATAAGTCTTTATTCGATATTATTATGTAATCTATTAAGTACTGTAGGTTGCGAGACTTGGGGGAATAATTATAATAAATCATTGTATATTATTCTAGATTAGATCTTCCACTGTGAATGTGTGATTTTAGTTATTATTGTATTATTGTGAGAACGTGACGAACCGAATTCGAGTGACCATGTGGCGGTCCGAATTTGGGGGCGTCACAATTCTAACTCTGGAGGTAATGCTACCTCATAAGCCATTTCACCCACCCTCCTTAGCACTTCAAAAGGTCTAATGAACCTCAGAATCAACTTTCCCTTTTTGCCAAATCTTATCTTCCCCTTCAAAGAAGATACTTTCAAAAAAACGAAGCTACCTACTTTAAATTCTCGCTTCTGCCGATGCTGGTCCGCATATTTCTTTTGCCTGTGTTAAGCAGCTACTAATTTCGCTCTTATCACTTTGACAATTTTTGCAGTCTGTTGCACCAATTTTGGTCCTAGCAGTTGACTTTAACCGACCTCATCCCAGCAAAATGGAGTCTTGCACTTCCTTGCGTACAATGCTTCGTAAGGCGGCATGCCAATAATTACATGATAGCTGTTATTATAGGCAAACTCGACTAAAGGTAGATGGTTGTCCCAATTTCCTTTAAAATCCATGACATAAGCTCTTAACATATCTTCTAACATCTAGATTATTCTTTCACTCTGTCCATCGGTTGAAGGATGGTACGCTGTACTCATTCTCAACTGCGTTTTTATATGTTCTTGCAAACTCTTCCAGAATTTTAATGTGAAATGCGTATCTCGGTCCGACACGATAGATATTGGAACACTATGCCTTGAGATAATTTCTTTGATATATAACTTCATTAACTGATCTAAATTAAACCTAATCTTGATTGACAAGAAATGTGCTGACTTTTTTAGTCGATCCACGGTTACCCATATCACGTCATAGCCTTTCTGAGTAGTTGAAAGTCTTAACACAAAATCCATCGTAATATGCTCTGATTAATTTCCAATCTGGTATCTCCAATGGTTATAACAGACCACTTGGCCTTTGATGTTCTGCTTTGACTTTCTGACAAGTTAAACACTTTGCAACACACTTAACAACCTCTCGTTTCATGTTCGGCCACCAAAAATGTTGTTGAAGATCTTGATACATTTTTGTGCTTCCTGGGTGAATTGAATATCTTGAACTATGAGCCTCATGCAAAATTTCATCTTTGACTTCCGGTACTGATGGAACCCAAAATCTGCCTTTAAATTTTAGTAACCCTTTGGTATCAATCTTAAATTTGACATCCTCCTCTTCTAACACTCTTTTCCTTATTTTCTCACACTCTTCATCCTGAAGTTGTGCTTACTTTACTCTGTCTAATAAGGTTGGATGGGTTTCCATCTCAAATAACATCTTTTCCGACTCCTTCAGATACTTTACCTCTAAATACAACTTTGTCATTTATGCTATTAGCTCCTCTTGAGCAGTTAACATTGATAACTTCCCCGATCCTTTCTGCTTAAGCCGTCTGCAACCACATTTGCTTTTCCTAGATAGTATAGAATTTCACAATCATAGTCCTTGATCAAATCCAACCATCACATTTGACGCATATTTAAATCCTTCTTTGTGAAGATATACTTTAGACTTTTATGGTTTGTATATATCTCGTATTTCTTCCCATAGAGATAATGCCTCTAAATCTTCAGGGCAAACACTACTGCAGCTAACTCTAGATCATGGGTTGGATACCCTTTCTCGTAATCCTTCAACTTTCGCGATGCATACACAATGACCTTGCCATTTTGTATAAGCACACATCCTAGTCCCTTATGTGATGCGTCTCTATACACCACAAAATTCCCTATATCATCTGGCAGAGATAACACTAGTGCTATACTTAGCCTTTTCTTCAATTCTTGAAAACTTTCTTCGCATTTTTTCGTCCATATGAACTTCACTGCTTTTCTCGTCAAATTAGTTAACGAAGTGATTTCTTGGAAAAATCCTAAAAAAATCGTCGATAGTAACCTACTAATCCTAAGAAACTCCTCACCTCCAACAGTGTCTTTGGTTGGTCCCAATTCATCACAGCTTCTACTTTTTCTGGATCCACCGAAACTCCGTCTTTATCAATTACATGACCCAAAAATTGCACACACTCCAACCAAAATTCACATTATAAAAATTTTACGTATAACTTCTCTCTCCTTAATGACTCCAACGTCACTCTCAAATGTCTTGTATGCTCTTCTTTAGTTTTGGAATAAACCAATATGTCATCGATGAACACCACCAAAAATTTATCTAAGAACGGTTTAAACACCCTATTAATTAAATCTATAAACACTGCATGTTCATTTGTTAATCTAAACGACATCACCAGAAACTCATAATGACCATATCGAGTTCTGAATGTCGTCTTCGGTATATCCTCTTTTCTAACCTTTAACTGATGGTACCCACTTCTCAAATCTATTTTTAAGAAATATTTTGCTCCTTTCAATTGATTAAACAAATAGTCAATCCTTGGAAATGGATACATATTCTTGATGGTGACTTTATTCAACTCCCTATAATCAATACAACGTCGCATTGATCCATCCTTCTTCTTGAAGAATAACACCGGTGCTCCCCACGGAGATACGCTCGGCTGGATATACATCTTATCCAATAATTCTTTCAATTGGACCATTAACTCCTTCATCTCCACTGGAGCCATTCTGTAACGGGCTTTCAATATAGAAGCAGTCCCTGGTGCTAATTCGATTATGAATTCAATCTCTCTATGTAGCGAAAGTTTTGGCAAATCATTCGAAAACACGTCCGTAAACTCCTTAACAACTGGTATATCCTCTAGTTTCGCGCCCATCTTCCAAGTATCAACTATATAAGCTAAATACCATGTACATCCTTTTCTCAACAACTTCTTGCCCTACAAGATCGTCAGACAACTCGATTATCTAGGTGACTTACTGCCATAAAATACTACCTTTAACTTCTTTGGAGTCATAAGGTTTATACATTTCCTCTGGCAATCAATTATTATCCCATGGTTAAACAACCAATCCATTCCTGGGATAACAACATCAAGATCCCAAGTCAAATTGGAATTAAATCCCTCGACATCACATGACCCTTAATATTTACACAACAATTTCTGTGTATGAACTTAACAAGAATCACTTATCTATTCATAATTTCTATATTTATGGGGTATTCTAACTCTTCTCGAACAAATCTAACTTCCTAGCAAATTCATCGGATATAAACGAATAAGTAGCACTCGAATAAAATAATATATAATCATTTATATCATTGATCGGAATGATACTTTACACCATATCCTTGGATTGCACAACATCTTGCACCATCATATTGAATGTTCTAGCGGTTGGTCGAGTCGGCGGTAGTAGTCCTGTGATGGTCAGCTTGCCACTACTGTTGTTTCCTCTGCCTCCACTTGCTTCTCCTGCCGCTTTCTTTAGGTAATCTTCAGCCAGGTGTTCCTTTGATCCACACATGAAACATGCTCTTTTCTTTGGACTTGGACAATTTGTTACGATATGGACCTCTAAGCCACATTTATAACATACACTCTTTCCTTTCATGCACACCCCCACGTGATTCTTTCCACAGTTGCTACACGCATCCACCTTCCTTTCTGGATTTCCTTGCTGATTCCCAGCGATCATATTATTATCGTTCCACTTTCTTTTCAATGCATTGCCACTATGGCTACTTCCTGCCTTATGTTCTCATTCAGCCTTCTTTTTTTTTGTCCTAATTATATTTTGTCAGAGCATCTCTTCCTCACCTGCGTTCCCAAGCGTTCTTGCAAACTCCATGACACATGCTCTTAACATATCTTCTAATGTGTCGACGGTGGGAAAATTCCTTTTTGGTGTTGTGTCCGTCCTTCCTAAATTTGTGTTGTTTGTTTTTACCCATTTTCGTTTGCTATGTCTATTGATTTTTATTAAAGGGTGAAGTTTCAGAAAAGCGGTACCTACTTAAGTGTTGACGAATTTGAAAAAGATTATTTTTATTATTTTACGATTGGACCGAATGAGACAGAGTCGCCAGTTGGTATGGTTTAAATGGATGTACCAACTCATCCGAGTTTTAAAAGTTTTCGCAATATGGTCCAATATATGACTCTGAAAGATTTCTGTGAAACCTAAGATTCGTAGAATTCGGGGGCTAGGTTAAGCGGGGGGAAGGTGTCAGGCATCTCCCGACTCCCGTGAAAACACGGTACCACATCTTATTGATTTCTTATGCATAAAATGTGTGTGTGTGGGGGTGAGTGTGTGTGTGTGTGTTTTATTTTCAAAATTTTATCCTAAGCCTCTTTGTGAGTTATTTGGAAGTAGTGCAGTTCCTCTTTTGTACCTATGTACGAAAGGTTTGATTTAGCAAAAGTTAATTTTTAGATAAAATATACATTTTCAAATGATATTTTGGGAAAACACAAGGTTTTCAAATCCTTCGCCCGAATAGTAATCAAGGACCTTTGATACTTCCATTATTAATTTTTTAGTATATGTAATTATTACGAAAGTAGTGCTATACCTCTTTAACCCTATGCACAAAGGATTTGATTTATATAAAAGTTTATTTTTTAGAACACAATATATATCAATTATGTTTTGAAAATAAAGTTTTCAAATCCTTCGTCAAATAAGAATCGAGGTCTTTTGATACTTCCATTTATGTTTTATTGTTATTGAAAGCTCTTTGTGGTTTTATTGGAAATCATTTTGATGATATGCATGTAAAAAGCGCCAAAAAAGGGTCGGATCATCATTGGGCGTGTAAGCCATCTCAATGAATCCGAACACCAACAATCAAAATTTTCACTATCACGGGATCTTGAATCTGACTTCTCGGGACTAACCCCTCAAGTTTGTCTTCAAGATCCAAATATTACATGTATAATGATTCGACGTTATTTAAATATTACAAAGTGAATAAAATGTCCATCGTGGGAATCTAGTTAAGATCTAATCATTAGATCTCAACCTCGGGATTCCTAGGCTCACATTCATTGGAATAAACATATATACAACATGTCCTAAACCCAAGATCCGGCAGTTTTATCGGTTGAAAACCCATCACGAGAGCCTAGGACCCTCCTCACCTTTGGATATAGATCTAGGGCTCAACGGAGTGACCGGGAATGATATAAAGCGGTAAAACACGTAGATCTACCGTGAATTTAAGCCGATCTAGCATACGGGTTAAAACTTCATGCTTAATAACCACTCAAAAGGCTAGATCCAGCTTAGATCTAGGTAGATCTAACCTCTGGACTCGATTTACAACGAGATGTGCACAATATAACTGGTAAAAACTCAATATCTACCAACTATTACACAATATACTTAGAAAACAACAAGTTTAACTAGATTTAAGAAATATATAACATTAATCTAGTATATTGAACAAAGTTTACAAAGAACGTAGCTAAAAAAGAGCATTTTTCACCTTGGGGGACGCTTGAACAAGCGTTTTATCACCCGAGATCAACTAAGAACGCTCTCAAGACTCCAAATAGGTGCTAAATAAGATCGAACAACTCAAAGTTGGTGTATATAGAACCAACCCGAGGGCTTCTCTCTCTAGAAATTAGTTTCTCTCTCTAACTTCCTCTCTTTTTTTTAAATGAGCTTATATTGCTCTATTAATCCACCGGAGCCAGCCGCATATATACATGCGACTGGGCCCAATGGGTCCCTCTATCTCAAAGTTTGTTCCTTCGGTCTCGGTTCAAAGAAAGTTGATCTTCACAGACCAAACTTTCGGAAAGTCTTTGCGGAAGGCCGCGGAATAAGGTCGGGTTTGACTGAATCGGGTTCAGGGAAGATGATGCTAGTAGCTGAGAGGTATCTTTCAGTTCCAGACTATAGTTAACTGGCTTATCTATGATGGCACACAGTTCGAGGTTTGCTGAGGTGGCTTCTGGCAGAAACTCTCTCAACTTGGCGATCGTCGTTCGGTTCGCTTCATGTTCGAATGTCATTGGACCTTTGAATCATTCACAGGGTTATCTCCCGGGTGACCAGATGCTTTTGCCCTACCTCGGGGTTATCTCCGAAGTAAAATTATTCTTTTACCCTTCTGCAAGGTTAGTATAAAGAAAGTGAAATTTTGAGTGTCTACAGATGCCCCTCTTTGTCATGTTTATGCAATGCAATGGAATGAACATGATAAAGATTACTAGACACGGAGAATGCATGATAAGGTATATCTGATGATGCAATATCATGTATAAAATATGTAATGATATGTGAGATTATAATAAAGACATAAGGATTACGTCGTCGAGGTTAAGCCGACGCCCACATTGGGTTGTAGCCAATGGACTATTTTATCGGTGTTGAGCTAACCTGTGCTAGGTTACTGCCAACGGATTACACCATCAGTGGTTGTACCGACGTCTGCGTTAAGTTGTATCCAACGAATTACATCATCGAGGTCGAGCCGATGCCTTCATTGGGTTGTTGCCAACTGATTCTATCATCGGGGTTAAGTCGATGCTTTCACTGGTTTGTTGCCAACGGATTACACCATTGGGGTTATGTCGATGCCTTCCCTGGTTTGTTGCCAACGGATTACACCATTGGTGTTAAGCCGATGCCTTCCCTAGTTTGTTGCCAATAGATTACACCATCGGGGTTGAGCTGATGCCTTCACTGGTTTGTTGCTAAAGAATTACACCATCGTGGTTGAGCCGATGCCTTCACTGGTTTGTTGCCAACGGATTACACCATCGGGGTTATGCCGATGCATTCACTGGTTTGTTGCCAACGGATTGCACCATCGGGGTTATGCGGATGCCTTCACTGGTTTGTTGCTAATAGATTATATCATTGGGGGTCGAGCCGATGCCTTCACTGGTTTGTTGCCAACGGATTACATCATTGGGGTTATGCCGATGCCTTCACTGGTTTGTTGCAAACGAATTACACCATCAGGATTATGCCGATGCCTTCATTGGTTTGTTGCCAACGAATTACACCATCGGGGTTATTCCAATGCCTTTACTAATTACATCATCGGGGTTATACCGATGCATTCACTAGTTTGTTGCCAACGGATTACACCATCGAGGTTGAGCCGATGTCTTCACTGGTTTGTTGCCAACAGATTACCTTATCGGGGCTGAGCTGACCTACGTTGGGTCATTGCCAATGGATTACCTTATCGGGGTTGAGTCGATACCCTCACCGGAGTTGATGCTGGTGGATTTTGAGATGTAGTATTGATTTTGACTGACTTTCCGGTCTTCCGGTGTTCAACATCGGGGTTTCTGATCTTCACCAATTTTCTGCCCTTTTGGACAGTTTTTAGGGTTTTCAGGGTCTATAACTGACCTAGAAGGGTGCCTTCTTAAGTAATGTGACCTTTATGGACCCAAAATAACACGTTTCAGACTACATTCTACCAAACGGGAAGCCGCATGACCCACTTAGGGCAGCCGCACCTATAAATATGGCTGGAGCATGTATGGTTGAGGTTGTCCGTGATCGGACTTATACCCTCGAGAAGGCCCATTTTCATTCATTCGACTTGAGTTTTCTTGCGTTCTCTCTAAAAAATCGAAGCCCTATCTCAGATCTACTCTATTTCGGCTTGATTTGGAGAGATCCATCATCGTACATCTCCTTTACGCACTACGGGTAACATATAAACTCCATTTTTTCGTGTTTTCATTGGTGAAAAATCGTATTTCTTTCATTAAACGTATTATAGTGAATATGTATGCATAGATAGCTTAATGGACATGTTATAATGCAATGCATGCTTACGTATCATCTTATGGACTGTATGGATGCGATATATTACAATTTATCAGTTAGTCTAGACATGCATTCTAGTTATGTATTATAACAACAGCTTAAATTGCTATTTAATTACTTGGCTGTGATGTTGTACCCTCATAGGGTGATTTAATGTATGCTTCGGGCATGTGGATAGTCCATTTTATAGGGGAACTCTTGCAAAAATTTTCCATGAGTTAGATGTTAGGGTCCTAGATACATGTGTAGATATGCTAGGATGCGAGTTGAAAATGATGTACACATATAATGCACATGTAGGACATGCATGATGTGATGACCTAAATTATATTTCAAGGATTATATTCAAAATTTGAAAGGGGCAGGATTATACCTAACTTTGCTTTGATTCCTACGAACTCATTGTTCAGGTATGGACTCTATGGGACCTAGCCGCTCTTCGTCTCACCAGGTCTCAGCTGGAGTTCGCCGACGGAGGCCTCCTTCTGACGTTCCGACTCCATGGATTAGTAGGCAGGTTCAGTGATTGATGGAGCCAGTTCTGCATCCTCTTGGGGAGGACCAACCTCATTTGGAGAAGGAGAATATCCCTGAGCCTGAGGTTCCGCCTCAGCCCACTGCGGTGCCATAATTTCTTCCTGGCATCCAGGTAGCCATTCCTGATTTGCTGGGTACGGATCTGAGCCACTATCCCTCTATTCACTTGTAGGCGAATGAGGTATATGATCTTTACATTAATTTGTCTTAATTTCTCCTTTCTGTCATCAATCGATTTTCTTCACTTTAAGGTTGTGCATGTTCCAGAGTTTACCCCGCCCAGGGGTAATTGGTTTAGTATATACTCCTTATATCATTCACTTCATCCCGAGTACCGGGCTGTAGTGGATTCTTGGGGATTCGAGGCTTTCTTCACCATTGCTCCCCGTTGCTGCCCCTTGGGCTATTTACGAGCTTTATCTAAGAGATGGTTTCATCAGAGTCAGTCCCTCCATCTGCTGGATTGCGAGGTTGTGATGACACCCATGGATTAGAGATATATCATAGGCCTGGAGTTTACTGGGGACAGAGTGTACTAGAAGATTGGTATCACCTCGACAGATGTGCGCACCCTTTTGGGGTTTTCTTCTCAAGAGCGAGCCTTCAAGGCTCGTAGTATTCGATCGAAATGTATGAGCGTCGATACTGCTCGAGGCACTCTACAGCAGCCGTTTCCTACAGATTTGAGGGATAGAGATCGCATCCTGTGGCGTCTATTCCTGACCATTATGAGGGGTTGTTTCATTACGAACAACTCCTCCACGGTTCACTTTAGCTTGGTAGGGGCTGTTCGAGATGTAGACTGCATTGGGGACTACAATTGGGGATCTTTTACATTCGCTCTCTTTCTTTACGGGATGCGACTACGATCCGAGGCAATTCATGGGTCGGATTCTACCCGTTTCTTCTGGTGAGTCATTTTGACTGAATTTCACTTGTCTGAATTTTGATTGGTTTAGCTTTTCCCATGACTAATGTCGGGTTCTTTGAATTAATAGTTCTGGGCTAATGAAAGGCTTCCTTGTCTTTTCCCTATGTCTGTCCTGGGCTTGGACACTTATCCTCGGGGATGTAGACGGCATCAGTCCATTTTATCGGAGGTCCCGGTGGTGGAGGGCTTCACCCATACCCGTCTTTAGTTGGAGACATTGACGGCTTTTGACATAGTGTGGGTCCCTTATTCTGCAAAGCACTTGTCTGAGGGGTTTGATGATGGTCCACCGATAGGGACAGAGTATTATCTGTCTACTCACCAGATTCCATTCCTATTTGATGGAGGTTGGGAGCTCTACCTCGGGGAGCGTGCTTTTAGATGTATCATTGGGGAGATTTGCCTTCCTTTTCTTCCTCAAACTCAGCAATTATGGTCCTTTATCTCAATCAGCCACAACGATTCCCACTGCTGGGTACGAGGGGTTTCATTTGTCAGATGGTCCTATCACTTATGTGGACTTTTCCACTTGCTGGGGCCAATGCACGATAGGATCTCAGACCCGGGCTACCCAGTTCTTGGGAGATATGGTTTCGGGGTCTCTTATAAAGAAGGACTGGATATCATGCTTCCAGGAGCTTTCTCATCAGACTAAGATAGCTGATTTTAGATGTCAGGTGGAGCAGTTGTCGATGTACTATTGTCATCTAGGCGGAGACCCTTTATTGGATGGTCCTTTTGCCGCTCAGGATCATGAGGCTGGACCCTCAGGCACTGTTGGTTCTCAGGATGTAGGTGATCCATTTACTTATCGTCCGGATGTGCAGTAGACGCTTTGTAAGGACCGAGAATTTTACATGATTATATGTGTAACTTTTACCAATAATTTTTTTTAGAAAGTATTTGAATCATATAAGTGAATATGTGAATTAAGCAAGATAGGTAATTTATTTTAAGTTGACTAAGATGAATGCTTAATCATTTTGATTAAGGAAAAGTAAGATAAGGTATGTTAAAAATTAACATAGCTTGAATGTTGACCTTGAATGGTAAATTAAAAAGATTTACAATCATTAAGTAAATAATTATTGATATGAATATGTGAGTGGTCATAACTTATTAAGCCAATTAGGGCTATTAAGTTAATACACTAGTGAAATATGTTTTAACTTATATGAATTATGTACGTGATTAAATAAATATACAATATATAATGTGTATACATTTATTTTGTATATAAAGAGAATTAAGAATAAAGTTATGTAACCTAATACATATATTAGTTATGGTAATTAAATAACCTAAGGGATTATAATATGAGAGAATGTTAGTATTTAAAAATATATACTAACCCTAAGAGATTTATTTTATATATCTCAATTAATTAATTTTATAACCTAAATAAAGCAAGTCTAATTGGGTTATGAAATTAAAGATACATAAGTAAGGATTTAAATTACAAAGGAGGGGAATGAAAACCCTAATTAAATGATTAAGGTAGGATAAAAGTTAAAAGTATGGAACCATGTTAATTACATGGCCCAAAGAATTAATTTGCAAGGCCAAAATAAATTACTCAAAGCCCAAACTCTTAGCCCAATTGAGAGAGGACTCGTTGGACCTTTAGTAAGATAAATGAGCATTAAAAGAAAACCAAACTTGGGCCAAAGAAGGCCACATTTCAGGGTAAGGAGAGGAGGAGAAAGGGGGGATGAATGTAATGATGATATTACTTTAGTTGGTGAACAACCACACTTATGTGTCCAATCCTTAGCTAGCCTTATCATTTCACCAAACTTACAAGTTATCCAAGGCTTGCAAGCAATCACTAACATGATGAGAAAGAGAGAGAGTAGGAGATTGGGAGATAATAATAATAGATATACATATCTCTTCATTTTAACTAATAACAAAAGCCTTTTATTTTCTCTTTCATCTCATTCTTCTAAGCTAGCTAAGCAAGCAAGAGAAAGAGGGAGAGAGTGTGGAGATTTCGGCCACCAAGAGAGAAGAGAGAGGGAGAGTATTTGGTATTTTCATAGCTCCTTAATTAAAACTTAGGTAGAAGAAGAGGAAGGAAAAGCTAAGGTATAAAAAAAAATTCCTACCTATATAGTCTAAATTCCTTTTTGGTTTGATTTGATTTTTGATAATATGAAGTTATAATCTTGAGGTTTAAAACATTAGATCTATGTGTTTAAAAGAGTTTCATGTTTAGATCTAACCCTTTTGAGGATCAAAAGTTGGATCTAAAGTATGAAATGGAAACTAGGTTTTTCAAAAGTTAGAAAACCCTAATTTTTCTTAGCATTGATTGTGTTTAATCTAGTGTTTGGCGATTGTTTGATGAAATAGATCATGGATCATGATATATCCATGAGTATATGAAGTATTATTAGGTATTATGATGAGTTATATTGGTTAATACGTGAGAACATGGAAGTTTTCTTACAAAACACAAAGGATTGAAAATCAGATTTTTGAGAAAACAAAACATGAAATTCAAATGACCATATCTCTCATTATATTTTGAATTTTTCAGTGTCATCAATTCCAAGAGTTAGATCTATGAGTCTTATAACATCTTCAAGTGGAATCACTGAAAACGGTGTTGTAAATTATTGTGTGGACTGTTTTTAGCAAAGAGGCAAAATCTGAAAAATGACAAAAAATAATCTGCCCAAAACTGCTAGGGGTAGTTCGGTAACTTAATTAATGAAATAAATTCCAATAATTTGGGAAATGAAAATATATGATATAAAGTAGCTTCTTTCCAAAAATGAGCTTATTCCGACTTAAATCGACCGAGTTATGGTCATTTCAATATTTGGATTTTTTCGACAAAAACTACTATAACTAGAGTTCTATAATTCCGATGGTTACGAAATTTAAACGGAGAGTTCACGTTAATACGTGTAAGATTTCTCCAAGAGTTGGGAATTTATGGAGTTGAGCATGATACAGCTAATTTCTTAAGCTACGAACTAAAAACGGACTTATGAAAAATACTAAAGGAAATTGAAAAATTACAAAAAAATTATTTTTGTGTATGAAATATAAGTATATGTGTGGCCAAAAGATAAAAAAATTATAAGATGATTTGGTATTTTCATGAAAAGGGTAATTCAGCTTGCTGAATTGATCAATCCAGGTTGCTGGAATGGAAATTAAAAATGTCAAGAAGGGAAGACAGTTTGAATTCAGCTTGCTGAAATAATGTATTCAGTTTGCTGAATTCATAAATATTTTACCTAGTTAAAATACGAACTTATAAAATGAACGAGTAAGTGTTAAGTCTAAGGTAGTACAGTTGTACTCTTTAATGGTTGATGTATAGTATTTGGGCTAAACAATTCCTTCAGGAAGCGGAGGTATATATAAATTAGCAACCGATCTAACTGAAAGTAGTATGCATACAAGCCAATCATATATGATGAATAAGAATATACTTTGGAGACAATCTTATTTATTTATTAATAAAAATATTCATTTATTAAAGGCATTTAATTTTCTACATGGTGCTATTTTTATAATATGTAAATAACCCATAGTTTTAAGCAATGCTTTTAGAATCATGATGATGATCATTCTAATGAGGTTTAAATTCTTAGAAAGCTTTAAAACTAAAATAGTTCCCAATCGTGGGATTACTAAAAAAGGGACTAGTAAATCCGGATAGATTGGTACATATGTTGCTTGCTCATTGGATGAGGATGATTGATCTCATGATCATTTTTGTGGAGACACTAAAGCAAGTATGTAGGTGCTTATTGGAGAATAAGTTCACTTAACGTGACACGCTATGAAATACCTAATGGAGTTTTACTCGCCTGTCAATAGGAATTCCTAATGTGATAGTAGTACAAGTGATCCTTGGACTTGAGATCATCATAGTATCTTGTATGTAATGAATTATACTTTGACTTATTCCTTAAAGCCCTTTAGGGTATATAAAAGGGTATGCTTGGGTATAATGAGTTACATATGGAGATAATGAATGATCAATAAAGAATCTACCTCCTCTAGTAAAAGAGGAGATATGTCCTCTGTGATTCGTTAAATGACAACCCAGGAATCCTTGGCCAAGGTGGAATGAAATTAGAAAGGAGTTTCTAATTTGCATTATTTGGAGTTGTGCATTTTCTAATCGAAATACATATAATTAAATAAAATAAGACTTGACAGTAATTTCATGTCTTATATTTAATTGGGACATTGTATGGCGGAAGGATTGAATTGTACGGTAACTATTTACTCACAAGTTCTTTTATGATTAATGTTGAAATCTATATTATCTGAAAAGTTGTTGATCGCTAGGGAGGCTTATCCCTATTGTAAAATAAATATTATTTATTTAAATAGATTATTAGTTTAATTTATTTATTTAAATAAGATTAGAATTATTCTAATTGATTTATTCACAACCGGTTTAATATGGAGAACCTAAAGGGTCACACCATAAAAGGAATAATAATTATTTAAGAAGGTAATGGCATAATCGTAATAATGCATTAAGTGTAATTAATTTAATCTATGGTGATAAAATAAATTAAATAGCTTTATATTTATTATTTAATATTTTAGAAATATTAAATATAATTTAATAAGAGAAGTCTTATTAATATTATTACAATTATTATTATTTTAATTTCAAAAGGAGTTCAGTAATTAATTTAATATTAGTACTCTCATTTATTCCTAATAAGATTAGGAGGCAAATTAATTAAATAAATTTAATTAATTATTCCCAATGTGGTGGGAAGCCTAAATTAATTAAAAGAGTTTAATTAATTAGATGAAATCCCATATCTAATAGGATTAGAAGGGTTGACCAATATCTATATAAGAGGAGTTTTATAATAGATATCAGTTGATGAAATTTCAATTGTTGGAGAGCAGTCCTTTTCTATAGAGGATAGAAAACTAAGGTTTAGCCAAACACCCTCCTTCTTGATAATTATTTTTCCTTGGTGGATCACCTCTAGAGGCCAAACACTTGGGTGGCTAACGTTGATCAAAAGAAGGAATCTAACCCGAAAATTCAAGGAGATCACGAAGAACAAGGAGTTGAACTCGTACATGTGGAAGCTTCGTTCTACAAGGGTATGATTCCATAACTTCTTATTTATCGTTTTAAATTAATAATTTGCATAAAGGATGATCCGGGTAATGGTTTTGTAGAAATATTTTAAACTCTGATATACCATGCTTCCGCTAATTTTTGGAATTTGTTTGCGTCATGATTTCGTACAAACCCAACAGTGGCATCAGAGTCAGACCTTTATGCAATTATTAATTTATTTTTGATTTCATATACATATGGGTATGTATTTAGAATAATTTATTGGGCATAATTTTATTGTATAAAAGTAATTTTTTAAGAAAAAAAATGGAGTTTTTTTTTGGGCAAATCACAATTTTTTTTATGGGCGCTAATCTTGAATTCTGCAAAGAAAAGGCGTTGTCTCTTTCTTACTCCAAAAAGAAGGTGACCCATCAGGAAAGGACTCTTTTAATAAACCTGCAGGACTCTTTTAATAAAAGAAGGTGACTTCTTTTTAAAAAATAAACGTGAATTTATATTATATATATATAACTTGATTCGTTATATATATATATATATATATAATATATACGGTAATATCAAATATATATATATATATATATGATATATTTATATATTATATTCTAAATAATTTAATAATTAAAATATAGAGTTTATTTTAATCTTGAAATTGGATTTCATGCAATTTAAAATTGCCCATTAAATGATACTCGTATATATATGGAATATTTTAATTCATGAGATGGATATTTATTTATTGATATGTATGATAATAAATAGGGGTTGATTATGGACTATTGACCAATATGATTGGATTTTATTTTAGTTGAATGCTTGAATGAATGAGTTTTATTAAATGGGGTCTGCGTATCTTGTCTTCTCTGATTTTTTTCTCGATGTAAATTCTATCTCCCTCCTATGTACTTCCCCTTGACTGCTGATCAAGGTTTTTATTTAAATTAAATAGTTTATTGTAATAGAAATAGTTAGAATTATCTTGAAGAAATTGGAAACCAAGGAGTAAGGAGCGCGTGAAGACCTATTTGTATGGAGCCCGGGTTTAAATGTAATAGTTACGTTTAAATTTAAATTCTTGCACTCCTAGGTTTGACCTTTTGGTTTACTTGGTGGCTCTAGTGAACCAAACTAGAATAAAAGTCCATAATCAATCCAGGTAGAATATAGTATTCTATATGTGCATGCTAAGTATTATATATATATATATATATATATATATATATTATATTTTATGCAAACATGCTTCGCATGTTTAATAAAATTACGCGTATTTTATATATATATGTGCATGCGCGCTAAACAAGAGGAGACAAATAATAACAAACCCCTCAAAGAAATAATATTAAGTCCGAAGTGTTCAATGATATTTGGAATATCGAACGTCGCCTTCTAGCATGATAAATTAATATAGTATTAAATATTTAATATGAGCTTGTTGTGCTATCCACAAGGCGAGTATTGCGTATTTAGGATATTAATTAATCACATTTGATGCTTATCAAGAAAATTGAACGATCTAGTCTTGTTGTGCTATCCACAAGGACGCACATTTTTCTTTTTTGAATTTATGGAAGTGCTAGGCTGGACTTAACTTAAATCATTTTAGTTCGGATGTGCACACACTTGACCATTATGATTTAAGAGGAAAAATAAAAGGAGTTACATGATGATGTAATTGACAAGAGTTGTCTACCTATTTATTTATATATCATTTGTTGTGCTATCCACAAGGCTATATACATTTGAAATGGGATCCTTAATCTCACTAGCAAATCTTTAATTAGATGTTGCCGAACTATATAAGTGAGGGTAATATAGTTTGATGAAAATAGTGGGAGATACCAATTTAAAATAAAGACCTAAATTTATTTTGGTATGCAAAATTAATTAAATGAATGTTTGCTAAAATGTTGTCTTTTCACATACAGAAATTTAGAAAATGTCAAAATCACTAATTTCACTGCGTAGCATACTTGATGTTAATAAACTAATCGGACCAAATTATACGGACTGGTTAAGGAATCTGAGAATAGTTCTCACTGCTGAAAAGATTTCTTATGTCCTAAATTCACCTGTCTCTAGAACTGTTCCAGAATCAGCATCTGAGGAAGAAATTGCCACCATTGTAAAGTGGCAAAATGACACATCTGTGGCTCAAATGCATCATGCTCGCATCCATCAATAACGAGCTTCAGCGTCAGCATGAAAATATGGATGCTCCTACTATGTTGCTTCACCTCAAGGAGTTGTATGGTAAACAAAGTAGGACTGCTAGATATGAGATATCTAAGGAGCTCTTCCGATCTCGGATGACCAAGAGCAAGGTGAACATAAAGGAACAAAAAAAACCTGATCCAGCTAGCAAAGGAATGTGCTTCCATTTCAATGAGTCGGATCATTGGAAGAGGAACTGCAAGAAGTTTCTGGCAGAGAAGAAGCTTGGAGAAGCTTCGACTTCCAATCAAGGTTTGTTCATGATTGAAATTAATTTTTCAGAAAGTCAAAATTCTACTTGGGTATTAGATACCGGATGTGGTTCTCACATATGTAATAATGTGAGGGGACTGGTTAGAAGTAGAAAGTTGAACAAGGACGAGGTTGTCCTATGAGTGGAAAATAGAGTAAAGGTTGTTGCATTTACTATAGGCGCTTATTGTTTAGCACTGCCTACGGGCAAGTCCATTTATTTAAATAATTATTATTTTATTCCGAATATCATTAGAAATATTATTTCTATTTCTGTATTGGATATGGAAGGATATGACGTTATTATAAAGAACAACAATTGTTCAATTTATAAATATAATGTTTTATATGGTATTGGAAATATGCGAAATGGACTTTATATACTTGACTTGCATTAAAATATACTTCAAATAAAACAAACTAAGAAAAGGAAAAGAGATGATATTAATTATACCTATTTGTGGCACTGTAGACTCGGTCATATCAATGAAACGAGATTATCCAAGTTGCATAAGGATGGGCTCTTAGAGCTATCTGATTATGAATCATATCCAACTTGTGAATCTTGTCTCATGGGTAAAATGACTAAATCTCTTTTTAGTGGAAAAGGAGAAAGAGTTACAGAGTTGTTAACGTTGATTCACACAGATGTTTATGGACCTATGACAACAAATGCACGGGGTGGGTATTATTATTTTATTACTTTCACTGATGATCACTCAAGATTTGAATATGTGTATTTAAATGAAATACAAATCAGAATCATTTGAAAAGTTCAAAGAGTTTAAAAGTGAAGTAGAGAAACAAACAGGCAAGAGTATTAAGATTCTTCGATCAGATCGAGGTGGTGAATAATTAAGTGGTGAATACTTAAATGGTATAATCTCATAATGGACTCCACCAGGTACACCACAGTTAAATGGAGTATCTGAAAGGAGAAATCGAATATTGTTGGACATGGTTCGATCCATGATGAGTTTTACCAATCTTCCAATATCATTTTGGGGTTATGCCCTAGATGCGGCTGCATATCTACTAAATAAGGTCCCCTCGAAATCCGTCCCCAAGACTCCATATGAGATGTGGACAGGGAGGAACCTGGTCTTAAGCATGTTAAGATTTGGGGATGTCCAGCTTATGTTAAAAAGTTTCAATATGATAAGCTTGGGACAAGATCAGATAAGTGCACGTTTTGTGGAATATCCTAAAGAAAGTTTGGGATACTATTTCTACAATCCTACTGAGCAAAAGGTGTTTGTTGCAAAACACACTGCCTTCTTAGAAAAGGAGTTTATCCTTGAAGGGGCTAGTGGGAGGAAATTAGATCTTGAAGAAATTCAAGAACCATAAACCACTACAGATCAAGTGGATGAACCTGTCCAAGTAGAGACATCTACTGTACAACACCCTATTCGCGAATATGGAAAGGTATCGAAGATACCTAAGAGGTATGGATTCGTCATAGAGGATGACGATGAGGTACACGTCATGAATGATGATGATCCATTGAATTACGAACAGGCTATGAGTAATAAAGACTCAGGGAAATGGTAGATGACCATAAAATCAAAATGGATCTTAGAAGCAATGCTCAAGTTCATTTGGATTTTACTTGCGATTGCAGCTTCTTATTACTAAATCTGGCAAAATGGACGTGGAGACGCCCTTCCTCAAATATAAAATATTAGAGGAGAATGTATGTATGATACAGCCAGATGGATTTGTATCAATAGTTGAAGCAAATCATGTATATAAGCTACAACAATCCATTTATGGATTGAAGCAAGCTTCTTGTAGATGGAACATTTATTTTGATGAGACAATCAAAGAGTTTGATTTTATCAAAAACGAGGTTGAACCATGTGTGTAAAAGAAGGTTAGTGGGAGCGTTGTCTCAATCCATGTATTATATGTTGATGATATATTACTGATAGGGAATGAAATTCCTATGCTACAATCGATCAAAATAAAGTTGTCTAAACATTCCTCCATGAATGATTTGGGTAGAACATCCCGCATTTGGGATATAAATCTGTATTAATAGATTTAAAAAGATGTTCAGCTTAACCCAAGGAAACATATATTCATTAGATGCTAAAGGCGTTTAGCATGGCAAACTCCAAAAGGTGTCTCATGATAATGAGCTATGGAGTGAATCTCTCTAAAATTGTCCTCAATAAAAGAGAGATCGTGTGAGTTACTATCATGTATGCAATGAAATATACGAGGTATGATGTTGATAAGTCATATTCTGGAGAAGATCACTGTGAGACAGTGATAAACATCTTAAAATACTTAACTGACACTAAGGATGTCATCATATCACATGATGAGTCTGAATTAAACTAGAGTGCTAAACATACTCAAGTTTTCAGACTGACCAAGACGATAACAAATCTACTTTAGGGTAAGTCGTTACCTTAAAAGATGGTGCAGTGAATTGAAAAGGTTCCAAACAACAAAAGGTTGTTGGTTTAGTGACAAAGACAAAGTATATAACTGTAAGTGAAGCTGCAAGTTGATGTTTCGGATGAAAAGTTTATTATAAAACTAGGAATAGTTCCTAAGTCTCATCTTGAATCTAAACATGTGTTGCGGCACTTTGATAAAAGAAATAATTGAAAGAGGAGCATATGGACTCTCAAGATAACATTGCAAATCCATTTACTAAAGCTTTAACATAACAGCAGTTTGATCGTCACTTAGAGAAGAATGGTATGAGATACCATAGCGATTGGCTTTAGTGCAAGTGGGAGATTGAAAGTAGTATGCATACAAGCCAATCATATATGATGATAAAGCATATACTTTGGAGATAATCTTATTTATTTATTAATAAAAATATTCATTTATTAAAGGCATTTAATTATCTACATGGTGCTGTTTTTATAATATGTAAATAACCCATAGTTTTAAGCAATGCTTTTAGAATCATGATGATGATCATGCTAATGAGATCTAAATTCTTAGAAAACTTTAAAACTAAAATAGTTCCCAATCGTGGGATTATTAAAAAGGGAACTAGTAAATCCGGATAGATTGGTACATATGTTGCATGCTCATTGGATGAGGATGATTGATCTCATGATCATTTGTGTGGAGACACTAAAGCAAGTATGTAGGTGCTTATTGGAGAATAAGTTCACTGAACGTGACTCGCTATGGAATACCTAATGGAGTTTTACTCACCTGTCAATAGGAATTCCTAATGTGATAGTAGTACAAGTGATCCTTGGACTTGAGATCATCATAGTATCTTGTATGTAATGAATTATACTTTGACTAATTTCTTAAAGCCCTTTAGGGTATATAAAAGGGTATGCTTGGGTATAATGAGTTACATATGGAGATAATGAATGATCAATAAAGATTCTACCACCTCTAGTAAAAGAGGAGATATATCCTATGTGATTCGTTAAATGACAACCCAAGAATTCTTGGCCAAGGTAGAATGAAATTAGAAAGGAGTTTCTAATTTGCATTATTTGGAGTTGTGCATTTTCTAATCGAATTACATATAATTAAATAAAATAAGACTTGACAGTAATTCCATGTCTTATATTTAATTGGGACATTGTATGGTGGAAGGATTAAATTGTACGGTAACTATTTACTCACAGGTTCTTTTATGATCAATGTTGAAATCTATATTATCTGAAAAGTCGTTGATCGCTAGGGAGACTTATCCCTATTGTAGAATAAATATTATTTATTTAAATAGATTATTAGTTTAATTTATTTATTTAAATAAGATTAGAATTGTTCTAATTGATTTATTCGCAACCGGTTTAATATGGAGAACCTAAAGGGTCACACCATAAAAGGAAAAATAATTCTTTAAGAAGGTAATGACATAATCGTAATAATGCATTATTAATTTAATCTATGGTGATAAAATAAATTAAATAGCTTAATATTTATTATTTAATATTTTAGAAATATTAAATATAATTTAATAAGAGAAGTCTTATTAATATTATTACAATTATTATTATTTTAATTTCTAAAGGAGTTTAGTAATTAATTTAATATTAGTACTCTCATTTATTCCTAATAAGATTAGGAGGCAAATTAATTAAATGAATTTAATTAATTATTCTCAATGTGGTGGGAAGCCTAAATTAATTAAAAGAGTTTAATTAATTAGATGAAATCCCATATCTAATAGGATTAGAAGGGTTGACCAATATCTATATAAAAGGAGTTTTATAATAAATATCAGTTGATGAAATTTCAATTGTTGGAGAGCAGTCCTTTTCTATAGAGGATAGAAAACTAAGGTTTAGCCAAACACCCACCCTCCTTCTTGATAATTCTTCTTCCTTGGTGGATCACCTCTAGAGGCCAAACACTTGGTTGGCTAACGTTGATCAAAGGAAGGAATCTAACCCGAAAATTCAAGGAGATCACGAAGAACAAGGAGTTGAACTCGTACCTGTGGAAGCTTCGTTCTACAAGGGTATGATTCCATAACTTCTTATTTATCGTTTTAACTTAATAATTTGCATAAAGGATGATCCGGGTAATGGTTTTATAGAAATATTTTAAACTCTGATATACCATGCTTTCGCTAATTTATACAATTTGATTGCGTCATGATTTCGTACAAACCCAACACTAACTTGCTGTGAAAATAGTATAGACGAGACGAAAACTAATTTGTTGGTTGTTTGTGGGAAACCACTCAGTATACTATATTGAATACTATTAAAGACTCAATGTGTACTAGGTTTAGACTTGTAAATACGTATGGTGTTATCTAATGATTGATTATGTGATTACATATTAGATAAATATTATAAGTGAGATATGTGATGCTAATTGAGATATCGATCTTATTAATGATAGGTCTTACAAAAGAAGTTAACTTAAATTGCGTAGCAGTAGTCAACTTCCCTAACTCAACTTGAGTTATTATTTTTCAAGCATGATAGTGGATAATTATTGTGATTATTTCACATCTAAGATTATTATTGAATATTCGCATTTATTGCAAGTTCCCTAACTAAACTTGAGTTATTATTTCTCAAGCATGATAGTGAATAATTATTGTGATTATTCCACATCTAGGATTATTATTGAATATTCGCATTTATTGCAAGTTCCCTAACTCAACTTGAGTTATTATTTTTCAAGCATGATAGTGGATAATTATTGTGATTATTCCACATCTAAGATTATTATTGAATATTCGCATTTATTGCAAGTTCCCTAACTCAACTTGAGTTATTATTTTTCAAGCATGATAGTGGATAATTATTGTGGTTATTCCACATCTAAGATTATTATTGAATATTCGCACTTATTGCAAGTTCCCTAACTCAACTTGAGTTATTATTTTTCAAGCATGATAGTGGATAATTATTGTGATTATTCCACATCTAAAATTATTATTGAATATTCGCATTTATTGCAAGTTCCCTAACTCAACTTGAGTTATTATTTTTCAAGCATGATAGTGGATAATTATTGTGATTATTCTACAGCTAAGATTATTATTGAATATTCGCATTTATTGCAAGTTTCTTAACTCTACTTGAGTTATTAATTTTAAAGCGTGATTTGTGAATAATTATTGATAGTTATTCACATCTATAATGATTATTGTTATTCGCACATAGTGCAATTGACTCTTGTTCTATTATTAGAACTATTTATGAGCCATGTCTCAACTATTTGTTTTGGCGAGGCTAATATTTGTTAAAGCATGAAAGGTTCTATTGATTATGAACTGATTTATTATTTGAAGATCTATGCCATTGATTTCGTCTTGATCAATATTGATATTATATGTCAAAATCCTAGTATTTCTTTGAAGCAATTCAAAACATATTGATATAGTACAGACTCGTGATGTAAGACTGAGATAAATAAATTTTATTGTCGTAAAACGACCCAATGCGCTATTATTGAGTATTATGCATAATATAAGGTACAATGAAGCTGATCAATTCAGGTACTTGCAGAAGGGTATAGCTTAGTTTTTATAACTAACTTATATTCTTTGGGGTAGTCTATCAGTAAATAAACTGGTAATGCCTCTATTAGTTCATGACTATTTGTGATCACTCAGCATGAAATCTGGGAATATCCCATTATATTGAGTATTGTTGCAGTATTATTAATTCTTCTTATTAACTTGAATATGATTGAATCTTTGAAAGAATTTTACTCTTTCATCCTTGATATGTTATTCAGCATGAAGTTTAAGAAAGTCTTGTTATTGAGAATGAATTATTATTCGGCTACTTCAAAATCCTTTGATTATTGTTGAAGTTTTATAGAAGCTAGACTCTTCTATTCATGATATATATCCTTTAACTTGCTAAGCAAACTCGTTGCTCACCCTTGCTTAAATAAAACATTTAAGCTAAGGCTGAGGTAGCAGAAGTTTCTAACAGGGACAAAGGCAAAGGCAAGGCTCATGAGTTGTTATTATTGACTTTTAATGGTTCTGTTACATTATGTAAATTAATTATGTAAACCTTTTGAATAGATAAAGGTATGTAAGTTATGTTAGGGTTAGTTAACCAAGGATATTGTTATAAATTGTATTAAGTAAGGATATGAATGATGTTTTTCATTTATGAATGGGTAGTTAGATGTGATATATATGATGGATCGTGAGCAAGAGATTAGGGAACCCAGATTTGGGGGCGTCACACTGTTGGGTTTGTACGAAATCTTGACGCAATCAAATTGTAAAAATTAGCGGAAGCATGGTATATCAGAGTTTAAAAAATTTCTACAAAATCATTACCCGGATCATCCTTTATGCAAATTATTAATTTAAAACGATAAATAAGAAGTTATGGAATCATACCCTTGTAGAACGAAGCTTCCACAGGTATTAGTTCAACTCCTTGTTCTTCGTTATCTCCTTGAATTTCTGGGTTAGATTCCTTCCTTTGATCAACGTTAGCCACCCAAGTGTTTGGCCTCTAGAGGTGATCCACCAAGGAAGATGAATTATCAAGAAGGAGGGTGTTTGGCTAAACCTTAGTTTTCTATCCTCTATAGAAAAGGAGTACTCTCCAACAATTAGAATTTCATCAATCAATATCTATTATAAGACTCCTCTTATATAGATATTGGTCAACCCTTCTAATCCTATTAAACATGGGATTTCTTTTAATTAATTAAACTCCTTTAATTAATTTAGGCTTCCCACCACATGAGAATAATTAATTAAATTCATTTAATAAATTTGTCTCCTAATCTTATTAGGAATAAATGAGAGTACTAATATTAAATTAATTACTGAACTCCTTTAAAAATTAAAATAATAATAATTGTAATAATATTAATAAGACTCCTCTTATTAATTTATATTTAATATTTTCAAAATATTAAATAATAAACATTAAGCTATTTAATTTATTCTATCACTATAGATTAAATTAATTATACTTAATGCATTATTACGATTATGCCATTACCTTCTTAAATAATTATTCTTCCTTTTATGGTGTGACCCTTTAGGTTCTCTATATTAAATCGGTTGTGAATAAATCAATTAGAACAATTCTAATCTTATTTAAATAAATAAATTAAACTAATAATCTATTTAAATAAATAATATTTATTCTACAATAGGGATAAGCCTCCCTAGCGATCAACGACTTTCCAGATAATATAGATTTCAACATTAATCATAAAAGAACCTGTGAGTAAATAGTTGCCATACAATTCAATCCTTCCACCATACAATGTCCCAATTAAATATAAGACATGAATTTACTATCAAGTCTTATTTTATTTAATTATATGTATTTCGATTAGAAAATGCACAACTCCGATTAATGCAAATTAGAAACCTCTTTCTAATTTCATTCCACCTTGGCCAAGGATTCCTGGGTTGTCATTTAACGAATCACATAGGACATATCTCCTCTTTTACTAGAGGTGGTAGATTTTTTATTGATCATTCATTATCTCTATATGTAACTCATTATATCCAAGCATACCCTATATATGCCTTAAAAGGTCTTAAAGAATAAGTCAAAGTATAATTTGTTACATACAAGATACTATGATGATCTCAAGTCCAAGGATCACTTGTACTACTTTCACATTAGGAATTCCTATTGACAGGCGAGTAAAACTCCATTAGGTATTCCATAGCGAGTCACGTTCAGTGAACTTATTCTCCAATATGCACCTACATACTTGCTTTAGTGTCTCTGCACAAATGATCATGAGATCAATCATCCTCATCCAATGAGCAAGCAACATATGTACCAATCTATCCGGATTTACTAATCCCCTTTTTAGTAATCCCACGATTGGGAACTATTTTAGTTTTAAATCTTTTAAAGAATTTAGATCTCATTAGCATGATCAACATCATGATTCTAAAAGCATTGCTTAAAACTATAGGTTATTTACATATTATAAAAATAGCACCATGTAGATAATTAAATGCCTTTAATAAATGAATATTTTATTAATAAATAAATAAGATTGTTTACAAAGTATGTGCTTTATCATCATACATGATTGGCTTGTATGCACACTACTATCAATCTCCCACTTGCACTAAAGCCAATCGCCATGGTATCTCATACCCATCTTCTCTAAGTGACGATCAAACTGCTGTTGTGTTAAAGCTTTAGTAAATGGATCTGCAATGTTGTCTTGAGAGTCTACACGCTCCAAGGTGACGTCTCCTCTTTCAATGATCTCCCTGATCAAGTGAAATCGCCGCAACACGTGTTTAGATTTCTGATGAGACCTCGGTTCCTTAGCCTGTGCAACTGCTCCTGTGTTGTCACAATAAACGGGAACTGTTTCTCCAATGCTAGGAACCACACCAAGTTCAGTTATGAACTTCTTCATCCAAACAGCTTCCTTTGCAGCTTCACTTGCAGCTATATACTCTGCCTCTGTCACTGAATCAGTAACTGTTTGCTGCTTGGAACTCTTCCAACTCACTGGGCCTCCGTTCAAGGTAAAAACATACCCCAAAATAGATTTACTATCATCTTGGTCCGTTTAAAAACTTGAGTCTGTGAAGCCCTCGAGTTTTAATTCAGACCCACCGTAGACAAGAAAAATATCCTTAGTCCTTCTCAAGTATTTTAAGATATTCTTCACTGCCTTCCAGTGCTCTTCTCCTGGATTCGACTGGTATCTGCTCGTTACACTAAGTGCATGAGCAACATCTGGTCTATTACATATCATACCGTATATGATAGATCCTATTGCAGAAGCATAAGGGATCTTACTCATACGGTCTCTCTCTTCAGGTATCTTTGGGACCTGTTTCTTGGAGAGATATATTCCATGGTTCATCAGCATGAGACCTCTTTTGGAATCTTCTATGCTAAATCTCTTTAGCATTGCATCAATGTACGTTCCTTGGGATAAACCAAGCATCCTTTTAGATCTATCTCTATAGATCTTTATCCCCAAAATATAGGATGCTTCTCCCAAGTCCTTCATGGAGAAGTGTTTAGATAACCAGATTTTAATCGATTGTAGCCTAGGAATGTCATTCCCTATCAATAATATATCATCAACATATAATACAAGGAATGAAATTGCGCTTCCACTAACCTTCTTGCACACACATGGTTCATCGTCAGTTTTTGATAAAATCAAACTCTTTGATTGTCTCATCAAAACGAATGTTCCATCTACGAGAAGCTTGCTTCAATCCATAAATGGATCGTTGCAGCGTACAGACTTGATTTGTTCCAACCTTTGAAACAAATTCCTCTGGCTGTGTCATATACACATCCTCCTCAAGTTTCCCATTGAGGAAGACCATTTTCACGTCCATCTGCTAGATCTCATAGTCGTTATAAGCTGCAATCACAAGCAAAATTCGAATGGACTTGAGCATAGCTACTGGTGAAAAGGTTTCATCATAGTCAACTCCTTGTCTTTGTTTGAAACCTTTTGCAACCAGTCGGGCCTTATAGGTCTCTACCTTACCGTCCGCTCCAGTCTTTCTTTTAAAGACCCATTTACACCCAATAGGCTTAATGCCTTCAGGTGGTGAAACCGAAGTCCATACTTTGTTTTCATACGTGGAGTCCATTTCGGATTTCATGGCTTCAAGCCATTTCCTTGAGTCTTTATTACTCATAGCCTGTTCGTAATTCAATGGATCATCATCATTCATGATGTGTACCTCATCGTCATCCTCTATAACGAATCCATACCTCTCAGGTATCTTCGGTACTCTTCCAAATTTACGAACAGGGTGTAGTATAGTAGGTTCTTCTACTTGGTCAGGTACCTGACTTTGATCCGTGATAATTTGTGGTTCTTGAACTTCTTCAATATATATTTTACTCCCACTGACCCCTTCATGGATAAACTCCTTTTCCAAGAAGGCAGCATGTTTCGCAATAAACACCTTTTGATCAGTTGGATGATAGAAATAATACCCTAAAGTTTTTTTAGGGTATCCCACAAATCTACACTTATCGAATTTAGTCTGTAGCTTATCATTTTCAAACTTTTTGACATAAGCTGGGCAACCCCAGGTCTTAACATGCTTAAGATTTGGTTTCCTCCCCTTCCACATCTCATATAGAGTCTTTGGGACGGATTTGGTAGGTACCTTGTTAAGTAGGTATGCAGCCGTTTCTAGGACATATCCCCAGAAAGAAATTGGAAGGTCGGTAAAACTCATCATGGATCGAACCATGTCCAACAGTGTTCGATTTCTCCTTTCAGATACTCCATTTAACTGTGGTGTACCTGGAGGAGTCCATTGTGAGATTATACCATTTTCTTTGAGACAATGGAGAAACTCACCGCTTAAGTATTCTCCACCTCGATCTGATCGAAGTATCTTTATACTCTTGCCCATTTGTTTCTCTACTTCACTTCTGAACTCTTTGAACTTTTCAAATGATTCTGACTTGTATTTCATTAAATACACATATCCAAATCTTGAGTGATCATCAGTGAAAGTAATAAAATAAGAATACCCACCCCGTGCACTTGTTGTCATAGGTCCACAAACGTCTGTGTGAATCAATGCCAACAACTCTGTAACTCTTTCTCCTTTTCCACTAAAAGGAGATTTAGTCATTTTACCCATGAAACAAGATTCACAAGTTGGATATGATTCATAATCAGATAACTCAAGGAGCCCATCTCTATGCAACTTGGATAATCTTGTTTAATTGATATGACCGAGTCTACAGTGCCACATGTAAGTATAATTAATATCATCTCTTTTCCTTTTCTTAGTTTGTTCAATTTGAAAAATATTTTCTTGTAAGTCAAGTGTATAAAGTCCATTTCGCAAATTTCCAATACCATATAAAACATCGTCTTTATAAATAGAACAACTATTGTTCTTTATAACAACGTTAAATCCTTCCATATCCAATACAGAAATTGAAATAATGTTTTTAATAATATTCAGAACATAATAACAATTATTAAGATAAATGGACTTGCCCGAAGGCATTACTAAACAATAAGTCCCTACAGCTAATGCAGTAACCTTTGCTCCATTCCCCACTCGTAGGATGACCTCATCATTGCTCAGCTTTCTATTTCTGACTTGTCCCTTCACATTATTACATATGTGAGAACCACAGCTGGTATCCAATACCCAAGTAGAATTTTAACTTTCTGAAAAATTAATTTCAATCATGAACAAACCTTGATTGGAAGTCGAAGCTTCTCCAAGCTTCTTCTTTGCCAGAAACTTCTTGCAGTTCCTCTTCCAATGACCCTGCTCGTTGCAATGGAAGCACATTCCTTTGCTAGCTGGATCAGATTTCTTTTGTTCCTTTATGTTCACTTTGCCCTTGGTCATCCGAGATCGGAAGAGCTCCTTAGATATCTCATATCTAGCAGTCCTACTTTGTTCACCATACAACTCCTTGAGGTGAATCAACATAGTAGGAGCATCCATGTTTTCGTACTGACGTTGAAGCTCATTATTCATGGATGCTGATAGTAGTGTGCATACAAGCCAATCATGTATGATAATAAAGCACATACTTTGTAAATAATCTTATTTATTTATTAATAAAATATTCATTTATTAAAGACATTTAATTATCTACATGGTGCTGTTTTTATAATATGTAAATAACCCATAGTTTTAAGCAATGCTTTTAGAATCATGATGATGATCATGCTAATGAGATCTAAATTCTTAGAAAGCTCTAAAACTAAAATAGTTTCCAATCGTGGGATTACTAAAAAGGGGATTAGTAAATCTGGATAGATTGGTACATATGTTACTTGCTCATTGGATGAGGATGATTGATCTCATGATCATTTGTGTGGAGACACTAAAGCAAGTATGTAGGTGCTTATTGGAGAATAAGTTCACTGAACGTGACTCGCTATGGAATACCTAATGGAGTTTTACTCGCCTGTCAATAGGAATTCCTAATGTGATAGTAGTACAAGTGATCCTTGGACTTGAGATCATCATAGTATCTTGTATGTAATGAATTATACTTTGACTTATTCCTTAAAGTCCTTTAGGGTATATAAAAGGGTATACTTGGGTATAATGAGTTACATATGGAGATAATGAATGATCAATAAAGAATCTACCACCTCTAGTAAAAGAGAAAATATGTCCTATGTGATTCGTTAAATGACAACCCAGGAATCCTTGGCTAAGGTAAAATAAAATTAGAAAGGAGTTTCTAATTTGCATTATTTGGAGTTGTGCATTTTCTAATCGAAATACATATAATTAAATAAAATAAGACTTGACAGTAAATTCATGTCTTATATTTAATTGGGACATTGTATGGTGAAAGGATTGAATTGTATGGTAACTATATACTCACAGGTTCTTTTATGATTAATGTTGAAATCTATATTATCTGGAAAGTCGTTGATCGCTAAGGAGGCTTATCCCTATTGTAGAATAAATATTATTTATTTAAATAGATTATTAGTTTAATTTATTTATTTAAATAAGATTAGAATTGTTCTAATTGATTTATTCACAACCGGTTTAATATAGAGAACCTAAAGGGTCACACCATAAAAGGAAGAATAATTATTTAAGAAGGTAATGGCATAATCGTAATAATGCATTAAGTGTAATTAATTTAATCTATAGTGATAGAATAAATTAAATAGCTTAATGTTTATTATTTAATATTTTGGAAATATTAAATATAAATTAATAAGAGGAGTCTTATTAATATTATTACAATTATTATTATTTTAATTTCTAAAGGAGTTTAGTAATTAATTTAATATTAGTACTCTCATTTATTTCTAATAAGATTAGGAGACAAATTAATTAAATAAATTTAATTAATTATTCTCCATGTGGTGGGAAGCCTAAATTAATTAAAAGAGTTTAATTAATTAAAAGAAATCCCATGTCTAATAGGATTAGAAGGGTTGACCAATATCTATATAAGAGGAGTCTTATAATAGATATCAGTTGAGGCAATTCCAATTATTGGAGAGTACTCCTTTTTTATAGAGGATAGAAAACTAAGCCAACCACCCTCCTTATTGATAATTCATCTTCCTTGGTGGATCACCTCTAGAGGCCAAACACTTGGGTGGCTAACGTTGATCAAAGGAAGGAATCTAACCCAAAAATTCAAGGAGATCACGAAAAACAAGGAGTAGAACTCGTACCTGTGGAAGCTTCGTTTTACAAGGGTATGATTCCATAACTTCTTATTTATCGTTTTAAATTAATAATTTGCATAAAGGATGATCCGGGTAATGGTTTTGTAGATTTTTTTTAAAACTCTGATATACCATGCTTCCGCTAATTTTTGCAATTTGATTGCATCACGATTTCGTACAAACCCAACAGTGGCATCAGAGCCAAACCTTTATACAATTATTAATTTATTTTTGATTTCATATACATATGGGTATGTATTTAAAAATAATTTATTGGGCATAATTTTATTGTATAAAATTATTTTTTTTAAGAAAAAAATAATGACGTTTTTTTTTGTGACAAATCACAATTTTTTTTTTGGGGTGCTAATCTTGAATTCTGCAAGGAAAAGGTGTTATCTCTTCCTTACTCCAAAAAAAATGTGACCCATCAAGAAAGGACTCTTTTAATAAACTTGCAGAACTCTTTTAATAAAAGAAGGTGACTTCTTTTTAAAAAATAAATGTGAATTTATATTATATATATATATATATATATATAACCTGATTCGTTATATAAATATATATAATATATACGGTAATATCAAATATATATATATATATGATATATATATATATATATATGATATATTTATATATTATATTCTAAATAATTTTATAATTAAAATAAAGAGTTTATTTTAATCTTGAAATTGGATTTCATGCAATTTAAAATTGCCCATTAAATGATACTCATATATATATGGAATGTTTTAATTCATGAGATGAATATTTATTTATTGATATATATGGTGATATATATGATAATAAATGGGGATTAATTATAGACTATTTGACCAATGTGATTGGATTTTATTTTAGTTGAATGCTTGAATGAATGAATTTTGTTAAATGGGATCTGTGTACCTCGTCTTCTCTAATTTTTTTTCTTGATGTAAAATTCTATCTCCCTTCTATGTACTTCCCCTTGACTGCTGATCAAGGTTTCTATTTAAATTAAATAGTTTAATGTAATAGAAATAGTTAGAATTATCTTGAAGAAATTGAAGACTAAGGAGCAAGGAGCGTGTGAAGACCCGTTTGTATGCATCTGTGGCTCAATGCATCATGCTCGCATCTATGAATAACGAGCTTCAGCGTCAGCACGAAAACATGGATGCTCCTACTATGTTGATTCACCTCAAGGAGTTGTATGGTGAACAAAGTAGGACTGCTAGATATGAGATATCTAAGGAGCTCTTCCGATCTCGGATGACCAAGGGCAAAGTGAACATAAAGGAACAAAAGAAATCTGATCCAGCTAGCAAAGGAATGTGCTTCCATTGCAACGAGCCAGGTCATTGGAAGAGGAACTGCAAGAAGTTTCTGGCAAAGAAGAAGCTTGGAGAAGCTTCGACTTCCAATCAAGGTTTATTCATGATTGAAATTAATTTTTCAGAAAGTCAAAATTCTACTTGGGTATTGGATACCAGCTATGGTTCTCACATATGTAATAATGTGAAGGGACTGGTCAGAAGTAGAAAGCTGAACAATGATGAGGTGATCCTACGAGTGGGGAATGGAGCAAAGGTTGCTGCATTAGCTGCAGGAACTTATTATTTAGCAATGCCTTCGGGCAAGTCCATTTATCTTAATAACTGTTATTATGTTCCGAATATTATTAAAAACATTATTTCAATTTCTGTATTGGATATGGAAGGATTTAACGTTGTTATAAAGAACAATAGTTGTTCTATTTATAAAGACGATGTTTTATATGGTATTGGAAAATTTGCGAAATGGACTTTATACACTTGACTTACAAGAAAATATTTTTTAAATTGAACAAACTAAGAAAAGGAAAAGAGATGATATTAATTATACCTACATGTGGCACTGTAGACTCGGTCATATCAATGAAACAAGATTATCCAAGTTGCATAAAGATGGGCTCCTTGAGTTATCTGATTATGAATCATATTCAGCTTGTGAATCTTGTCTCATGGGTAAAATGACTAAATCTCCTTTTAGTGGAAAAGGAGAAAGAGTTACAGAGTTGTTGGCATTAATTCACACAGACATTTGTGGACCTATGACAACAAGTGCACGGGGTTGGTATTCTTATTTTATTACTTTCACTGATGATCACTCAAGATTTGGATATGTGTATTTAATGAAATACAAGTCAGAATCATTTGAAAAGTTCAATGAGTTCAGAAGTGAAGTAGAGAAACAAACGGGCAAGAGTATAAAGATACTTCGATCAGATCGAGGCGGAGAATACTTAAGCGGTGAGTTTCTCAATTGTCTCAAAGAAAATGGTATAATCTCACAATGGACTCCACCAGGTACACCACAGTTAAATAGAGTATCTGAAAGGAGAAATCAAATATTGTTGGATATGGTTCGATCCATGATGAGTTTTACCGATCTTCCAATTTCATTCTGGGGTCATGCCCTAGAAATGGCTCATATCTACTAAATAAGGTCTCCTCGAAATCCGTCCCCAATACTCCATATGAGACGTGGACAGAGAGGAAATCTGGTCTTAAGCATGTTAAGATCTGGGGATGTCCAGCTTATGTGAAAAAGTTTCAAAATGATAAGCTATGGACAAGATCTGATAAGTGCACGTTTGTGGGATATCCTAAAGAAAGTTTGGGATACTATTTCTACAATCCTACTGAGCAAAAGGTGTTTGTTGCGAAACACACTGCCTTCTTGGAAAAGAAGTTTATCCTTGAAGGGGCTAGTGGGAGAAAAATAGATCTTGAAGAAATTCAAGAACCACAAATCACTACAGATCAAGTCGATGAACCTGTCCTAGTAGAGACACCTACTGTACAACACCCTATTCGTAAATCTAGAAAAGTACCGAAGATACCTAAAAGGTATGGATTCGTCATAGAGGATGACGATGAGGTACACATCATTGATGATGATGATCCATTGAATTACGAACAGGCTATGAGTAATAAAGACTTAGAGAAATGGTAGATGACCATAAAATCTAAAA
The DNA here is from genome assembly GCA_020205555.1 of Panax stipuleanatus. NCBI lineage: Eukaryota > Viridiplantae > Streptophyta > Magnoliopsida > Apiales > Araliaceae > Panax > Panax stipuleanatus. The sequence continues at coordinate 90,589,170 of CM035122.1, read as the reverse complement.
TAGATTTTGAAGCTATGCTCAAGTCCATTTGGATTTTTCTTGCGATTGCAGCTTATTTTACTTAATATGGCAAAATGGACGTAGAGACGCCCTTCCTCAAATATATATTATTAGAGGAGAATGTATGTATAATACAACCAGATGATTTTTTGTTTCAATGGTTGAAGCAAATCATGTATATGAGCTACAACAATCCATTCATAGATTGAAGCAAGATTCTCGTAGATGAAACATTCGTTTTGATGAGACAATCAAAAAAGATTGATTTTATCAAAAACGAGGTTAAACCATGTGTGTACAAGAAGGTTAGTGGGAGCGCTGTTTCATTCCATGTATTATATGTTAATGATATATTATTGATAGGGAATGAAATTTCTATGTTAAAATCGATCAAAATAAAGTTGTCTAAACATCCCTCCATGAATGATTTGGGTAGAACATCCCGCATTGGGGATATAAATCTGTATTAATAGATTTAAAGGGATGTTCGGCTTAACCCATGTAAACGAATATTCATTAGATGCTAAAGGCGTTTAGCATGGCAAACTCCAAAAGGTGCCTCATGATGATGAGCCATGGAATGTATCTCTCTAAAATTATCCTCAGTAAAAGAGAGATCGCATGAGTAACTATTATGTATGCAATGAAATATACGAGACTTGATGTTGATCAGTCATATTCTGGAGAAGATCTCTGTGAGACAGTGATAAACCTCTCAAAGTAATTAACTGACACTAGGATTATCATGACACATGATGGGTCTGAATAAAACTAGAGGACTAACAGACTCAAGTTTTCTGACGGACCAAGACGACAGTAAAATCCACGTTTTGGTAAGTTTTTACCTTAAAGGGGCCAAGTGGTTGGAAGAGTTCCAAGGCAAACACAAATTGCTGGGGAGTGCACAAAGACCAAGTATAAAACTATAGGTGAAGATTAGCAAGTTGATGTTTCGAGATGGAGAAAGTTCTTACAGAAAAAGGATAGTTCACAGGTCTCATCTTGAGAATCTAAACATGTGTTGCGGCACTTTGATAAAGAGATCATTGAAAGAGAGAGGTGTAGACTCTCAAGACAACATTGCAGATCCATTTACTAAAGCTTTAACACAACAGCAGGTTGATCGTCACTTAGAGAAGATGGGTATGAGATACCATGGCGATTGGCTTTAGTGCAAGTGGGAGATTGATAGTAGTGTGCATACAAGCCAATCATGTATGATGATAAAGCACATACTTTGCAAATAATCTTATTTATTTATTAATAAAATATTCATTTATTAAAGGCATTTAATTATCTACATGGTGCTAGTTTTTATAATATGTAAATAACCCATAGTTTTAAGCAATGCTTTTAGAATCATGATGATGATCATGCTAATGAGATCTAAATTCTTAGAAAGCTCTAAAACTAAAATAGTTCCCAATCGTGGGATTACTAAAAAGGGGATTAGTAAATCCGGATAGATTGGTACATATGTTGCTTGCTTATTGGATGAGGATGATTGATCTCATGATCATTTGTGTGGAGACACTAAAGCAAGTATATAGGTGCTTATTGGAGAATAAGTTCACTGAACGTGACTCGCTATAGAATACCTAATGGAGTATTACTCGCCTGTCAATAGGAATTCCTAATGTGATAGTAGTACAAGTGATCCTTGGACTTGAGATCATCATAGTATCTTGTATGTAATGAATTATACTTTGACTTATTCCTTAAGTCCTTTAGGGTATATAAAGGGTATACTTGGGATATAATGAGTTACATATGGAGATAATGAATGATCAATAAAGAATCTACCACCTCTAATAAAAGAGGAGATATGTCCTATGTGATTCGTTAAATGACAACCCAGGAATCCTTGGCCAAGGTAAAATGAAATTAGAAAGGAGTTTCTAATTTGCATTATTTGGAATTGTGCATTTTCTAATCGAAATACATATAATTAAATAAAATAAGACTTGACAGTAAATTCATGTCTTATATTTAATTGGGACATTGTATGGTGGAAGTATTGAATTGTATGGTAACTATTTACTCACAGGTTCTTTTATGATTAATGTTGAAATCTATATTATCTGGAAAGTCGTTGATCGCTAGGGAAGCTTATCCCTATTGTAGAATAAATATTATTTATTTAAATAGATTATTAGTTTAATTTATTTATTTAAATAAGATTAGAATTGTTCTAATTGATTTATTCACAACCGGTTTAATATAGAGAACCTAAAGGGTCACACCATAAAAGGAAGAATAATTATTTAAGAAGGTAATGGCATAATCGTAATAATGCATTAAGTGTAATTAATTTAATCTATAGTGATAGACTAAATTAAATAGCTTAATGTTTATTATTTAATATTTTGGAAATATTAAATATAAATTAATAAGAGGAGTCTTATTAATATTATTACAATTATTATTATTTTAATTTCTAAAGGAGTTTAGTAATTAATTTAATATTAGTACTCTCATTTATTCCTAATAAGATTAGGAGACAAATTAATTAAATGAATTTAATTAATTATTCCCCATGTGGTGGGAAGCCTAAATTAATTAAAGGAGTTTAATTAATTAAAAGAAATCACATGTCTAATAGGATTAGAAGGGTTGACCAATATCTATATAAGAGGAGTCTTATAATAGATATCAGTTGAGGCAATTCCAATTGTTGGAGAGTACTCCTTTTCTATAGAGGATAGAAAACTAAGCCAACCACCCTCCTTATTGATAATTCATCTTCCTTGGTGGATCACCTCTAGAGGCCAAACACTTGGGTGGCTAACGTTGATCAAAGTAATGAATCTAACCCGAAAATTCAAGGAGATCACGAAGAACAAGGAGTTGAACTCGTACCTGTGGAAGCTTCGTTTTACAAGGGTATGATTCCATAACTTCTTATTTATCGTTTTAAATTAATAATTTGCATAAAGGATGATCCGGGTAATGGTTTTGTAGAATTTTTTTTAAACTCTGATATACCATGTTTTCGCTAATTTTTGCAATTTGATTGCATCACGATTTTGTACAAACCCAACAGATGCGAGCATGATGTATTGAGCCACAGATGCATCATCTTGCCACTTTACAATGGTGACAATCTCTTCCTCAGAGGCTGTTTCTGGAACAGTTCCAGGGACAGGTGAGTTGAGGACATAAGAAATCTTTTCAGCAGTGAGAACTATTCTCAGATTTCTTAGCCAGTCCGTATAATTCGGCCCGGTAAGCTTATTAGCATCAAGTATGCTTCGCAGTGAAATTAGTGATTTTGACATTTTTAAAATTCTGCATGTGAAAAACAATATTTTAGCAAACATTCATTTTATTAATTTTGCATACCAAAATAAATTTAGGTCTTTATTTTAAATTGGTATCTCCCACTATTTTTATCAAACTATATTACCCTCACTTATATAGTTCGGCAACATCTAATTAAAGATTTGCTAGTGAGAATAAGGATCCCATTTCAAATGTATATAACCTTGTGGATAGCACAACAAGCGATATACAAATAAATAGGTAGACAACTCTTGTCAATTACATCACTATATAACTCCTTTTATTTTGCCTCTTAAATCATAATGGTCAAGTGTGTGCACATCCGAACTAAAATAATTTAAGTTAATTCCAGCCTAGCACTTCCATAAATTCAAAAAAAAAAATGTTCGTCCTTGTGGATAGCACAACAAGACTAGATCGTTCAATTTTCTTGATAAGCATCAAATGTGATTAATTAACATCTTATATACGCAATACTCACCTTGTGGATAGCACAACAAGCTCATATTAAATATTTAATACTCTATTAATTTATCATGCTAGAAGGCGACGTTCGATATTCCAAATATCATTTGAACGATTCGGACTTAATATTATTTCTTTGAGGGGTTTGTTATTATTTGTCTCATCTTGTTTAGCGCGCATGCACATATATATATAAAATACACGTCATTTTATTAAACATGCGAAGCATGTTTGCATAAAATATAATATATATAATATTTAGCATGCAATATAGAATACTATATTCTACCTGAATTGATTATGGACTTTTATTCTAGTTTGGTTCACTAGAGCCACCAAGTGAACCAAAAGGTCAAACCTAGGAGTGCAAGAATTTAAATTTAAATATAACTATTACATTTAAACCCGGGCTCCATACAAACGGGTCTTCACGCGCTCCTTGCTCCTTGGTCTCCAATTTCTTCAAGATAATTCTAACTATTTCTATTACATTAAACTATTTAGTTTAAATAGAAACCTTGATCAGCAGTCAAGGGGAAGTACATAGGAGGGAGATAGAATTTTACATCAAGAAAAAAAAATTAGAGAAGACAAGGTACACAGTCCCCATTTAATAAAACTCATTCATTCAAGCATTCAACTAAAATAAAATTCAATCACATTGGTCAAATAGTCCATAATCAATCCCCATTTATTATCATACATATCACCATATATATCAATAAATAAATATTCATCTCATGAATTAAAATATTTCATATATATATGAGTATCATTTAATGGGCAATTTTAAATTTCATGAAATCCAATTTCAAGATTAAAATTAACTCTTTATTTTAATTATAAAATTATTTAGAATATATTATATAAATATATCATTTATATATATATATATATATATATTTGATATTACCGTATATATTATATATATTTATATAACGAATCAGGTTATATATATATATATATAATATAAATTCACATTTATTTTTTAAAAAGAAGTCACCTTCTTTTATTAAAAGAGTCCTTTCCTGATGGGGGTCACCTTCTTTTTGGAGTAAGAAAAAGAGATAACACATTTTCTTTGCAGAATTCAAGATTAGCATCCAAAAAAAAAATTGTGATTTGTCTCAAAAAAAAAACGTCATTTTTTTTTCTTAAATTTTTTTTTATACAATAAAATTATGCCCAATAAATTATTTTAAATACATACCCATATGTATATGAAATCAAAAATAAATTAATAATTGCATAAAGGTTTGGCTCTGATGCCACTGTTGGGTTTGTACGAAATCTTGACGCAATCAAATTGTAAAAATTAGCGGAAGCATGATATATCAGAGTTTAAAATTTTTTTACAAAACCATTACCCGGATCATCCTTTATGCAAATTATTAATTTAAAACGATAAATAAGAAGTTATGGAATCATACCCTTGTACAACGAAGCTTCCACAGGTACTAGTTCAACTCCTTGTTCTTCGTGATCTCCTTGAATTTTCGGGTTAGATTCCTTCCTTTGATCAACGTTAGCCACCAAAGTGTTTGGCCTCTAGAGGTGATCCACCAAGGAAGATGAATTATCAAGAAGGAGGGTGTTTGGCTAAACCTTAGTTTTCTATCCTCTATAGAAAAGGAGTACTCTCCAACAATTAGAATTTCATCAATCAATATCTATTATAAGAATTCTCTTATATAGATATTGGTCAACCCTTCTAATCCTATTAGACATGAGATTTTTTTTAATTAATTAAACTCCTTTAATTAATTTAGGCTTCCCACCACATGGGAATAATTAATTAAATTTATTTAATTAATTTGTCTCCTAATCTTATTAGGAATAAATGAGAGTACTAATATTAAATTAATTACTAAATTCCTTTGGAAATTAAAATAATAATAATTGTAATAATATTAATAAGACTCCTCTTATTAATTTATATTTAATATTTTCAAAATATTAAATAATAAATATTAAGCTATTTAATTTATTCTATCACTATAGATTAAATTAATTATACTTAATGCATTATTACGATTATGCCATTACCTTCTTAAATAATTATTCTTCCTTTTATGGTGTGGCCCTTTAGGTTCTCAATATTAAATCGGTTGTGAATAAATCAATTAGAATATTTCTAATCTTATTTAAATAAATAAATTAAACTAATAATCTATTTAAATAAATAATATTTATTCTACAATAGGGATAAGCCTCCCTAGCGATCAACGACTTTCCAGATAATATAGATTTCAACATTAATCATAAAAGAACCTGTGAGTAAATAGTTGCCATACAATTCAATCCTTCCACTATACAATGTCCCAATTAAATATATGACATGAATTTACTGTCAAGTCTTACTTTATTTAATTATATGTATTTCAATTAGAAAATGCACAACTCCGATTAATGCAAATTAGAAACCTCTTTCTAATTTCATTCCACCTTGGCCAAGGATTCCTGGGTTGTCATTTAACGAATCACATAGGACATATCTCCTCTTTTACTAGAGGTGGTAGATTCTTTATTGATCATTCATTATCTCCATATGTAACTCATTATACCCAAGCATACCCTATATATGCCTTAAAAGGTCTTAAGGAATAAGTCAAATTATAATTTGTTACATACAAGATACTATGATGATCTCAAGTCCAAGGATCACTTGCACTACTTTCACATTAGGAATTCCTATTGACAGGCGAGTAAAACTCCATTAGGTATTCCATAGCGAGTCACGTTCAGTGAACTTATTCTCCAATAAGCACCTACATACTTGCTTTAGTGTCTCTGCACAAATGATCATGAGATCAATCATCCTCATCCAATGAGCAAGCAACATATGTACCAATCTATCCGGATTTACTAATCCCCTTTTTAGTAATCCCACGATTGGGAACTATTTTAGTTTTAAAGCTTTCTAAGAATTTAGATCTCATTAGCATGATCAACATCATGATTCTAAAAGCATTGCTTAAAACTATAGGTTATTTACATATTATAAAAATAGCACCATGTAGATAATTAAATGCCATTAATAAATGAATATTTTATTAATAAATAAATAAGATTATTTCAAAGTATGTGCTTTATCATCATACATGATTGGCTTGTATGCACACTACTATCACACACGCTTTATCGTCCAGATCTGCAGGACATGCCTTATCTCCCTTCTATGCAAGATATACCTACTTATGAGGATTTGGCTCAGTTTGATCAGGTCGATGACAGTATCACCTTTGTAGAGGACATCGTGATGACTCCATAGGTCCTTTGTTAGTCATTGGGCATTTATGCCCCAGCATCCTGTACTTTTTATTTCTTAATTTTCACATGTATCATAGGTATGACAGTGATGTAGATATAAAACTGATGTATCCAGCAGATCTTTATATATGATGATGTTTTTATATTTATTATACATGTTATATTATCATTTGTTATGATGCATGCTTCAAATATATTTAAATGATTTGATAAAGGTTGACCCCTATATGGTCTTTTTGACACAGTTTTACAGATGGTTTCCTCTGCCATTGCTCTCTTGGATCACCTTTCGCCTAGTCGGATAGCTACCAGTTTGAGGGTTTGGCATGACCGTTTGTCGAATTCTGACCGCATTGCAATTGGTCGCATGTTAGGCCATTCCTTATCTCTGTTATCCTTTTAAATTCTAGAGGGATTTGTTGATGGGATGCTCACCCCCTGGATTCCAGAGCGCCATGTCTTCCGGTTTGGTTCTGATGAGTTGACTCCCACCTTGGAGGAGTACAGTCCCATCTCCGGGTTATCGATGAAGGGGATGTGTACACGAATGGCGTTAGGCCACATGCACCGCCAGTTTATGACGGTTACCGGACTGAGGAGGGCAGTCGTTCTGGTAGAGGTGGGTGGTAGACACATCATTTCTATAGACTTCATGATAGGCCATTTTGCATCTGCTGACAGTATTGTCATTTTTATGGAGATTTTGCCATTTCAGAGGAGAGATGGAACACTGCCATAGTGGACGCCCTGGTCATATGCCTCATATCATATTTATACATGCCATTTTATGCTGACCATCTAGACGTTGAGATATCAATGGCTGTGTGGGCTCTTAGAGATGACTTCACCATACTCCCTCTTATCTTGGCAGAGACATTGATATCAGCATCCTTCTGCCGGACTGTTGGGTATCAGAAGTTTAGAGGTAGCCCCGTCCTCCTATATATCTGGTTCATGACCGTCCTTAGACCAATCGGTCGGCTTTGTCGTCCTGGGTTTTGCATTGGATATGACATGTCGCAGATCTACTCCTACCACCCGACTTCCTGCATCGATGAGGCGCCTTCGACTATGTTCCTGGGTGCCATGGAGGAGCCTTTTGCGATAGTTATGTAATCTAGTTACTGCTCCTTTCTGAGTTTCACCACCCATGTGGCTGATTTGGATTTCCTTCTATTGGCTGGTTTGAGGCATGTGACAACCTATCATCCTCTGGCTGTTATGGTCCAGTTTGATCAGTATCAGAAGGTCCATTCATTTGAGGGGATTGAGTATTATGCTTCACTGTCTGCTCAGTTACCGAGGCTGATCTAGGTCATGTGTACGGATTTTGGTCTCATCGGCAAACAACGGAGTTTAGAGAATGCCATCCTGGCAGATCTACAGATTACTCAGCTTGGCTAGAGTCAGATTTAGCACCAGATACAGCGGACTAGGTTGATGCGGGGCGTTTATCTGACTATGAGGGTTGGTTTACTGATGTGGAGGAGCCAATGGAGGATACTATATCTCCGATCGAGGATTCTTTGTTCACGGAGTTGACAACTTCTTTAGTTGGTACTGTCCCGAGTTTGTCATCAGTTTCCATAGAGGCGATGGACAAACAGCTTCACCTGGTGACCCTTGAGAAGGATCAGGCTCGGTCCATGATGTTGACCACCTTAGTTGGTCGGGATGCTGCTATTACTGAGAGAGATATAGCTTTTGTTGCCAGAGATCAGGCCCTCATTGATAGAGATGTTGCCTAGACTTTTACAGATGGACTCACTGGTAACGTTCAGGGTGTAGTACAGAGTCAGGAGGATGTTTATCGCATGGCAGTAGAGCTGCTGAGACGAGTCGATGTATTGGAGCGTGAGCTCAGGGATGCTCCTTAGATTGCATAGACGGCTGGATATTTGGCTATGTTGATTCGACTTACCACCGATTTATAATCCTGTTTCATTTTCCTGTACAGACTTTGCTATTGTATTTTGTCACATGTTAGAATCAACTTTTGTATTCTAAACAGTTGTATATATAAAAAGAAATAATTTTAGTTCACTTCCCATGTCTGAGCATGTCTAGCCTTGTAGACTGTTACCATTCTCAATTCATGATTTATTATATTGATATAGAGCTGGTCTTATCATACTTGCGCCAGATTCGGCAGGGTGATGCTGAGATGTCGCTAGGTCCTCTCCGTATGAGCCGTTGATTTAGTGGGTTTGTGGTATATTTCAGTTTCTGTAAAGGTTAGGATTTTAAATTTGGGGATATAAGGTGAAAGTGTTTGGATTATTTTTTTGAAAGGTTAGACTGCACCATAACTGGTTGCCTACGTACTCCCATAGATGGGAGATCAGGTCTTTCGTAGTTCAGGCTTGGCCTGAACAGTTGAAAAGTGTTTACTTGGGTTTGAGCTTAGTTTGATGGGTTTTGATTTTTTGTTTGGTTTGTTTTTTGAGGGCTAGACCGCACCATAAATGGCTGCCTATGTACTCCCACAGATGGGAGATCAGGTCTTTCATAGTTAAAGCTCAGACCTGAAAACCAGACTTGATATTTTTTCTTTTTTTCTTTTCTTTTTTTTTCTTTATCAAGACAAAGTATTCCAGTTCAAAATAAAAGGGTCTCAGAAATCATATCGTTTCACAAAATTGGAATTGGTCAGTTGTGGGAATTCCTCACCGTCCATCTCCTCCAGTTTTAAGGCTCCGCCCTATAGAATTGCTTTGACAACAAAAGGTCCTTCCCAGTTTGGGGCAAATTTTCCTTTAGCTACGTCTTGGCCTGGAATGATCTTCTTTAGTACCAAATAGTACTCTTTAAACTCTCGAGGTCTCACCTTATTGTTGTAAGATCGAGACATTCGTTGCAGATATAGTTGGCCATGAAAGATAGCAGAAGCCCTCTTTTCATCTATCAGGGATAACTGATCGTATCGATCTTGTATCCATTAGCTCTCCTTTATCTGGGAATCTAGCATCACTCTTAGTGATTCCATCTCCACTTCGACAAGAAGTATGACCTCTATGCCATAGACTAATGAATAAGGTGTTGCCCCAGTCGAGGTTCGAGTCGACGTTCGGTATGCAAGTAGGGTTAACGGCAATAGATCAGGCCATCCCTGGTGATTTGCTGACATCTTCATCATTATCTTCTTGATATTCTTATTAGCGGCTTCCACCGCGCCATTCATTTTCGGACGATAAATAACCGAATTGAGGTGTTTAATATTGAACTTACTGCACAGTTCCTTTATTATTTCGTTATTCAGATTTTTTGCGTTGTCCAATATGATAACCTCAGGTTGTCTATACCGACAGATGATGTTGTTTCTAATGAAACCAACGATGACCTCCTTGGTGACCTTGGGGAAGGAAGCTGCTTCAACCCACTTGGTAAAGTAATCGATCATAGTGAAGATGAATCTTTGATCGTTACTGGCTTTAGGCTCAACAGGTCCTATCACGTCCATTCCCCACATGGAAAAGGGCCATGGTGATGTCATGCAATGCAGTTGATTCGGGGGTACATGAATGATGTTGGCATGAATCTGGCATTGATAACAACACTTGACGTGATCGTCACAATCCGCTTTGAGGGATATCTAATAACGTTCTATCCTTAGAAATTTCTTGGCAAGCAGGGGTCCACTCATATACGCTCTGCACACCCCACCATGCACTTCATTCATAAGTCGATGGGCCTGATCTTTATCTAAACATCTCCGAAGGCCTATGCCCGGGTCTCTCTTGTAGAGAGCATCTCCACTTAGGTAAAAATTCATGGCCATTTTCTGTATTCGCTTCTTTGCGACTTGACTCATTCCTTCAGGGGTTGATTGATCTAGCAAATATTTTTTAATGTGGTGGAACTAAGGTGGTTCAAAAGGTGCTATCTCATCTGATATCTCCCCTACACTGTTTCGATATGACGATACGCTCTGTACAGTGAAAGTGATGACATGCATTCCCTTCCTTGCTGATAGGTTCACCAATGAAGCTAATATAGCTAATGTGATAAGTAGGTTTTATACCTACTTATTGGGTATCAACTTACCATAACTGAGGCTTAATCTCATATGTTTTAGTATCTTTTCTTGCATTTTATCTTTGTTTTATAGATTGCATAATGGGAAACTAGCTTGGTGGCATCGTGGATGGATTGGATATGAAACCGGCTAGAGTAGGTGCAAATGGCTTGTAATGGAGTGTAGGTGAAAAAGGCATAAGAGGATTTGGAAAGATAGTAGCAGCAGCAAAGGACCAGTATAGCAACAGCAGCATTCTGCAAAAAACCAGGGCAACGCGGTTGCGCCCTGGGAAGGCTTGAAGGCAGCGCGCCAGCGCCTGGTATGGGCCTCATCAGCAGGCAGCGCGCCCACGCCCAATTTGTGCTATAGTGCAGCGCGGCGGCGCCGTGCCGGTTTGACTAGAGTTGACTTTTTACTAAATGGTACAAAATGATTTTTTTCTCTTTAAGGGTGTATTGGGAGGTTGAGACATTATTCATTGAACGTTTTATTACTATTTTAGGGTTAGAGAGAAACACACACAGAGAGAGAGAGAGAGAGAGTAGCCTCTTCTTCCATATTTTAGCTATCTCTCTTGGTTTCTATTGGATTTTGCTAGATTAGCTTAGATTAAAGCTATATTTGGGAGCATTGAAGTATTGGCTCAACATTGAAGGTTCAGATTTGAAGAGGAGACATCAGATTTGCATCTCTCATTCCTTAGCTTCTCTTTATTTTCATCTTGGCTTTCAATGTATGAACAATTTTGGATGATGGATATTGATTAAACTATGAACTAATTTCTATTGTGGGATTTTAATGGATCTTAGTGCTTAATTCATATTTCTATGCTTCCTTGTTGAATTTTAATTGATTATGTATGGATTGTCTAATGTGGTTTATTTTGATTGCCTAATTGCTTGATCACCAATTACCGGGATAACTCATATGAAATTAAGAAATGAATTATGAGTTCATATTTGACCATATTAGCTTGTGTTTATGATTCTACATGATGTTAGATTCCATAATTCGTGCTTAGGATAGATATATACCGAAGTACCACTTGTAGTCATTTGAGAACTTGTGCTTAAACCCTTATTAATGTTAAGTCATATAGAGATATAGTGGGTTATTTAATTTGGGTGTTCACATTTATTCTATCAATTGTAGATTTTATTTGATATGGATATGGTACATCGAGAGATGGCTATATTTTGCTTTCGTGTTCTCGACTAACAATCCGAAGTAATCAATTGAGCTTAACAAGAGGTGTATCATCTTGAGTGACGCATTAAGTGAAATTATAATCCCTTATCTCCCTTATCTGATTTATTTACTTGTTAGTTAGTTGTCATTTGATAATCAACACTTTTTGATAAATCACAATTTGCTCATCTGTTTAAGTAGACCGAAATAGTTATAAAATTGTTGCATGTTAGATTAGAGGCATTCATTATTCTCCATGGGAATGATACTTTACTTACTCTATATTACTTTTGGACCACGTGCACTTGCGTGTGTGTGATTGTTTTGATTAACACCCAAACAAGCCAACAAGTTTTTGGCACCGTTGCTGGGGATTATTAATTGTTTTTATTACTTTCGTCATCAGTTTAAATTAAATTGGTCTTAGTTAAACAAATCTTATCTTATCTCATTTCTATTTTCATTTTTCTTTTGTTTCAGGCACTCTTGACTAGTGTATGCACACTCGGTCTAAGAAGTCTACTTTGGTGCCCAGAAGGGACAACATCAACGGAAGGGTTCGAAGATTGAGTAAGGGTACTCCTAGCATTCAACAGGAGACTGAGGCACCGGTAGTTATGGCGGTAGAAGAACATAAAGCACTGAGGGACTATGCAACGCTGCGTATCCATGAGTTACATTCAAGCATCACAAGGCCAGTAATAGCCACCAATTCCTTTGAAATTAAACTGGGAACAATACAAATGGTGCAAAACTCGGTTCAGTTTGTGGGTATGGCTAATGATGACCCGAATGAGCATTTACTAAGCTTCCATGAGATATGTGACACCTTCAAGTTTAATGAAGTGACGGATGATGCAGTGAGACTTAGACTCTTTCCTTTCAAATTGAGAGACAAGGCAAAGAGTTGGCTTCACTCATTACCACCGGGGTCCATTACTACTTGGGAAGACTTGGCACAAAAATTCTTGGCAAAATTCTACCGACCAGCAAAGACCACAAAGATGCGAAGTGCTATTTCTACATTTGAGCAACAACATATGGAGTCCTTATATGAAGCATGGGAGAGATACAAAGAAATGCTAAGGAAGTGTCCTCATCATGGAATGCCTCAATGGATGGAGGTAAACACATTTTACAACAGATTGGGTAGTCAAACTCGGCCTAGCATTGATGTCGCGTCGTGAGGGGCGTTCATGGCCAAGAGTTATGAAGAAGCATATGAGTTGTTAGAGACTATGGCTGCAAATGATTACCAATGGCCTTCTATGAGTAGTGTGCATACAAGCCAATCATGTATGATGATAAAGCACGTACTTTGTAAACAATCTTATTTATTTATTAATAAAAGAATTCATTTATTAAAGGCATTTAATTATCTACATGATGCTATTTTATAATATGTAACTAACTCATAGTTTTAAGCAATGCTTTTAGAATCATGATGCTGATCATGCTAATGAGATCTAAATTTTTAGAAAGCTTAAAACTAAAATAGTTCCCAATCGTTGGATTACTAAAAAAGAGATTAGTAAATTCGGATAGATTGGTACATATGTTGCTTGCTCATTGGATAAGGATGATTGATCTCATGATCATTTGTGTGGAGACACTAAAGCAAGTATGTACATGCTTATTGGAGAATAAGTTCACTAAACGTGACTCGCTATGGAATACCTAATGAAATTTTACTTATCTGTCAATAAGAATTCTTAATGTGATAGTAGTACAAGTGATCCTTGGACTTGAGATCATCATAGTATCTTGTATGTAATGAATTATACTTTGACTTATTCCTTAAAGCCCTTTAGGGTATATAAAAGGGTATGCTTGGGCATAATGAGTTACATATGGAGATAATGAATGATCAATAAAGAATCTACCACCTCTAGTAAAAGAGGAGATATATCCTATGTGATTCGTTAAATGACAACCCAAGAATCCTTGGCCAAGGTAGAATGAAATTAGAAAGGAGTTTCTAATTTGTATTATTTGGAGTTGTGCATTTTCTAATCGAAATACATATAATTAAATAAAATAAGACTTGACAGTAATTCCATGTCTTATATTTAATTGGGACATTGTATGGTGGAAGGATTAAATTGTACAGTAACTATTTACTCACAGGTTCTTTTATGATTAATGTTGAGATCTATATTATCTGAAAAGTCGTTGATCGCTAGGGAGGCTTATCCCTATTGTAGAATAAATATTATTTATTTAAATAAATTATTAGTTTAATTTATTTATTTAAATAAGATTAGAATTGTTCTAATTGATTTATTCACAACCAGTTTAATATAGAGAACCTAAAGGGTCACACCATAAAAGGAAGAATAATTATTTAAGAAGGTAATGGCATAATCGTAATAATGCATTATTAATTTAATCTATGGTGATAAAATAAATTAAATAGCTTAATATTTATTATTTAACATTTTTGAAATATTAAATATAATTTAATAAGAGGAGTCTTATTAATATTACTACAATTATTATTATTTTAATTTCTAAAGGAGTTTAGTAATTAATTTAATATTAGTATTCTCATTTATTCCTAATAAGATTAGGAGGCAAATTAATTAAATGAATTTAATTAACTACACAGTATTTTTAGATTATCAGATCAATAATTTATATTATTTGAATAATAATATTAGATAACATTATTGGCAATGTCTAAGGAAGTTCTGTCTAGGAGGGGTTATTTAATTGCGCGCCAGTAAGGAGAAATCCTTATCGGAAGGCCTCCTCTTTCCTGGGAACGACCTGGTTGTCATTATTGTGGTTCTGTAATATTATTTATGAATAATAACTATTGATAAAAATGATAAGTAAATATTTATTCAATGTGAATTTAAAACAGAGGAATTTTTAGTAAAAGTGACAATTATCGAGAATGAATATTTTATCTGTTCTGATAAAATAATTCATTCAAATATATTATTATAATATTACATTATAAGTGTATAATGTGATAATATAATAATATAATAGTGATGATATTTTTTTACAACAAATTCACGATATATGAATAAAATGAGGTGGAAGAGAGAAAATGAAATTTAGAATTCTTTTAATAATTATAAATATTTTAATATATATATATATATATATATATATATATATATATATATATATATATATATAAACATGTGGTGGAATTCATTATTTCAAAAAAGGAGGCTTTGAAATTTTGAGTGTGTTAAAGATTTTCAAGAGTGATGAGTGTGAAAAAATCATCCGTATATAAACTTACGTCATTTTTCTTGCAGAATTTGAAAAAACTTTCTTCTACAAAGTTGTAGAGAATTAAATTTTATATGAAATGGAAATAAGTTTCATATTTTTTTGATAAAAGGGTTATTTATTATGCATTATTAAAGTTTCGAAATATTGAGTCTGAATTAATTATTGGTGGAAGAGAACAAATTGAATTTGAACTCTTATGATGCAAACAATGATGTCATCGGAGTGATGAGGTAAGTAATGATATCATCGGAACGATGAGGTAAGCAATGATGTCTTAGGATCGATGATGTAAGCGATGATGTTATAAATTACGGCGAAAAGACTATTTTACCCTTACTCTGCCAAGCCTATAAATAGAAGCTCATTTCTTCATTATTTCTCACCAATTCACTAAAGCTATACAGAGAGAAAGTATAGAGAGAGTAAGACAGAAAGAAGAAGAGTATTCTGCTATTACACTAGTGCAGTCTCCAAATTTTTATTAAGGTAAGGGGTAGTATTTCTTTCGTATTCATGAAGAGGGTTATTTTCTTTCAATACTCGTAAGGGTTGTTATTCCATTCTTTATTATTCTGTTGGAATAACCTGTCTACACGGACTACCGCATGCATGGTGAAATCCTGTTGTTATTCTATTCTTTATTATTCTATGGGAATAACCTGTCTACGCGGACTACCGCATGCCTGGTGAATAACCCTTCGTATTCAGTTGTTATTAAATTATGGAAATAATCTGTCTGAGCGGACTAGCGCCTGACGGGTGAAAATTCAATTGTAGTTTCGTATATTGTTTCATTTCAGATTCTTAACTCTAAACTTACTACTGTAAGTATTGTTTCTATAATTCCTAAAATGATCAGAAGTTTCTTGAGTTTTGCGCTTCATCTAATATCATTTCACTGGAATATTGGTCTGAACTTTTTTGTGAAATTTTGATCTGTTCATATCGAGGTACTATTCACGAGTTACTAGTCACTGTAAAAAAAATAATTTTTTTCTTTCCAAATTATCTTTGATTGGATCCAAGTTTTGAACTTCATTCTTGAATTTTGCTCCACAATTGTTTATTATGGAGTATTCTTGAACTTGGATAAATTAAATTACGAATCCCTAATCTTTGTCCTTTATCTCACTGGATTCGTTCTTTAAAATTTTTTTCATCATCCTCAGTCCTAAATGGTGATATAACTGAATATCTTTGGCCTGTAGTGCAAAGATGAATGATTACTTGATGAATATCTTTGGCCTGTAGTGAAAAGATGAATGATTACCCGATGAATATCTTTGGCCCGTAGTGCAAAGATGGACAGGTGTTGAGATGAACATGACCAACTGGTGATACAAATGGATATCTTTGGCCCGTAGTGCAAAGATGAATATTTGGTTTGAGATGTATATTGATTGATGTTATAGGGATAAAATATTGATGACGGACTTTTAAATCATAGAAGATAGTAGACTTCATTCTCTATTTAACTCTTCTAATGAATTTTTATTTTCGCTGCAGTTGTTGATCTAAAACTTGTAGTCCATAATATTTTATCTGATTTGTTGAAGGCTAACAATAATTTATTTTTCATTATCTTAGTCATAATATCCTTTAATGGGCTAGTTGAGCTCAGCCTTTTCTTCCATTGTTCTCTTCAGAAAATGAGAATATCGCGGGTACTAGTCGGGGAATGGAGTGATGGTCCGAGTTAGAGCTGTAGAAGTCCTCACTATTTTTTTTTCCGTAAAATAGTGTGATAATAAATGTAATGAGGACTTAGTTTGAATGTTTATATTTTCCACATGTCTGTATTGACACTTACAGTTGTGTGATCGTATTTTGCACGACCGTATGTTATAAAAGATTGTATTTGGATTCTGTACCATGTATTTGGCGACTCAGAATGGGTTGGTATTGAACCTATTTTGGGGGGGCGTCACAGTTGGTATCAGAGCCATAAGTAAAGAGCCCTGAGCCTATATCTGGTTTCTCCCTATGTGGGATGCACCGAAGCCAGACTCTCTGTAGGGGACGCCGTTCTGCGGTGGCAAACTGATAGGTATCATTGTGAGATGCTGTGGTTGAAGCACCATGAGAGTCACAGTTGGTATCAGAGTTTAGGGATATGATCTCTGGCGGAGATCTGGGAATAGAACTAGGAGAGGAGAGAAAAGTAAATCCTTCACTAGTGTGTCCTACCTAATCTTATTTGGTATTTAATTGGTCGGATAGAACATAGGGTTGATATGTGATATGATAATTTGTTTAATTAACCCTTATTTTATGGTAGTATTTGAGAATGGCAGCTAGAAATGCTAACAATGGAGTGAATGAGACCGTTGAGACACCTTTAATCATAAACCAGGAGAACGTGCAAGGAGAACGTGCAGCAGGAAGACAATATTCCTCCTGTAAACAACACCACCGATCAAACGATGAATGATGGGATGTTTAGAAGCTTTTTGCAGTTCATGCAAAATCAGACGAGGGAGACTTGTGTTCATAATACAGGTGGAAATAATAACAACTCGCGGCTTGTCACTGCCAAGAAGTTCAAAGAGTTGGGACCACCAGAGTTTTTGGGAAAGCCAGATCCAATCAAAGCGAAAACGTGGGTTAAGCAAATTACCAAGATATTTGATGTCTTGGGATGCACGGAGGAGCAAAAGGTTCCATCTGCCACGTTTATGTTCCGTGAAGAGGTAGATTACTGGTTGAAATCTGTGAAGCGTACCCAGCCTGCCGTATTTAAGATGTCTTGGGAGGAGTTCCAGAAACTATTCAATGACAAGTACTTTCCAGAATGTATTCGTCATATAAAAGACATAGAGTTTATCAAACTGGAACAGAACAGCATGACTGTATCCCAGTACGAGGCTAAGTTCACGGAGTTATCCTGGTTCGCATCTCATATGGTTGATAATGAGGAACGTATGACGCAGATGTTTCTGAGAGGTTTGAAACCCAAAATTCGTCAGTACCTCATTTCTCACAAACTTTTCTTTATTTTCAGATGTGGTGAACAGGGCCCAATTGTTAGAACGAGGTAATGATTATGTACAACCAAGGGACAACAACCAAGGTCGTACTGGTGGCAACAGCCAGCGGAACAATGAAAATCAGCATAGAGAAAATTATCAGGCCAGAAGCGATAACCACTTCGGTGGTAATCGTAGCCATGATAATAGAAGAAGTGAGTCAGGGGGAGATTTCAAGAAGAGAAGGTACAACAATGAGAACGTGAAAACGTCGGCAGCAGCACCAACATCAACTGTTTCTAAGGGAGGAGAACGACCGCCGGTCGTATGCTATAAATGCGGGCAAGAGGGACACATCAGTCCAAACTACCCATAACAATTCAAGGTATGTTATAACTGTGGAAAGGAAGGATACATAGCTAGAGAGTGTCCGGTAGCGAAACCAAGTACAGCGGGGATGGTGACTCCAAAGGCTGTCCCGGACAAGTCAAAGTCGGTGGTTCCTGGAAGAGCGTCTGTCGTGTCTGCCCAAAACGCGAGGAACCCAAATGAGGTGATCACGGGTAAGTTAATCATAAACTCTTGCGAAGTCTATGCCTTATTAGATACCGGTGCTACCCATTCTTTTATTTCACCTGCTTGTGCTTAACGTTTGAAATTGACTCTTTAGAAATTAGACTTTGACTTATCTATTGAAACTCTGTTAGGAGAAACCTTCATTACATTCACAGTTTACAAATCTTGTTTGATTCAAATTGGCACCCTCACCCTACCTGTGGATTTTAGATCTTTGAAAATACTTGCATTTGATGTGATTTTTTTGAATCGACTGGTTAACCACTCATCATGCCAAAATTGATTGTTTCGTAAGGTTGTTAGCTTTCATTCAAACAACCAGACCACCAAAATCAAACAATGTCATTTCTAGTCATAAAGCTATTCGTTTATTGAAAAACGGATGTCAAGCTTTCTTAGCCCATGTCACTGATTTAAATCAGAATACATCAGATTTGAATTATATTTTTGTTGTTAATGAGTTTCCTGATGTATTTCCCAAAGAACTTCTCGATCTACCCCCAGAACGTGAAGTTGAATTCTTTATTGACCTTGAACCCGGTACAAAACCCATTTCTAAAACCCCATATCGAATGGTTTCTATTGAACTTCAGGAGTTAAAGGCCCAACTACAGGAGTTGTTAGACATCGGTTTTATACGTCCTAGTACGTCTCCTTGGGGTGCTCCTGTTTTATTCCTAAAGAAGAAAGACGGAAGTATGTGACTTGGTATTGATTATCGGGAATTAAACCATGTCACCATCAAGAATAGGTATCCGTTACTTCGCATTAATGACCTGTTCGACTAATTGCAAGGTGTTCAATTCTTCTCAAGGATGGATCTTCTTTCTGGATATCATCAGTTAAAGATTAGAACTGATGACATTCCAAAGACTGCCTTTAGAACTCGATACTCGCATTACGAATTTCTACTTATATCTTTCGTATTGACCAATGTCCATGCTGTGTTCATGGACATGATGAACATAATATTTAAGAAATATTTGGATCATTTTGTGGTTATCATTATTGATGACATCCTAATATACTCCAAAAGCCTCAAATATTTCTTCATCCAGACCGAACTTAATATGCCACAACGACGTTGGTTGGAGCTGTTTAAAGATTACAACCATACCATTCAATACCATTCTGGAAAAGCGAACGTGATAGCTGACGCGTTGAGTAGAAGATCACATGCGGGAGCGAGTGTGATGCTGTCAACACAAAGACCCATTTTACATGACTTACAAAGGATGGAGATAGAGTTAAAGACTCCAGGGACCCACGTGATGATGTCAAATATACGCGTAGAACCAGCTTTAATTGATAAAGTTAAAGCTGCTCAAGCTACAGACCCAAAGCTGATGAAGATAAAGAAGAAAGTGCAAGAAGGTGCTATTCCAGAAGCAAGAATCGATGAAAAAGGAATACTTCTAGTCAACTCCAGACTTTGTGATCCTAACGATTCCAATTTGAAGTATAAAATCATGATGGAGGCACATAACACATCGTTTGCAATCCATCCTGAAAGTACCAAAATGTATCGTGATCTTCAACATACATTTTGGTGGAGCAAAATGAAGTGAGAGATAGCGGAATTTATCTCGAGGTGTTTAACGTGTAAACATGTCAAGACGGAGCATCAAGTGCCAAAGGGTCAGCTTGCAAAAAGCTATGGACACCGATTTACGAGTCATTGGTCCATTTGAGATCCTTGACCGAGTAGAAAATTGGGAGCTGTCGTTTACACTCCTAAATTAACCTCACTTTCACTTCACGAATTTAAATAATTAGCACAGTAGTAAGCAAGGATCGATCCCACAGAGAGTAAGTTTGTTTTAGATTTATTCTACTATTTTAACAGAAAATAAAGATGGGGGATTTTTGAAATTGTTTTAAACTAAGAAAAACAGAATTTAAATAAAGAGATTAACCAAATATGTAAAAACTTCAGTTCTGTAGTTCAGTTTCACCAAGCACAGCAATCAATTAATCAAGTTATTATTCTTTACCATTCAATGAAACTATTAACCCTAAATAACAATAAGCTCTGCTATCCGAAATTCTCCTTAGATATTCACTGTATGAAACAAGCTCTTCACCAGATTCAACTAGCATATAACCTAGAACAAGCTCTCTAGATTTAATATGATAGAAGCATTAAGAAATAGAGAATTAGGCTAATCCAAGCAACAAACACATAAGCTCGATTTGTTTAACTTGTTTTCTGATAATCTTAGCAATACACAAAAGCTTGTCCACAATTAGTATCACTAATTTACTACTTGTGATGAAGATAGATATCAATTACACGTAATACCAATCTTAATCTAGCATATGATAATGATTAAATTAACTCAATTGGCCATATCAAATTAATTAGATCAATTAGCATGCAATCAATGAAAACAGATTATCAGAAGAAATTTCATACAAGAAGGAATAAATAATAATACTAAATTAATTAATTACTTGTGACAAGGTTCCACCTCCCTTTAGAACTGAATAAAGAAACTAGCCTGACATGCTCCAAGTCTGCACTTCAATGAGGTATGATAGTTGGTAGAAGATTGAATGAATAAAACCTTAACTATCATCCTCTATTTATAGTGCTAGACAAGGGCCTAAATCCTATAAGAACTAGGAATCCAAATCCTAAAAGGAATTACAATTATAACTAGTCTCCATAAAGAAATAGAATCTAATAAGGAAATAAAATCTCAGTCCAAAGAAGTCCTAATTCTAATAGTAATATCAATCCAATTCCATGTAGGAATCTCCAAATATTGAGAAAGTCAACTGCTGGTCAAACTCCTCTTCAATTCAACTCCAAATCAACTTGTTTCCATCCTTTTAGCTTTAATTCACCTGAAAATAATAAACAACTTATTAAGCTCATATACACATGAAACATGTAATAAAACCAAATGTAAAGGAATAAAAAATCATGAATATTGTGTACTTAACAAATTCCCCCACACTTAGTCTTTTACACGTCCTCGTGTAAACTAAAAGTTTAATTTTCAGAAACTCTACTCAACCATAACGTCAAAAGATTTTAAGATCAAATCATGATTATCAACACTAAACCCACAAAAACATGATCAACGCTTCATCAATCAACTCAAGATAAGTACCTCACCACTTCACCAATGAGTTTTATTAAGTTAAATTGTAACCACATAAGCCCTTGTCTATGATCCACATACTTACTCAACTTAGTTACCATGGAGCAAAAACCGTGCACACCACTCAAAAACTCAAAACATACTTTTTCTGCTTTATTTTTTATCAGAATCTTTTTATTTTAATTTTTTTTATTTTCGGTGAATGCATTTTATGCTCTGTTTCACCTTCCTCAATCATTTTTTTGTAAGTGAGTGCATTTTATGCTCCATCTCACTTATCCGCACATGTTTATGGGAGAGTGCGTTTTACGCTCCATCTCATCCCACCACATGACTTCTCTTGTGTTTCTTTTTCAACAATTTCACTGGTTTCTAATTTTTCTTATTATTTTTTTCACATGGTCCTGCAAAACGCTTAAGCAGTTCAATAGTTCTAGAGCATGAGATTAGTGCACATAGACAACTCCACAGATAACTTAGCCAACTAAGCATATATCATATGTTCAAGTGCTCATGAGACACAAATTCAATTTAAATCAATTACTATGGATCATGACTTAGTTTTTCTCAATCATTAACCAATTAAGCATTAAACAGATTTTGAATTTTTAGCATTGATTCTCATTTTTGACTTTAACCTTCGAACACATAGGTAAAATAGAATTATGGAAATCAAATTTTTCAAAAAATTTTTAAAAAAAAAAAAAATTCAAGGCATCAAGATGGTCCTATTTCATTTCAAAATTGGCAGATTAAATATCCCTAAATATAAAATAAAAACCTAAATCTCTCCCCCCCACACTCAAATCTTACATTGTCCCCAATGTAATAAAATCATGCAAAGAAGAAAGAACTACAACTAACAAATTAAAAAGAAAAGGGATAGAAAGATCAAATCTGAATTCTTGGGTTGCCTCCCAAGCAGCTGCCCTTGTTTATTGTCATTGGCTTGACATCTTCCCTCTCGTTCTATGTAATTGGAGTTGTGAACTTCAAGTGGATTGGTAACAGTTTCTTCCTTAATTGAAGAACATTGTGTACTTCATGATTTTGCTCCTTTCCAGCCACCAAATCCTCCTCGTATAATTGTATTCGATCAAAAGATTCCTGCACTAAATAATCCACAACATCAATAACAAAAACAGATTTAATATTATCAAGATATCTTTTAGCCTGATCTGCGTTGAACTGGAACTTTGCATTGTCCAATTCCATGGTAAAGGTACGATGGTGTGTAGCACTCCTTGTTTCTGTTAGTTGTACTGATGGAGATGAATCCACGTCTTTCTTATCGAGATCTGCAGAATTTATCAAATTATTCTCTTCTTCCTCTTGTTCATTCTCTTCGTCAAATTCCATATTACAGTCCGTTCCCGGAGTAAGCACTGAATCCTCCTGCTCCTCTTCGTCAAATCCCATTGTACTGAAGTTCTCAACAAACGGAGGAGGTAACTCCTCGAAGCCTTGAGATTCCAACCTCCCTACTTTGGTTGCAAGCTGACCAACTTGATCCCTCAGATCTTGAACAGAAGTTCTTGTCTCCTGCTGGAACTGCTGTGTCTGACTTATGAACTGTAGTGTTCGGCTCATGAATGCCTTGAACATATCCTCCATAGATGTCCCAGAATTGACAGGTACTTCTTGGTTTTCTGTGTGGTACTGAGGTTGAGTCTGCTGAAGATCTTGCTGCATACTTGAAAGGACAGGTTGCATTGGTGGCCTAGTACCTTCATAGCTCAAGTCGGGATGATCTCTCCATCCGGAATTGTGAGTTTCTGCCCAAGGATCACATTGATGTGGATTTTGTCCGAAGAATGCCCCCACAGCATTAACTTGATGAACAATTACATCCTCTTGCACTATGGGACAATCATTTGTTGTATGCCCTGATTTTGAGTAAATTCCACATACTTTTGCAACCGGTACGTTTTCTATTGTTAATTGTTGCACCACAGCAGTTAAGTTAAAAATCTGTTGTGCCAATTCACTCGTGCTTACCTCACTTACTCTTTGTGGAGCATGATCGTATTGTTGTGAGTTAGCGGCCATGTTTGCAATCAAATTTCTTGCAGCCTCCGGTGTCTTGTCTACTAATGCTCCTCCACTAGCCGCATCGATCATACTTCTTTCCGTTGGTATCAGTCCCTCGTAGAAGTACTGAATCAAGTGTTGCTCATCAATTTGGTGGGGAGGGCAGCTGGAACACAACTTCTTGAACCTTTCCCAATACTCGTAGAGAGTTTCTCCATTGAACTGACTAATTCCACATATCTTCTTCCTTGAATCGGCAACTCTTGATGCAGGAAAATACTTCTCCAAGAATAACCTTTGCATATCAGTCCATGATCGTATCGATCCTGAAGGAAGATAGTATAACCAGTCTTTAGCCAAATCTGCTAATGAGAAAGGAAAAAGTCTAAATTTGATCTGCTCCTCTGACACTCCTTGTGATTTCATCGTGGAACACACCATATGGAACTCCTTTAGATGCGTATATGGATTTTCACCTGTTAGACCACGAAAAATAGGCAAAAAGCGAATTAGTCCGTAGTTAAGTTCAAAAGCAACTTCTACGGTAGGATATTTAATACACAGGGATGGATGATCTAGGTCTGGAGTAACCAGTTCTTTTAAAGTCCGGTTGTTGTTCGGCACCACCATCTTTTCCTTTTTAAGTATTGGAACAAGAGCTTCTTTTGTATCTGCAATTTTCTCTATCTCTTGATCAAAATTAGAGTGAGAGGATTGAGTCATAAAACAAAAAGAAAAAAAATAAAATAAAAAGAAAATAATAAAAATAAACGAAAACAAAGAATAAACAAAAACAAATAACACTCCCCGGCAACGGCGCCAAAATTTGGGAGCTGTCGTTTACACTCCTAAATTAACCTCACTTTCACTTCACGAATTTAAATAATTAGCACAGTAGTAAGCAAGGATCGATCCCACAGAGAGTAAGTTTGTTTTAGATTTATTCTACTATTTTAACAGAAAATAAAGATGGGGGATTTTTGAAATTGTTTTAAACTAAGAAAAACAGAATTTAAATAAAGAGATTAACCAAATATGTAAAAACTTCAGTTCTGTAGTTCAGTTTCACCAAGCACAGCAATCAATTAATCAAGTTATTATTCTTTACCATTCAATGAAACTATTAACCCTAAATAACAATAAGCTCTGCTATCCGAAATTCTCCTTAGATATTCACTGTATGAAACAAGCTCTTCACCAGATTCAACTAGCATATAACCTAGAACAAGCTCTCTAGATTTAATATGATAGAAGCATTAAGAAATAGAGAATTAGGCTAATCCAAGCAACAAACACATAAGCTCGATTTGTTTAACTTGTTTTCTGATAATCTTAGCAATACACAAAAGCTTGTCCACAATTAGTATCACTAATTTACTACTTGTGATGAAGATAGATATCAATTACACGTAATACCAATCTTAATCTAGCATATGATAATGATTAAATTAACTCAATTGGCCATATCAAATTAATTAGATCAATTAGCATGCAATCAATGAAAACAGATTATCAGAAGAAATTTCATACAAGAAGGAATAAATAATAATACTCAATTAATTAATTACTTGTGATAAGGTTCCACCTCCCTTTAGAACTGAATAAAGAAACTAGCCTGACATGCTCCAAGTCTGCACTTCAATGAGGTATGATAGTTGGTAGAAGATTGAATGAATAAAACCTTAACTATCATCCTCTATTTATAGTGCTAGACAAGGGCCTAAATCCTATAAGAACTAGGAATCCAAATCCTAAAAGGAATTACAATTATAACTAGTCTCCATAAAGAAATAGAATCTAATAAGGAAATAAAATCTCAGTCCAAAGAAGTCCTAATTCTAATAGTAATATCAATCCAATTCCATGTAGGAATCTCCAAATATTGAGAAAGTCAACTGCTGGTCAAACTCTTCTTCAATTCAACTCCAAATCAACTTGTTTCCATCCTTTTAGCTTTAATTCACCTGAAAATAATAAACAACTTATTAAGCTCATATACACATGAAACATGTAATAAAACCAAATGTAAAGGAATAAAAAAAATCATGAATATTGTGTACTTATCAGCGGCGTATAGACTCGCTTTACCTCCAAGCATGTCTCGTGTTTATAATGTTTTTCACATATCTGTGCTACGTAAATACGTGAAAGACCCAAACCATATTATTGAGTTAGAACTAGACGAGATAGCCGAAGATTTAACGTACGGGGAGGTACCTGTCAAGATCTTGGATAGGAAGGAGCATGTCCTACGCTCAAAGGTTATACCTCAAGTTAAAGTTTTTAGGAGGAACCATGATATCGAGGAAATGAACTGGGAGTTAGAATCGGAAATGAAAGCGAGGTATCCTCACCTTTTTGATATACCAGGTACGTACGTCAATTTTGAGGACGAAATTTCATAAGGAGGGGAGGTTGTAAGACCCCAAATTTTATAAATAAGATTTAATTTTCTTTATATATTATTTTGAAATAGTAAGGTGTTGATTTGATAAATGATATAAGTTATGGGTGAGATGTGCAAAGTTTACAAAGTAAGCAAGTGGTTATAAAATATTCGTTGTGTCGGGAAATATTCGTTTGGTCGAGGAATATTTTTTTTGTTGGAGAATATTCGTATGACGGCGCAATCATTGGTGGACCCCACAACGGAATGAATGTCGGATATAGAAAGCGACAGAAATAACATTTTTACAAAAATAACGGTAAAACTTTTACCGTTAAAACTGTTGAAGTACTCGGTGATTAAAATACAGTAATACACGGTGTTGTACTGTAGCACACGATATTGTACAGTAATTCTAATTATTGATTCTTACGTAAGAAGTCACTACTCAATAATTGTTACAGTAATTACTGTTCAATAAAATATTTTATTGGTTCAATAATTATTATGTTAATATTTTATATTGTTGTTTTAATAATTATCACTACACATTATTTTAATATTATCAGATCAATAGTTTATATTATTTGAATAATATTATTAGATAGCATTATTGGCAATGTCTAAGGAAGTTCTGTCTAGGATGAGTTATTTAATTGCGTGCCAGTAAGGAGAAATCCTTATCGGAAGGCCCCCTCTTTCCTGGAAACGACCTAGTTGTCATTATTGTGGTTCTGTAATATTATTTGTGAATAATAATTATTTATAAAATTGATAAGTAAATATTTATTCAATGTAAATTTTAACGGAGGAATTTTTAGTAAAAATGACAATTATCGAGAATGAATATTTTATCTGTTCTGATAAAATAATTCATTCAAATATATTATTATAATATTACATTATAAGTGTATAATGTGATACTATAATAATATAATAGTGATGATTTGTTTTACAACAAATTCACGATATATGAATAAAATGAGGTGGAAGAGAGAAAATTAAATTTGGAATTTTTTTAATAATTATAAAGTTTTAATATATATATATATATATATATATATATATATATATATATATATATATAGGGTCCGTCTCTCTAGCGAACCATAGGAAGCGAACTAATGACGAACCGGCTATAGCGACGGTTTTTTTTGTCGCTATAACATAAAAAACCGGCTTTCTATGTTATAGCGACGGAAAAAACCGTCGCTATAGCCAGTTCGTTTTTAGTTCGCTCTTTATGGTTCGCTGGAGAGACTGACCCTATATATATATATATATATATATATATATATATAAACATGTGGTGAAATTCGTTATTTCAAAAAAGGAGGCTTTGAAATTTTGAGTGTGTTAAAGATTTTCAAGAGTGATGAGTGTGAAAAAATCATCCGTATGTAAACTTGGATCATTTTTCGTGCAGAATTTGGAAAAACTTTCTTCTACAAAGTTGTAAAGAATTAAATTTTATATGAAATGGACATAAGGTTCATATTTTTTTGACAAAAGGGTTATTTATTATGCATTATTAAAGTTCCAAAATATTGAGTCTGGATTGATTTTTGGTGGAAGAGAACAAATTGAATTTGAACTCTTATGATGCAAACAATGATGTCATCGGAGCGATGAGGTAAGTAATGATGTCATCGGAACGATGAGATAAGCAATAATGTCATGGGATCGATGATGTAAGCGATGATGTCATAAATTATGGCGAAAAGACTATTTTACCCTTACTCTGCCAAGCCTATAAATAAAAGCTCATTTCTACATTATTTCTCATCAATTCACTAAAGCTATAGAGATTGAAAGTATAGAGAGAGTAAGAGAGAAAGAAGAAGAGTATTCTGCTATTACACTAGTGCAGTCTCCAAATTTTTATTAAGGTAAGGGGTAGTATTTCTTTCGTATTCATGAAGAGGGTTATTTTCTTTCAATACTCGTAAGGATTGTTATTCCATTCTTTATTATTCTGTTGGAATAACCTGTATACGCGGACTACCGCATGCATGGTGAAATCCTGTTGTTATTCCATTCTTTATTATTCTGTGGGAATAACCTGTCTACGCGGACTACCGCATGCCTGGTGAATAACCCTTCGTATTCAGTTGTTATTAAATTATGAAAATAATCTGTCTGAGCGGACTACCGCCTGACTGGTAAAAATCTAATTGCAGTTTTGTATATTGTTTCATTTCAGATTCTTAACTCTAAACTTACTACGGTAAGTATTGCTTCTATAATTCCTGAAATGATCAGAAATTTCTTGAGTTTTGCGCTTCATCTAATATCATTTCACTGGAATATTGGTCTGAACTTTTTTGTGAAATTTTGATCTGTTCATATCGGGGTACTATTTATGAGTTAATATTCACGAGTTACTATTCATGAGTTACTAGTCACGAGTTACTAGTCACTGTAAAAAAATATTTTTTTTTCTTTCCAAATTATCTTTGATTGGATCCAAGTTCTGAACTTCATTCTTGAATTTTGCTCCACAATTGATTATTATGGAGTATTCTTGAACTTGGATAAATTAAATTACGAATTCCTAATCTTTGTCCTTTATCTCACTGGATTCGTTCTTTAAAATATTTTTCATCATCCTCAGTCCTAAATGGTGATATAACTGAATATTTTTGGCCTGTAGTGCAAAGATGAATGATTACTTGATGAATATCTTTGGCCTGTAGTGCAAAGATGAATGATTACCTGATGAATATCTTTGGCCCGTAGTGCAAAGATGGACAGGTGTTGAGATGAACATGACCAACTGGTGATACAAATGGATATCTTTGGCCCGTAGTGCAAAGATGAATATTTGGTTTGAGATGTATATTGATTGATGTTATAGGGATAAAATATTGATGATGGACTTTTAAATCATAGAAGATAGTAGACTTCATTCTCTATTTAACTCTTCTAATGAATTTTTATTTCCGCTGCAGTTGTTGATCTAAAACTTGTAGTCCATAATATTTTATCTTATTTGTTGAAGGCTAATGATAGTTTATTCTTCATTATCTTAGTCATAATATCCTTTACTGGGCTAGTTGAGCTCACCCTTTTCTTCCATTGTTCTTTTCAGGAATTGACAATATCGTGGGTACTAGTCGGGGAATGGAGTGATGGTCCGAGTTAGAGCTGTAGAAGTCCTCACTATTTTGTTTGTAAAATAGTGTGATAATAAATGTAATGAGGACTTAGTTTGAATGTTTATATTTTCTACATGTCTGTATTGACACTCACAGTTGTGTGGTCGTATTTTGCACGACCATTTGATATAAAAGATTGTATTTGGATTTTGTTGAGTGTATTTGGCGACTCAGAATGGGTTGAGTATTGAACCTATTTTGGGGGCATCACACATTGGATATCTTGGGTTCGTCATGGATGGGGAGTTGAGTCAAGACTTGGTCTTGCAGTCACTCCCTAAGATCTCACAGTTCGTTGTTAATTTCCACATGAATAAGTTAGATGCCAGCTTGTCTGAATTACTTAACATGTTGAAAACTGCAGAAGGTCACTTCCCATCCAAGAAAAACCATGTCTTAATGGTGGACTTTTCCATGAAAAGGAAGAGGCCCAAGGTATCTTCTGAAAAGAAGAAATCTAAGAAGCCTAAGGGCAAGGCGAAAGTGAAGGATAAAAAGAAACCTGATCTAGCTAGCAAAGGAATGTGCTTCCATTGCAACGAGCCAGGTCATTAGAAGAGGAACAGCAAAACGTTTCTGGCAGAGAAGAAGCTTAGAGAAGCTTCGACTTCCAATCAAGGGACTGGTCAGAATTAGAAAGCTGAACAAGGATGAGGTTGTTCTACGAGTGGAAAATGGAGTAAAGATTACTGCATTAGCTGTAGGCACTTATTGATTAGCACTGCCTACGGGCAAGTCCATTTATTTAAATAATTATTATTTTGTTCCGAATATCATTAGAAACATTATTTATATTTTCGTATTAGATATGGATGGATTTGACATTATAATAAAGAATAACAGTTGTTCTATTTATAAAAACAATGTTTTATATGGTGTTGGTAATTTGTGAAATTGACTTTATATACTTGACTTGCATGAAAATATATTTCAAATTGAATAAACTAAGAAAGGGAAAAGAGATGATGTTAATTATACCTATATGTGACACTATAGACTCGGTCATATCAATGAAACAAGATTATCCAAGTTGCACAAGGATGGACTCTTAGAGCTATCCGATTATGAATTATATCCAACTTGTGAATCTTGTCTCATGGATAAAATGACTAAATCTCCTTTTAGTAGAAAAAGAGAAAGAGTTACAGAATTGTTAGCATTAGTTCACACATACGTTTGTGGACCTATGACAACGAATGCACGGGGATGGTATTCTTATTTTTTTCACTGATGATCACTCAAGATTTGGAAATGTGTATTTAATGAAATAAAAATTTGAATTATTTGAAAAGTTCAAAGAGTTCATAAGTGAAGTAGAGAAACAAACGGGCAAGAGTATTAAGATTCTTTGATCAGATCGAGGTAGAGAATACTTAAGTAGTAAGTTTCTCAATTGTCTCAAAGATAATGGTATAATCTCATAATAGAGTCTACCAGGTACACCACAGTTAAATGGAATATCTGAAAGGAGAAATCGAACATTGTTGGACATGGTTCGTTCCATAATGAGTTTTATCAATCTTCCAATTTCATTCTAGGGTCATGCCATAGAAAACAGCTACATATCACTAAATAAGGTCCCCTCAAAATCCTTCTCCAAGACTCTATATGAGATGTGGACAGGGATGAAGCCTGGTCTTAAGCATGTTAAGATTTAGGGATGTCCAACTTATGTGAAAAGGTTTCAAAATAATAAGATTGAGACAAGATCTAATAATTGCATGTTTGTGGGATATCATAAAGAAAGTTTGGGATACTATTTCTACAATCCTACTAAGCAAAAGGTGTTTGTTGCGAAACACGCTACCTTCTTAGAAAAGGAGTTTACCCTTGAATGGGCTAGTGGGAGGAAAATAGATCTTGAAGAAATTCAAGAACCACAAACCACTACAGATCAATTGGATGAACCTGTCCAAGTAGAGACACCTACTGTATAACCCCCTATTCATAAATCTGGAAGAGTACCGAAAATACCTGAAAGGTATGGATTCGTTATAGAGGATGATGATGAGGTACACATCATAAAAGATGATGATCCATTGAATTACAAACAGGCTATATGTAATAAAGACTCAGAGAAATGGTAGATGACCATAAAATCTAAAATAGATCTTTGAAGCATTTCTCTAGGCCATTTGGATTTTACTTACGATTGCATCTTATTACGACTATGAGATCTGGCAGATGGGCGTGAAAATGGTCTTCCTCAATGGAAAACTTGAGGAGGATGTGTATATGACACAGCCAGAGGGATTTGTTTCAAAGGTTGGAACAAATCAAGTCTATAAGCTGCAACGATCCATTTATGGATTAAAACAAGCTTCTCGTAGATGGAATATTCGTTTTGATGAGACTATTAAAGAGTTTGATTTTATCAAAAACGAGGATGAACTATGTGTGTACAAGAAAGTTAATGGGAACACTATTTCATTACTATGTATTATATGTTGATGATATATTACTGATAGGGAATGACATTCCTATGCTACAATCGATCAAAATAAAGTTGTCTAAATATTCCTCCATGAATGATTTGGGTAAAACATCCTACATTGGGGATATAAATCTGCATATATAGATTTAAAAAGAATGTTCGGATTAACTCAAGGAACGTATATTCATTAGATGCTAAAGGCATTTAGTATGGCGAACTCTAAAAGGTGTCTCATGATGATGAGCTATGGAGTGTATCTCTCTAAAATTGTCCTCAATAAAAGAGAGATCACATGAGTTACTATCATGTATGCAATGAAATATACGAGACTTGATGTTTATCAGTCATATTCTGAAGAAGTTCACTATGAGATAGTGAAAAATATCTTAAAGTACTTAACTAGCACTAAAGATGTGAGCATAATTCATGGTGGGTCTGAATAAAACTAAAGGACTAAAAGACTGTAAGACAGTGATAAACATCCCAAAGTACTTAACTGACAATAAGGATGTCATCATGACACATGATGGGTCTGAATTAAACTAGAGGATTAAATAGACTCAAGTTTTCAAACTGACCAAGACGACAATAAATCCACTTTAGGGTAAGTCGTTACCTTGAAAGGTGGTGCAGTGAACTGGAAAGGTTCCAAACAGCAAAAGATTGCTAGTTTAGTGACAAAGACAAAGTATATAACTGTAAGTGAAGCTGCAAGTTGATGTTTCGGATGAAAAGTTTATTACAGAACTATGAATAGTTCCTAAGTCTCATCTTGAATCCAAACATGTGTTGCGACACTTTGATTAAAAATATCATTGAAAGAGGAGACGTCACCTTGGAACATGTAGGCTCTAAAGAAAACATTGCAGATCCATTTACTAAAGCTTTAACATAATAGCAGTTTGATCATCACTTAGAGAAGATGAGTATGAGATACCATGGCGATTGGCTTTAGTGTAAGTGGGAGATTGATAGTAGTGTGCATACAGGCCAATCATGTATGATGATAAAGCACATACTTTATAAACAATCTTATTTATTTATTAATAAAAGAATTCATTTATTAAAGACATTTAATTATCTACATGATGCTATTTTTATAATATGTAAATAACCCATCATTTTAAGCAATGCTTTTAGAATCATGATGTTGATCATGCTAATGAGATCTAAATTCTTAGAAAGCTTAAAACTAAAATAGTTCCCAATTGTTGGATTACTAAAAAGGGGATTAGTAATTTCGGATAGATTGGTACATATGTTGCTTTCTCATTGGATGAGGATGGTTGATCTCATGATCTTTTGTGTGCAGACACTAAAGCAAGTATGTACGTGCTTATTGGAGAATAAGTTCACTGAACGTGACTCACTATGGAATACCAGTTTTACTTGCATGTCAATAGGAATTCCTAATGTGATCGTTGTACTAGTGATCCTTGGACTTGAGATCATTATAGTATCTTGTATGTAATAATTTATACTTTGACTTATTCCTTAAGACCCATAGGGTATATCAAAGGGTATGCTTGGGTATAATGAGTTATATATGGAGATAATTGTAGACACTCAAAATTTTTCTTGCCCCAATACTAACCCGGTAGGAGGGCAAAATCGTTAATCAATCCAAATCCGACCACCGACGCCGGTCCTTCAACCTAAATCAGATGCCCAATATCTGTAATCAAGCTCCGACAGTCAATCGAACCATCAATCAAGCTCCGACAGTTAATCGAACCATCAATCAAGCTCCGACAGTCAATCGGACCATCAATCAAGCTTCGACAGTCAATCGGACCATTAATCAAGCTTTGACAGTCAATCGGACCATCAATCAAGTTTCGACAGTCAATCGGACCATCAATCAAGGTCCGACAGTCAATCGGACCATCAATCAAGGTCCGACAGTCAATCGGACCACTAATCAAGCTTCGACAGTCAATCGGCCCATCAATCAAGCTCCGACAGTCAATTGGACCAACAATCAAGCTCCGACAATTAATCGGACCATCAATCAAGTTCCGACAGTCAATCGAAACATCAATCAAGTTCTGACAGTCAATCGGACCATCAATCAAGCTCCGACAGTCAATCGGACCATCACTTAAGCTCCGACAGTCAGTCGGACCATCAATCAAGCTCCGACAGTTAATCGGACCATCAATCAAGCTTC
This sequence comes from Panax stipuleanatus, assembly GCA_020205555.1. NCBI lineage: Eukaryota > Viridiplantae > Streptophyta > Magnoliopsida > Apiales > Araliaceae > Panax > Panax stipuleanatus. Next base: position 90,554,864 of record CM035122.1, on the reverse strand, counting down.
GACAGTCAGTTGGACCATCAATCAAGCTCTGACAGTCAATCAGACCATCAATCAAGCTCTAACAGTTAATCAAACCATCAATCAAGTTTCGACAGTCAATCATATTTTCAAGCTCAACCCCGGAAGTCAAAATCAACCCCAGTTTCAATCCGAGAAGTTAAGATCAACCCCGGTCTCAACCCGAGAGGTACCAATCAACCCCGACCTCAATATTGGGTCGTAAAGTCTACCTTGGTCTCAATCCGGGAAGTCAAGGCAAACTCGACATCAACCGAGGACATGTCAAGCCATTTCCGGTCTCAATCTGGGAAACACAGTTCATCCTCGGCAGCAACTCGGGAAGTCAAGTTCAACCCTGGTCTCAACCCGGGAAGTGCAGGTCATCCCCGGTCTCAACCCGGGGCATCAGGTCAACTTTAGACATCAACCAAAAGCTTCCCAACAACTCCAGAGCAAAATTTGGAATGACCACGTCAGCCTCAGAGACAACCCTAAGGTCAAAAGACTTTACTAGGATCCAAGTCTTGGAATCAGCTCCCGGAAGTCAACCAGCGACCATGCCGACACTACAGGTAGCCCCGTGAACGGTCATTTCATCAACTCTCAACTGAATTGGTCAAACTCAAGCCAAATCAATGCCGACAAAGTCAGAATGAACCTTAACGGCAATCCCGAGTGGCAACTACACAACATAGCTCAACGGATAAACTGCAGGGAAATGAAGACCTGGTTATGAACCCATCTTCATGGACCTAGAAAATGTATTTTCCCATGTCATTGCGACACTCTTGGAGAGAGCTTTCCGAAAAGGTATCGCACGCCTCAAACGGACGCTCCGATCAAAAGTTAGAAAGTTTCCGACCGGACATCGCATTGCTCAGAGTGCACGTACTTCGAGACGATTAAGCCTGACACGTGGGCCCCACCTAGGGGAGCTGCAGATCTACTTGTGGCTGCAGCAGGTAGTGTGGAGGCTCCCTGTCCTATAAATAAACGTGCCCCCCCCCCGCTCATTTGAAAAAGCCCGAACCCAGTGAAGCTTTGTCAGTTTAATTTTTAAACTTTTACACCTCTTCCAAACCCAAATATTTTCTCTCCAACACGTAGATATACCCATATACTACCACATATCAAAAAACCACCGGTAGATTTGGGCGTTTACAGCCTACGATTTGGCAAAAAGCCCGCATTGCGGTTCATTGTTTGTATTTTTACGATCAGCTAGTTAATACTACTACTTTGCACTGTTTTACACTTGCACACAAAGTTTCATCTTCTAAATATGCCCGGAACTTAGTTCCATGGCCGTTTTCGTCAAAAATTGATACATTTTTGTACATAAACTCCGTTTTCAACATTTTTACAACTCGGATTGACGATCCGTCAGCTCCAGTAGCTTCAATGCACTAGCACGCACATTCTGGCAACTTTACCAGACTGGGTTATCTTCCCAGTTCGGGTTTGGCCTTTTTCTGTATATATTTAACTGTTTATGTACTAACATTTCAATTCTGTCAAGCCCGTATGTCAAATCCGAGGTAGTTTATCGCTTTTATATATATTTAAGCGTATATAAGAGACATTCACCATCACTGGTACTCCTATCAGTCCTGGTTGACTATATTTCTGTAGATATATATATATATATATATATATATATATATATATATATATATTATATATTTTCAGTAGGCCTGGACTATTTCGTGGCCATTTTACTACTTTTGCACACTTCCCCATACTGGGTGCTCTCCCCAATCACTGGGTGACTATTTTTCTGTCAATTTCAATTCCAATACGGGCACAGTCATGAAAACCCATCGCCCTTTTTACTATTTTTATATATATATATATATATATATATATTTTATTTTTGTCATAACCTGGATTATTTCGTGGCTATTTACAGTTTTTTATATATATATTTCAATTCTAGTCCGGGCTTGAGAGTGAAAACTCATCACCCTTTACAACTTTTATATATATATTTAACTATATATATTATTTTATTCAATTTATTCAACTGCTATATTTAACATTCATTTGTATATGAATTTGCATTGACATACCTGCAGGCGGACTAGATTTATCCAAATCTCGCCAATTCTAGCTTTCAATGGTTCAAACAGGTCCCGACAGAACCTGGAAGCTATAATGGCTGAGATTTCTTTAAATCTAGTTATTTTTATAATTTCAGCTTCAAAAGCAACCTCGCATCCCTTAGATCGCTATCTAGTGGAAACGAGACGCTTTGGCCACGCGCAGCCAGGATTTACTGATGAATCCTTGGTTCCATTGCGACGTGATGATACATACATTTATTTCTGTACAAATTTTAACTGTGCAGGTTTTCTAGCCACTCACATGTGAGCCTAGGAATTGTGGGATTCGTGATCAAAACGATCAGAATCAGATTCCCATGATGGACAAACTCTGATTTACAGATGTACCCTGCCAGTTTTTCTATAAAATGTACATGCACAGACCTTAAAATGGTTAGCCGGATTTAAGGTCTCAATATAGTGAAAATATGGATTATCGTGTCAGCGTCCCTCCGATGGTTTTCATACCCATGAAGAGACCGACACTTTATATTTATGTGGTCGAGGATGCTTCGCAGCCCAACAAATCACCACTTGCATGCAGCCTTAAGGCTATAAAGATAAAATTGAAAGTGGCGATGTGCTTCATTTCCTATGTCAGCGTAGGGGTTTGATAAACAACTTTTAAAACATCACTGTCAATTCAATTCAAAAGCTTTTGCAAAAAATCAAATTAAAATCTTTTTGCAAATCAAATCAAAGACTAATTTTAAAATCAAATCAAACCCTTCGTATATAGGCTCAACGAAGCCTGTCAAAGCTTTCAATCAATCAAAAGGCCCAATTTTCAAACAGCATTCACTCACGCATTCCAGTTTTAAGGGAAATATTGAAAAGATTGCGGTATCGTGTTTACACGGGAGTCGTGGCGTGCCTAACACCTTCCCCACACTTAACCAAGCCCCCGAACTCAAAACTCAGATTTTAAAGATCAAGTTTCGACAGTGTCCAACAATTGGGCCTCTTTTCAAATCAAATTCGGTTGAGTTGGTACAACCATTTTCAAAACTACCAACTTGCGACTCTATTTAAATCAAATCGTCGACATATACACATGTTGACCTCTTTCCTAAAAAATCCTTCAAAACCATTTTTGCAAAAAAAAGAATAAGGGTAGAGATAACTTAGGAAGATCGATTTGAGGAAAACCGGGTTATCAATCGACCCGCAGTATTTCTTAAATTTTCCAACGTCGACAATAATGAATGATCAATAAAGAATCTACCACTTCTAGTAAAAGAAGAGATATATTCTATGTGATTCGTTAAATGACAACCCAGTAGTCCTTGGCCAAGGCAGAATAAAATTAGAAAGGAGTTTCTAATTTGCATTATTTGAAGTTGTACATTTTCTAATCGAAATACATATAATTAAATAAAATAAGACTTGACAGTAATTCCATGTCTTATATTTAATAGGGACATTGTATGGTGGAATAATTGAATTGTACGGTAACTATTTACTCACGGGATCTTTTATGATTAATGTTGAAATCTATATTATCTGGAAAGTCGTTGATCGCTAGGGAGACTTATCCCTATTGTAGAATAAATATTATTGATTTAAATAGATTATTAGTTTTATTTATTTATTTAAATAAGATTAGAACTGTTCTAATTGATTTATTCACAACCGGCTTAATATGGAGAACCTAAAGGGTCACACCATAAAAGGAAGAATAATTATTTAAGAAGGTAATGACATAATTGTAATAATGCATTAAGTGTAATTAATTTAATTTTTGTTGATAGAATAAATTAAATAGCTTAATATTTATTATTTAATATTTTGGAAATATTAAATATAAATTAATAAGAGGAGTCTTATTAATATTATTACAATTATTATTATTTTAATTTCTAAAGGAGTTTAGGAATTAATTTAATATTAGTACTCTCATTTATTCCTAATAAGATTAGGAAGGCAAATTAATTAAAGGAGTTATAATTAATTAATCCTAATATGTTTGGAAGCCTAATTAATTAAAGGAGTTTAATTAATTAAATGAAACCCTGTGTCTAATAGGATTAGAAGGGTTAACCAATATCTGTATAAGAGGAGTCTTATGTTAGATATCAGTTGATGAAATTCCAATTGCTGGAGAGTACTCTTTTTCTATAGAAGATAGAAAACTAGGGTTTAGCCAACCACCTTCCTTCTTGAATAATTCCTATTCCTTGGTGGATCACCTCTAGAGGCCAAACACTTGGGTGGCTAACGTTGATCAAAGGAAGGAATCAATCTCGGATATTTGAGGAGATCGCGAAGAACAAGGAGTTGAACTTGTACATGTGGAAGCTTCGTTCTACAAGGGTATGAATTCCATAACTTCTTATTTATCGTTTTAAATTAATAATATGCATAAAGGATGATCCGGGTAATGGTTTTGTAGAAATTTTTAAACTCTGATATACCATGCTTCAGCTAATTTTTGCAATTTGACACCTTCTACAATGAGTCAACAAAAAGTAGCAGGAGTATTGGAGGTTGATGCCATCATGGCTTTATCAGCTCAATTGGCGGCCATGTCAAAGAAAATCAATTCCATTGTCGAGTCAAAAGTGCAACAAGTAGCCTATGTTTGTGAGCTTTGTGCGGGGTCACATCCTACAGAACAATGTACTATCAATCCCGAATCAGTGCAGTTTGTGAGCAATTATCAGAGGCAACCAAACCAATATCAGAAAACTTACAACTCCAATAACAGAAACCACCCCAACTTGTCATGGAGCAACAACCAAAACCATCAACAAGCTCCAAGACCTTCATACCCTCCGAGATTTCAAAACCAACAACATCAACAAGCTCCCAATCCTCAGCCAGAAAAGAAATCAGAAATGGAGGAGATGATGTTGGAATATATGGCCAAAACCGAGGTGGTGATAAAGAGCCAAGTTGTGGCTATTAAGAATTTGGAGAATCAAATGGGCCAAATGGCTAGCATACTTACAAATAGACCATAGGGGGCTCTACCTAGCAACATGGAAGCTAATCCAAGAAGATAAGGGAAAGAGCAATGTCAGGCTGTCACACTTAGGAGTAGAAAACAAACGTACAGTTCCAGAGCCTAACGTGGCCGCGCCCCAAGAACAAAGGGAGACGGCGCGGGCTCGTCCATCCCCAGAAATTGATTCTACAAATTTTTCAAAGGAAAAGGATGGTAAGCAAGGGACTGACACAGAATAGAAGGAAACAGTAGAGCAATCATGTGTTCCACCACCAAGAGTGTATCCACCCGTCCCTTATCCACAAAGGCTCCAAAAGCAAAAATTGGATAAGCAATTTGCCAAGTTCCTTGAGGTATTCAAAAAGTTATAAATCAATATCCCATTTGTAGAGGCTTTAGAACAGACGTCGAGCTACCCAAAATTCATGAAGGGGATTATGTCTAGAAAGAAGAAATTAGAAGATTTTGAGACAGTGGCCTTGACAGAGGAATATAGTGCGGTGCTACAAAGGAAGCTACCTCCTAAATTAAAGGATCTTGGCAATTTTACTGTCCCATGCTCTATTGGAGGCTTATCATTCAACAAATGTTTGTGTGACTTGGGTGCTAGCATTAACCTCATGCCATTATCGGTTTACACACAATTGAGTTTGTCGGCTCCAAAATTGCCAAATATTTCTCTTCATCTTGCCGATAGATCCATTACTTACCCAAGAGGTATTGTGGAGGACATCCTTGTGAAGGTGGACAATTCATATTTCCCGTCGATTTCATCATCCTTGATTTTGACGAAAGACAAAACATTCCTATCATTTTAGGAAGACATTTTTAGCCACTGGGAGAACTCTCATTGATGTGAAAAAAGGAGAGCTTACTATGAGAGTTCAGGATCAAGAAGTCGCATTCAACGTGTTTAAGGCTACAAAATTTCCTACTGATGAAGAGGAACGCTTCATGATGGATGTGGTTGACAGGGTTGTGAATGAAGAGTTTACACATATGATGAACATGGATCCTTTGGAGAGTGCACTGATAGGGGACCTTGGCATTGATGACTTAGAGGCGGTTGAATACTTATAGATTTTGGATACAGTGCCACGGGTGCGCAAGTTTAAAAGTCATGTGGAACCTCTAAAGCAAACAGACAAGTCATTTGAGCGTTTAAAACCATCTCTTGAGATACCTCCTACACTTGAACTCAAACCTCTTCCTAAACACCTCAGGTATGCATTTTTGGGTGATTCTTCTACTTTGTCTGTTATTATTGCATCTGCACTAACATCATTTCAGGAAAGTAAGCTGTTGAGGGTGCTAAGGGAATTCAAAACCGCAATTGGGTGGACTATTGCTGATATCAAAGGGATAAGCCCTTCTTTTTGCATGCACAAGATACTGTTGGAAGATGATAGCAAACCTACAGTTGAACAACAAAGAAGACTCAACCTAATTATGAAAGAAGTGCTTAAGAAGAAGATTCTAAAATGGTTGGATGCTGGAATTATATACCCCATTTTAGATAGCTCGTGGGTGAGTCCGAGTGCAGTGTGTACCCAAGAAAGGATGAATGACTGTGGTAGCAAATGAGAACAACGAGTTGATACCCACTAGAACGGTCACTAGATGGAGAGTGTGCATGGATTACCGAAAGCTCAACAAAGCAACTAAAAAAGATCACTTCCATCTCCCATTTATTGATCAGATGCTAGATAGATTGGCATGTAATGAGTATTATTGCCTTCTAAATGGATACTCGGGATATAATTAGATAGTCATTGCTCTTGAAGATCAAGAAAAGATAACCTTCACTTGTCCTTACGGAACATTTGCTTTCAGAAGGATGTCATTTGGTCTATGCAATGCACCGGCTACCTTTCAAAGGTGCATGATGGCCATCTTCTCCGACATGGTAGAACAGAATGTGGAGGTCTTCATGGATGAATTCTCGATTTTTGGGGATTCATTTGATAGTTGTTTGGAGAAATTGGTCATGGTATTGAAACGTTCTGTAGAGACGAACTTGGTGCTCAATTGGGAGAAGTGCCATTTCATGGTACAAGAAGGGATCATTCTTGGGCACAAGGTTTCAGGCAAGGGATTGGGGGTCAACAAGGCAAAGTTGGAAATAATTGAGAGTTTACCGCCACCGAATTTAGTAAAGCGGGTCCGCAATTTTCTTGGATTTGCGGGGTTCTACCGTTGGTTTATAAAGGACTTCTCCAAAATTACAAAGCCTTTATGCAGTTTGTTGGAGAAGGATGTGCCTTTTAAATTTGACGAGGATTGTTTGGCATCATTTAAGCATTTGAAGAAAACGTTAACGACAACACCTATTATCACGGCTCTAGATTGGTCACTACCGTTCAAATTGATGTGTGATGCTAGTGACTATGCAGTAGGGGTTGTTTTGGGGAAACTCAAGGATAAGATGTTTCATGTCATTTATTATGCTAGCAAGACTTTGACGGATGCACAACTCAACTACACAACTACTGAGAAGGAGTTACTAGCTGTGGTGTATGCCTTCGACAAGTTTCGCTCATATTTGATTGGCACAAAAGTGGTGGTGTTTATAGATCATGCTGCCATACGGTACTTAATTGCCAAAATAGATGCCAAACCCTGATTGATTCGTTGGATTCTACTCTTACAGGAGTTTGACTTGGAGATCAAGGATAGAAAGGGTATCGAGAATAAGGTGGCGGACCACTTGTCACGATTAGAGAATCCGGAACAAGATAAGAATGATAGAGTTTTGATTAATGAGTCTTTCCCGGATGAACATCTTTTTATGGTTCAAGGCGAAGTCCCATGGTTTACTGACTTTGCAAACTATTTGGTTAGCAACATCCTCCCTCCAGAGTTGTCAAGGCCTCAAAAGAAGAAATTCCTGCATGATATTAAATGGTACATGTGGGATGAGCCTTATCTCTTCAAGCAATGTGCAGAAAGAATGATCAGGCGATGTATCCCTCACAGCAAAACAGAAAGCATATTACATGATTGTCATGCATCGGTGTATAGGGGACATTATGGAGGTGAGAGGACAGCGGCTAAGGTGCTTCAAGCTGGATTTTATTAGCCAACTCTATTCAAGGACGCCTACCAATTTGTTCAAAAGTGTGATAGATGCCAAAGGGTGGGAAACATCTCAAAGAGAAATGAAATTCCTTTAAACATGATTCTAGAAGTCAAAATTTTTGATGTTTAAGGTATTTATTTCATGGGACCATTTATCTCGTCTTGTGACAATCTATACATTTTGTTGGCGGTTGATTATGTCTCTAAGTAGGTTGAGGTGGCGGCTTTGCCAACAAATGACAACAAGGTTGTCTTGAAGTTTCTACAGAAAAATATCTTCATAAGGTTCAGGACACCAAGGGCGATCATTAGTGATGAAGGAAGTCGCTTCTGTAATATGCAGTTCACATCTCTTTTGGCTAAGTATTGGGTGAATCATCGAGTTGTCACAACCTATCATCCCCAAACAAATGGCCAAGCTGAAGTCTCTAATAGAGAGGTCAAGACACCTCTTGGGATGCCCCCGTATTAGTTAGTCTATGGTAAATCTTATCATCTTCCCATGGAATTGGAGCATAAAGCATTCTGGGCCATCAAGAAGCTAAATTTTGATCTCAAAGCTGCAGGGGATAAGAGACTTCTCCAATTAAACGAGCTTGATGAATTTAGACTGCAAGCTTATGGGAATTCAAAATTGTACAAAGAGAAAGTGAAAAGATGGCATGATCAAAAAATCATTGACAGAAAGTTTGAGCCAGGAGAAGCCGTTTTGTTGTTCAACTCAAGACTTTGTCTCTTTCCGAGGAAGCTCAAGTCTAGGTGGTCGGGACCATTCACGGTGAAAATCGTATACCCTCACGGTATGGTGGAGATTGTAGGCCAAGACCCAGATAAGTCCATTCAAAGTCAACGGGAAGTGGTTGAAACACTATTGGGGAGGCGAGGTCGACCACCAAAAGGCCTCAATATCCCTTGTCACTCTATTATTGAATCCCGAGAGAGTCAAGCTAAATGACTATAAACAAGCGCTAGATGGAAGGCACCCCATCCATTCTATTCTCCCCCTCTTATTAATTCTTGATACAAATTCTATCACTTTTCCTCCGCACGTTTAATTCTTGTTACTTTAAGTTTTAGACCATTTTTGATATAGTATAGAAAATTTCAATATTGCATTTTTAAGTAGAATACATTTAGTTTATATAGTGAAGTTTTGATTTAGTGGAATAAAGTAATGTCTCATCTTGGATACCCCTTTTTGCATAAAATTATTCATGTATGCAAGTTGACTGCTGAGATGCTAAGTGTTGCAGACTCTACAGGATCAGGTGTAGGGTAGCGCGTCCGCGCCGTTTTACAAGGCAGACACAGCGCGCTCGTGCCCTTGGTCTGTCAAACAGCCCGAGCCCAGGTAAGAGCTTGCCCACGCCCTAGTAAGCCTAAGGCACAGCGAGCCCACGCTGCGATCTGAGTGAAATTTTTAAAAACCTACAGAATCGACCCATCCTTATAACTCCTATTCTATTTCTACCAAACCTCTCTATATCAGAACAAGACATCTCCTAGGCTCCTACTCCACTACTTCTATAAAACCTAACCTAATCACAATCACTTCCCCACTTCCATATTCATCTATACATTCCCACGAAATCTCTCTCCACGATCTCCTCAAACCTAATTCTTAGCCACATTCCCCTCTACATTAGAAATTTTTATTCCACCAAATTCTCTTCTCCACATCATCTCAGCCTCACTTTCTATATAAACCCTAATCACTATCACATACAAACCCATCCTTGATCAAACATTTGTTCATAGGAAGAGTTAGGGTTTACATAGGGCTGTTCATAATTTATCTGGCAGAAGTTAGGGTTCAAAATTTTCTGGCAGAATCATAGCTCCAAAAAGGGTTCGTTATTCATCATCTTCATTATCCAGTGATAGTAATGGTGAAGGGAGCAACAGAGATGTTTTGGACGCATCTAAGTTTGTTAATCTGTCTGCCCAATAACACTACTTTGATGTTCTGGTAGTGAAAACATTAGTGTTGGAAAGGGGCCTTAAGCCGAACAAAGATGATGGGAGTTTATTGAACATGATCAGGGAGAGGGGATGGGTGGGCATTGTGAGCACTCCCATTGCTGCACCCATGGCGATTATTAGGGAATTCTATGCCAATGCAAGGGAAACACAAAATGGGATGTCGTTTGTGTGTGGCAAGCACGTGAGCTATTCTGATCAGGCGATCAGTGATATTTTTCACTTGTTTCCTCCTCCGGTTAGTACCATAAATTGGGTGGTAGCTGAACAATTTGAGACGAACTTGGACAAGTTGGTGAAGGAAATTTGCAAGCCGGGTACCACATGGGCTATCAAGCCAGGCACTGACAGAAAGACGCACTTCTCACACACGGCTTTGAATAGATATGCCAAGGCATGGAAAAGTTTCATATGCGCCAATATGATGCCCACCCGCCACCAGCAAGATGTCACCACAGACAGGGCCATTATTTTGTATGAAATTATCTCTGGGAAGTTTATTTATGTGGGGCATTTGATCCATCAGTCCATGCTTCGGTATATGCGAGGAGGTACTACGGGTGAGATTCCACATGCATCCTTGGTGACTCAGCTGTAAGTTAAGGAGGGTGCTGACTGGCCCGATGAGACCTTACAGATGCCAATGAAGGACATCGACCATACTGCTATTAAGAAATATTCAGTTTGGGAAGGCGGCAAGTCTCTCCCTCGAGGCCTCGATTTTATTAAACCGGATGCAGAAGAAGAAGAAGCAGAAGCTCTACCGTAGATATCACAGGCGGCAGGGCCACCTCCGGACTATATGGCTTGTGACCCCCCCAAATTCGGGTCCCCAGAACCTCGAACCTGGTACGTTACGAAACATCATTTCTATAACTATTGCGGAAGATATAAACATAAATTGTTTATACAATAACTTTTACAACATAATTCCCAAGGTCTGTAACCTTAACTTAATACATGCATTCAATATCCTACACGACATACAATGTCATTTGTATCCAATACTATTACAAGTTTAACCTGCATCCAAATCCAATTCTAGAATTTGTATTTGTCTTTGCCTGTATCTGAAGTTTTGTCTTAATCTGAAAATTTTATCATGATATAGCAAGGGTGAGCAACAAGTTTGCCCAGCAATTTTAAGTTCAAATGAAGATATATCTTGATTGAAAAGAATAATAAGTTGACAAACTTTCAAAAATATAAGAATTGTGAAAGAACATGAATCAGTAATGCTGAATAGCTAACAATGAACATGAATAAATTTAACTAAACCAAATGGTAATGAAGGTGATCAGCCTTTCATACCTGATGAATATATACAATATGCACAATGTGCGAATCAATAAATCATACATGTGATATAATCAACAATGATTAATCATGAACATGCTTTACAATAACAACTCGAGTTTGAGTTAGGAAACCTGCCCAATAAATATTTGGTTTAGGAACTTGCCTGAACCGTCGATTACTGCTACGCAATATAATTTAATCGCTTTATTGGAAAGACCTATTAGTTATAAGATTGATCTTTCAATTAGCATAATATACTTATAAGTAAACTATCTAACATTTAAACACATAGTCAAATAATAGATAACCTTAAACAAGTCTAAACCTAGCACACATCGAGTCTTTAATAGTATTCAATATAGTATACTGAGTGGTTTCCGACAAATAACTAACAAATTAGTTTTCGTCTCGTCTACACCGTTTAGATCGGTTACTAATTCGTAGATCCCTTCCCCATATGAAGGATTCATTTAGCCCAGTTATAATACATCAACCATTAAAGGGTACGACTGTAATACCTTAGACTTAACACTACTGTATCATATAACTTGTGAATTAACACTTAGTATTTCATTTTATAAGTCATTTATAATTAAATAAGTTGAATACCTAATCCAGCAACCTGGATTCAAACTGAATTTCAATATAGTAAACTATTTTCCAATCCAGCAAACTGGATTCAACTGACCTCCAATCCAGCAAGCCTGGATTCAAACTGACATCCAATCCAGCAAGCTTGGATTCACTAACCTTAAATCCAGCAAGCCTGAATTCATTAATCACTCAATCCAACAACCTAGATTATCTAAAAAGACTAATCCAGAATCCTGGATTATCCAAACATCTCATCCAGCAACTTGATGGTCAATCCAGCAAACTAGATTGCAATCCAGCAAGCTCGATTCCGCCTTTTTAACCAAATTATCTTATTATTATTTTTATCTTTTGTACACACATAAATACATGTATTTCATACACAAAAATAATTTTTCAGGAATTTTTCAATTTACTTCAGCTTAACTCCAGAAATTCCCAACTCTTGGCGGGATCATACACATGTTATCGTGAGCCTCAGTTTAAATTTCGTGGCCATCGGAGTTATAGAACTCCGGTTATAGCGATTTTCTTTAAAAAAAATGCAAATATTGAAATAGTCATAACTTGCTCAATTTAAGTCAGAATGAGCTCATTTTCGGACACAAGTTACTTTATCCCATATATGTTAATGTTCCAAAAGGCCTGATTTTATTTCACATGTTAAGGGGCCGAAACAGTCCTTTCAATTTCCGGACAGCCTATTTTTTTTCATTTTTAGTTTTGGCATCCTTTGCTGAAAACAGTCCACACGAAAATCTAAATGGAATTTTTCAGTGATTACACTTGAATCTGTTAGAAGACTTTTAGATCTAACTCTAAAAATTAATGTCACTCAAAAATTCAAAATACACTAGGATATATGGTCTTTTGAATTTCAGTTTACGTTTTCCCCAAAAATAGTTTTTAAACTTTTGTGTTTTCTAAGAAATCTTCCTAGATCTCTTGATTAACCAAACATTAAACATCATAAACCATCATAACACATAGTAATACACCTTAAAATCAAGGATCTACAATGATCCATGATCTATTACACCAAACATACACCAAACCCAAGCAAAACATAATTTATGCTAAAAAAATCAAGATTTTCTAACTTTTAAAACATAGCTTCCTTTTTCTTACTTTTGATCTAACTTTTAACACTTAAAAGCAATAGATCTAAACATATAACACTTATACAGATGAAGATCTATGATTTTGGAGTTTTGAAATCATAGATCCAAGTTTTGATTCTAAGTAATCAAAATAAATTTGATAAAAGGTGTTTTATACCTTTTTGGATCCTCTTCTTCCTTCCTTCCTTCTTCTTCTATTCTTTTCTTTCCATGAATAACATTTCTCTCCCTCCTTCTCCCTCTCAAGGGCTGCCGCCCCTCCCATCTCTCTCTCTTTATTGTATTTTTCTTTTGCTAGTTGGACTAGGAAGTGAGAGAAATGAAATGAAATAAATGTTTGTTTGTTAAAGTGGGGAGGTTTTTTAATGTTTGGTCAACTAATATACATATATGTTGTATATCTAATCAAATCTTCCAACACAATTTGTTCTCTCTCTAATCACCTTAGCTTTTCTTGCACTCTTGTATAAAATAAGTGCCCAAGTTAATTAGTGACACCTTGCATAGTTGGTGAACAACTAAAGTAACTCATCATTACATTCATTCCCTCCTCTCTTATTCCTTGTTTGGCCAAAATTCTAGCCCTTTTCTCCCACACTTTGTTTTCTTTTTATTGCAATATTTGCTCACTTAAATATCCAATTAAATCCCTTATAATTGGGCTAAAGTCTTGGGCTCCCATTAAAAATAATTTGGGCTTGCTAAAAAAATTAATTGGGCTATGTAAATAACTATAGTCCACTATTTATAATTCTATCCTACCCTAATCATTTAATTAGGATTTTTATTCACCACATTTGTAATTCAAATCTTTACTCATGTACATTTAATTACTTAACCCAATTAGAATTTCTTTAATTAGATTAGACAAAAATAAATTGAGATAATAAAATAAATCCCTTAGAGTTAGTTAATATTTTTAATGTTAATGTACTCCCATACCATAGCCCTTAGGTTATTTAATTCCTATACCTAATTTATATATTAGGCTACATTAGTTTCTTTTATTTGCTTATTATATAATAAACAAATATAAGCAATCAAATAATATTCATACACATACCAAATAATTTAATACTTTGAGAAATGTCCCACAAATCTCATATTATCTTTATTCTTATCATTCCTCTTGTACAAACATATATATCACATCACTAAATATATATATATATATATATATATGTACCTATACATATACACATTTTAAGAATTCAAATCAAACCATATAGGTTCTTTAAAATTTTTAACTAAATCCTCAAATTCCCATCTAGGTTTTATTCTTTAACCTTTATTTTAATCATTTAAGATTTTATATATTCTCTGGTTGTCACATTCACCCCTTCTTCTGAGAATTTCGTCCTCGAAATTACAGCATTCTAATCCCTACTCCTTCTATTTATCAAAACTAAGTTTTCAGTTTAACCTTTATCTAATTTCATTCTCATTTAATGAATATACACGGCTTCCTTCTATGAGAAATTATTCAATCATCACATTCTACCCAGACTTCTCCCCAAGGAGTAAAAAAACTTTTCAAATTATGTTGAGGGTTATATAGACCATGAACTCTCGGGTTTAACGATATTCACCGTAATCAAATAATAGATATGTTTACAATCACGAAGAAGGTAAACTGCAGATGCTGGCCGTAATTATCTGAACGACAGTATGCGTTCAATGATTGGAATGTACGTTATCCAACCAATATATCCCCATTTTTCAGGGTTGTTCATACTCAGCCGGAAGTCCGAATCAAAATAATATGGTTCGGGATAAGTTCTCAAATAGATACTTGAATTTTCATAAACATTGTCTAGCTGAATCAAATAGCTTTAGACATATACCAATAATTCAATTTCAATCGATAATTTGTCTAGCCGAAACAATTAGCATAGACTCTTCTTTAAACGGTGCAAAATTATTGAAAATCATCATTTTTTAATGTTATCATGCCGCAACAGGTAACAATGTGATAATGGCTCAAAGTCCATCTCCATACCATTGTCACCATGTTGTGAAGATAACAAAAATTCATTTTATTTTGAAAAAGGCACATCAGTGCGAATTTAGCTTGATGTCAAAAATTTCGAAGTCTAGCACAGCTAGAAGATTTGGAATACCTATGCTTCCACCATCAACTTTAATTCTTCTAATGATTAATTGCTTAATATTTCTATCTATTTCTATTATCCTCAATCCTTCATTCACAATTTTCCTATCCCTCCCTATAGTTCATCAAACATACCACACGTTATGAGTTCAGGAACTTTCCATAATAATATGAGCTAGGAACTTATCCTAGCAATACGTAGTTCAAGAACCAATCAGGAACTGTCCATATGCTTAAGGGTTCAAAAACATACCATACGATTATAAGTCACAAACTTACCATACGTATGAGTTTAAAGAACTCCCACCTAATCTTATATTCTCTACCTATCCGTTATACACATGAGAAAAGAATCGCCTTCTCATCATACATATAGCGAATAGCGCGACACCGATATTTCAATGATTATCAATGTGATAAACTAAGTAGTCGTTACCAAGCACAAAACCCCCGCCCATACAAAGGTTTGTACAACTCATCTATCACATGAGTCCTCAATTGAAATCTCACATAATTCTAGCTCCCTCAATACTCGATACGAATTTCATTTAATCCGTACCTACAATTCAAAACTCTTTCTTGAGTTTAACTTAAACTATTTCATAGTACAACTATCGTACATCAAATATGCTATAAAGTTTTCAATCATTTAATTGATCCTCCTCTTGCTATGACCTTATCAGATCACGTTGTGATCTCATATTATAATCGTATTATATTACGGTTCTTTTCTATATTATGATCGTTTTGTTTTACGATATTCTTTCCCTTTATACTTTTAGTCTTTTAGACTCTAACTATTCATTACTACTGTTCATCTTTATTATCAGAGTTAGGTAACTCCGGATCTTTATTACTTGTCATGATTCTTCTTTGAATCTTATTGACTTACCAATACCTTGCCCAAAATCATCGCTTAAATTTTAAACTCTATTTGAGTTTATTCCTTATTCTCATCCCTGCGGTTATAGCCTAAGGTAACCATACCTAAGGTTTATAACATACAGCTCTGATACCAACTGTAGCGCCCCCAAATCCAGGTCCCCAGAACCTCGGACCTGGTACGTTACGATACATCATTTCTATAACTATTGCGAAAGATATAAACATAAATTGTTTATACAATAACTTTTATAACATAATTCCCAAGGTCTGTAACCTTAACTTAATACCTGCATTCAATATCCTACACGACATACAATGTCATTTGTATCCAATACTATTACAAGTTTAACCTGCATCCAAATCCAATTCTAGAATTTGTATTTGTCTTTGGCTGTATCTGAAGTTTTGTCTTAATCTGAAAATTTTATCATGATGTAGCAAGGGTGAGCAACAAGTTTGCCCAGCAATTTTAAGTTCAAATGAAGATATATCTTGATTGAAAAGAATAATAAGTTGACAAACTTTCAAAAATATAAGAATTGTGAAAGAACATGAAACAGTAATGCTGAATAGCTAACAATGAACATGAATAAATTTAACTAAACCAAATGGTAATGAAGGTGATCAGCCTTTCATACCTGATGAATATATACAATATGCACAATGTGCGAATCAATAAATCATAGATGTGATATAATCAACAATGATTAATCATGAACATGCTTTACAATAACAACTCGAGTTTGAGTTAGGAAACTTGCCCAATAAATATTTGGTTTAGGAACTTGCCTGAACCGTCGATTACTGCTACGCAATATAATTTAATCGCTTTATTGGAAAGACCTATTAGTTATAAGATTGATCTTTCAATTAGCATAATATACTTATAAGTAAACTATCTAACATTTAAACACATAGTCAAGTAATAGATAACCTTAAACAAGTCTAAACCTAGCGCACATCGAGTCTTTAATAGTATTCAATATAGTATACTGAGTGGTTTCCGACAAATAACTAAAAAATTAGTTTTCGTCTCGTCTACACCGTTTTCACAGTGAGTTAGATCGGTTACTAATTCGTAGATCCCTTCCCCATATGAAGGATTCATTTAGCCCAGTTATAATACATCAACCATTAAAGGGTACGACTGTAATACCATAGACTTAACACTACTGTATCATATAACTTGTGAATTAACACTTAGTATTTCATTTTATAAGTCATTTATAATTAAATAAGTTGAATACCTAATCCAGCAACCTGGATTCAAACTGAATTTCAATATAGTAAACTATTTTCCAATCCAGCAAACTGGATTCAACTGACCTCCAATCCAGCAAGCCTGGATTCAAACTGACATCCAATCCAGCAAGCTTGGATTCACTAACCTCAAATCCAGCAAGCCTGAATTCATCAATCACTCAATCCAACAACCTAGATTATCTAAAAAGACTAATCCAGTATCCTAGATTATCCAAACATCTCATCCAGCAACTTGATGGTCAATCCAGCAAACTAGATTGCAATCCAGCAAGCTGGATTCCTCCTTTTTAACCAAATCATCTTATTATTTTTTTTATCTTTTGCACACACATAAATACATGTATTTCATACACAAAAATAATTTTTCAGGATTTTTTCAATTTACTTAAGTATTTTCTAAAAATCCATTTCTAGTTAATTTCTTAAGAAATTTGCTACATCACGCTTAACTCCAGAAATTCCCAACTCTTGGAGGGATCTTACACATATTATCGTGAGCCTCTAGTTTAAATTTTGTGGCCATCGGAGTTATAGAACTCCGGTTGTAGCGATTTTCGTCAAAAAAACATAAATATTGAAATAGTCATAACTTGCTCAATTTAAGTCGGAATGAGCTCATTTTCGAACACAAGCTACTTTATCCCATGTATTTTAATTTTTCGAAAGTCCTGATTTTATTTCACAAGTTAAGTAGCCGAAACAGTCCTTTCAATTTTCGGACAGCCTACTTTTTTTCATTTTCAATTTTGGCGTCCTTTGCTAAAAACAAGCCACATGAAAATCTACATGGAATTTTTCAGTGATTACACTTGGATATGTTAGAAGACAACTAGATCTAACTCTAGAAATTAACCACACTCAAAAATTCGAAATACACTAGGAGATATGGTCTTTTCAATTTCAGTTCTGTTTTCCCCAAAAATAGTTTTTAAACTTTTGTGTTTTTTAAGAAATCTTCCGAGATCTCTTGATTAACCAAACATTAAAAATCATAAACCATCATAACACATAGTAATACACCTTAAGATCAAGGATCTACCTATGATCCATGATCTATTACACCAAACATACACCAAATCCAAGTAAAACATAATTTATGTTAAGAAAATCAAGATTTTCTAACTTTTAAAACATAGCTTCCTTTTTCTTGCTTTTGATCTAACTTTTAACACTTAAAAGCAATAGATCTAAACATATAACACTTATACATATGAAGATCTATGATTTTGGAGTTTTGAAATCATAGATCCAAGTTTTGATTCTAAGTAATCAAAATAAATTTGATAAAAGGTGTTTTATACCTTTTTGGATCCTCTTCTTCCTTCCTTCTTCTTCTTCTATTCTTTTCTTTCCATGAATAACATTTCTCTCCCTCCTTCTCCCTCTCAAGGGCTGCCGCCCCTCCCATCTCTCTCTCTTTATTGTATTTTCTTTTGCTAGTTGGACTAGGAAGTGAGAGAAATGAAATGAAGTAAATGTTTGTTTGTTAAAGTGGGGAGGTTTTTTAATGCTTGGTCAACTAATATACATATATCTTGTATATCTAATCAAATCTTCCAACACAATTTGTTCTCTCTCTAATCACCTTAGCTTTGCTTGCACTCTTGTATAAAATAAGTGCCCAAGTTAATTAGTGACACCTTGCATAGTTGGTGAACAACTAAAGTAACTCATCATTACATTCATTCCCTCCTCTCTTAGTCCTTGTTTGACCGAAATTCTAGCCCTTTTTTCCCACACTTTGTTTTCTTTTTATTGCAATATTTTCTTAGTTAAATATCCAATTAAATCCCTTATAATTTGGCTAAAGTCTTGGGCTCCCATTAAAAATAATTTGGGCTTGCTAAAAAAATTAATTGGGCTATGTAAATAACTATAGTCCATTATTTATAATTCTATCCTACCCTTATCATTTAATTAGGATTTTTATTCACCACATTTGTAATTCAAATCTTTACTCATGTACATTTAATTACTTAACCCAATTAGAATTTCTTTAATTAGATTAGACAAAAATAAATTGAGATAATAAAATAAATCCCTTAGAGTTAGTTAATATTTTTAATGTTAATGTACTCCCATACCATAGCCCTTAGGTTATTTAATTCCTATACCTAATTTATATATTAGGCTACATTAGTTTCTTTTATTTGCTTATTATATAATAAACAAATATAAGCAATCAAATAATATTCATACACATACCAAATAATTTAATACTTTGAGAAATGTCCCACAAATCTCATATTATCTTTATTCTTATCATTCCTCTTGTACAAACATATATATCACATCACTAAATATATATATATATATATATATATATATATATATGTACCTATACATATACACATTTTAAGAATTCAAATCAAATCGTATAGGTTCTTTAAAATTTTTAACTAAATCCTCAAATTCCCATCTAGGTTTTGATCTTTAACCTTTATTTTAATCATTTAAGATTTTATAAATTCTCGGGTTGTCACATGGCTAGTCATGACCGCCAGATGCGGCGTTTACAGTCGAGGATGGACGCTATGCACGTCAACTTTCAGTCATACATCGATGGGTTATCTGGCACATTGGTGCAATCTTTTGCTCAGCAGGGCGTGCTAGTGGAGTTTCCTATTTATGGGTCGGTGATACCATATCCACCACCAGATTCACCACCCGGGCCATAAATGGGTGGCTATGATGATGCCACTTAGGGGAGTTTCCTTACCCTTTACTTCCAATAAGGACATTGATTACTTTAAGTTTGGGGGTATTAGGTGTTTTTAGTTGCATGTAGTTAATTAGTTACATTTTTAGTTTAATTCTCGTATCTCATAGTTTACTTTTGCATGTTTTCGTTAGTTTTTGTTAGTTTGTTTAGTTTGCATTTCACATTGCATGATTCCAATTTTCGGTTGGTTTGAGTTCCATTTGGGCTTGTGATGAAATTTGAATTGCAATGATTGTTGAAATTGTTGATAACTTAGGCTTGGTCATATTATCATTACATGATGTAAATCTTTGTCTATTGATTTTGATGTAACCAGATAGCACGATATTGTTATTTTTACTTGTTGGTTTAGATTGTCACATAATTATCTTCTGAGGGGAAAGGTTTATTTTAATGATAGAGTTTTTGTAGACAGTTAGCAATTACTATGATGACACAAAAATTCAAGTTTGGGGGAAAGCAATGGGTATGTATGCTATTTATTAAAAAAATAAAAAATAAAAAATAATAAAAATGAGAAAAGGAAAGAAAAAAAGATGTGTGAAATAAACACTTTGGCTAAGTCTAGTCTTGTGGCCTTTAATATTCGAGCAAGTATGTCGTAGGGGTTGTCTTTACACCCAGTGCCCTAAAGCCTTCTCGCTTGAGAGTCGTTGGTCGAAAGCTCGCTACATGGGTATCATTGAAAAGCCTAAGAGGGTTAGACATTGCACAGTCGGGTGTAATCACGGGAATGTGCAATTTTTGCCCTCGTGAGTGAATAAAAGCATAATAAACCCTTTGTTGACCCTTAGATTTAATTGATGTGTAGTCTTGGTTGGAGCTTCATATGTTTACACTTTTGCTTGATTTAAAACATTACTTTTCCCTCTTAGAAGTTTATTATGTGAAATTTTTGCTTATATCAAGCTTAGTGGTAGTTAGCACACACACACTACATCGTTGTCAACATGTTTTGATTTTCAGAATGTGTGTTCTATGACCTTTTTTTTTGTTGGATGCATTGTTCATATATCCTTATGATTTTTCTGAGGCATCTCATTTAGAATTCAAAGTTGACTGAAATTGGAAATCGTTAGCATTTTAGAGTAGTTTGCATTTCATATAGTTTGCATTTGTGTTTAGTTGCTAGAGGGCAAGCAACAGTTTAAGTTTGTGGGTATTTGATAAGTAGGTTTTATACCTACTTATTGAATATCAACTTACCATAACTGAGGCTTAATCTCATATGTTTTAGTAGCTTTTCTAGCATTTTATCTTTGTTTTGTAGATTGCATGATGGGAAACTAGCTTGGTGGCATCGTGGATGGATTGGATATGAAACCGACTCGAGTAGGTGCAAATGGCTTGTGATGGAGTGTAGGTGAAAAAGGCATGAGAGGATTTGGGAAGATAGTAGCAGCAGCAAAGGACCAGCATAGCAGCAACAACATTCTGCAGAAAACCAGAGCAGCACGACAATGCCCTGGGAAGGTTTAAAGGCAGCGCACCAGCGCCTGGCATGGGCCTCATCAGCAGGCAGCGTGCTCGCGCCCAATTTATTCTATGGGGCAGCGCGGCCGCGCCGTGCCGGTTTGACCAGAGTTGACTTTTTACTAAAAGGCCCAAAATGGTTGTTTTCTCTTTAAAGGTGTATTGGGAGGTTGAGATATTATTCATTGAACATTTTTTTACCATTTTAGGGTTAGAAAGAAACACACACACACACACACACACAGAGTGTAGCCTCTTCTTCCATATTTTATCTATCTCTCTTGGTTTCTATTGGATTTTGCTAGATTAGTTTAGATTAGGGCTAGATTTAGGAGCATTGAAGTATTGGCTCAACATTGAAGGTTCAGATTTGAAGAAGAGACATCAAATTTGCGTCTCTCATTCGTAGCTTCTCTTTATTTTCATCTTTGGCTTTCAATGTATGAACAATTTTGGATGATGGATGTTAATTAAACTATGAACTAATTCTAATGTGGGATTTTAATGGATCTTAGTGCTTAATTCATATTGCTATACTTCGTTGTTGAGTTTTAATTGATTATGTATGGATTGTCTAATGTGATTTATTTTGATTGCCTAATTACTTGATCACCAATTACCGGGATAACTCATATGAAATTGAGAAATGAATTATGAGTTCATATTTGACCATATTAGCTTGTGTTTATGATTTTACATGATGTTAGATTCCATAATTCGTGCTTAGGATAGACATATACCGAAGTAACACTTGTAGTCATTTGAGAACTTGTGCTTAAAACCCTTATTAATGTTAAGTCGCATAGAGATATAGTAGGTTATTTAATTTGAGTGTTCACATTCATTCTATCAATTGTGGATTTTATGTGATATGGATATGGTACATCGAGAGATGGCTATATTTTGCTTTCGTGTTCTCGACTAACAATCCGAAGTAATCAATTGAGCTTCACAGGAGGTGTATCAACTTGAGTGACGTATTAAGTGAAATTATAATCCCATATCTCCCTTATCTGATTTATTTACTTGTTAGTTAGTTGTCGTTTGATAATCAACACTTTTCGATAAATCATAATTTGCTCATCTGTTTAAGTAGACCGAAATAGTTATAAAACTGTTGCATGTTAGATTAGAGGCATTCATTATTCTTCATGGGAATGATACTTTACTTACTCTTTATTACTTGTGGACCACGTGCACTTGCGTGTGTGTGATTGTTTTTATTAACACCCAAACAAGCCAACACAATGCATCGGCAAAATCATTTTAGTTCCGAGGAATATGCATGAGGGCAATGTCTTCAAAGTCTCCTGCCAATCTGAGAATATGCTGATGGTAAGGCAGTAGATGCAATTCTTTAGTGGTATAAGTCCCGGTGGACTGTCTGATGACTAGTTTTTAATCTCCGAACACAGCTAATCGTTTAACTCCCAGGGACTGAGCTAGTTTTAACCCCATAATCCATCCTTCGTATTCTGCGGTATTATTGGAATTCTTGGAAAATATAATTCCTGGGATTGACTAACTACAAAAGAAAATCGTTCTAACTTAGGTTTTCATCAATTAACATATTTTATTGAACTTTCGCCATAACTTCGTTAGAGCATATTTTTTACTCCCTTCCAAAGGGAACATTTCCACAATTCTTACACTAACACATGATGGTTTTCAATTTTTCCATCAACAACACATATATGATGATTTTAAACTTTTTTAACATAGTTTCTTATGTTTTTCTCTTTTTACTAGTATAGTTTTACTTAACATGCATAATTTAGTGAATTAAATCGATTAAACCTTCCTTATTTCACCAGTATACTAAAGATTCATCATGAATCTCCTAACCAACCACCAACATACACTTCATAACATCTTTATAAAGCTTTAAAGATTTGAGACAAGAAAGTAGATGAGTTATTAGTTGGTTACCTCTTATGTTCTTGGTTTCTTGACAACATTGAGCAATTTGCAAGCCTTTCTTCTTGATTTCGCAAGCTTTGCTCTCACTTCTCTCTTAATTTGGTGTATTAGTTGATTTTGTGTAATGAAAATTAACTAATAGCTTTCTATTTATAGGCTAGGCAAAGCTTAGGGCATTTTGGTCATTAAGTGCTTAAATGAGGTCATTAGTTGGTCACTCAGGTTTGATTCTCTTCTAGTCAACCCCCTTAAGTTTCAAATCTTCTTAACCACCCCCTCATCACCTCCTTACTATTTGAACCATGGTTAGGTTAAGTGTGAGTCACCAAAGACTTTTGGTCCATAATTTAATTAGAACTTATTAAGTGTGAGATATTTTAGGAGGCAAACCTCCTTTGTTTCCTTGGGTTGCCGGCCATGTGGGGTTGTGCCCCCCCTATAGGTTTGGTTCTTCATTTAATCCACCCATTGACCCATGGTTTTGGATCTTGGGTTGGGATTCAATTAAATTCACTTCTGGCCTCCCTTTGGGCTTGAATTATTATTTGATTGGGCCTTGAATTATTTTTCATTGGGCCTCCTAACCTTTCCCGTTTTTGGGCCTTTAGAAAGTCAAAGTCCTAGTTAGATAACTCACATTTACTTTGGCTGACTTTTTGACTTTAACTTCTCGTATTTTTTTCGTATAATTTTCTTATTCTTTTCATATCATTTTTATATTCTATTAGTATAATACTTCATATTATACTCATATTATTCTTCGTATAATACTAGTATAATTATTTAGATTATACTTGTATTCTTTCTTTTATAAAGTTTATATTATATTAGTTATATTCTCAAAATCCAATACGCAGGCTAAAACTGCATTTTCCATTTTCTGAATTTTATTGGATATTTCATATTTCCTCAGAATTATAACATTACGCATTTTTCGGAAACTCAAAAATATTTATGTAGCAATTCTTGATGAATAGTGTCTTTACATAAATTTCTTGAAATTTTTTTATTTTTGTCTTGGAAATTCATACTCTTTAATTCATGCATATAGCCAAAATCCTAACATTATACAATCATCTTAGGTCATAAAACGACCTTCAAACACATAACTCAAAAGAATATTCATTAAAACTTTATTTAATCAAATAATATTCAAAAACCCTAATTACAAGCTAAGTCAAATTTCTCGATCATTACAATGTTACTGTCTCCGATCGTCGAGCAGGTTCACTCTCCGATCATAGAGCAAGTTGAAGAATTGGCCGTGACAGCTGAGCAGCTCGAGCCAACTGTAAAAACTGTTGTTGTGACGGCTGGGATGGCTGATGAACCGGAGCCTCAAGAAAATGTTGAAGAGATAGCTGTGAAGGAACCAACTCTTGAGCCAAAGAGAAAGAGGAAATGCTTATTCTTGCAGAAGACAAGCTGAAGAAGATGAGGTCTTTGAACCTTATAAAAGAAAAATAAGGAGCTGTTTGATAAAAATTGAATGAATCTGAATCTGAAGCTGAATCTGAATGAGCTGAATCTGAATGAAAAAAGTTATTTGATAATTAACATGTCTGAAACATTTAAATAATAATTTTTTACTATTTTACCCTCCAAACTATAGTTGTTTTTTTGGCCTTTCATTTTGAAAAATGTTTCTTTTTAAATTAATAAATGAAATGTTTGAATACCATATTTTTTCCCTTCAAATTTAATAAGTCTACGTAATAGCAAGGTGTCATTCATTTTTGGTCCTTTCTCTCTCCATAATCGAAGCTCATCTCTGTGTCTGCAATGGAGTCAACATTATCTACAACCATATTCAAAACCCTAAACCCCAATTCAAACCACTTCTTCATCTCTCGCCTCCACTGCAATTTTTCTAACACTCGCTCTGCATAGAGTTGGCTAGGCCAAAGTATTTTCAACAACGAGCTTCATTCATTCAACAATTTCACTTTAATCGTTTCTTCCTCTTCCTCTTCTTCTTCTCTGAGGAGTTTTTCTACCATGGCGAGCTCTGTTGCTTTTTTTGCCTCCGGTGGTATTGAAAGTGGAGGCAGTCCTTTCAATGTGAAAGGGGCATCTGTGTAAAAGTTGATTCAGCTAGCCAACTAAAAGAATAAGCCAGACAAATTGGGCTTATTCGGTCAGATAGATTCTGACTTATTCAGATTCTACTTTAACCTAAAACAAATAATCTGAACTGCTTACCGAATCAGATTTTGGGCTATTCAGACCAATTAAGTGATAAACAAACAGGTCCTAAGCTGGTTCTGAGAGGGAGCACTACACGACTACTCCTCCCTCACCTAATGAGTCTGCTACACCATCAAATATCATTGAATCTTTTATCGCAGACATTAGAGTTGATTTGAGCACTCTTGCTTTTGAGCAGCCTATTACACTAATTGAGGGGGAGCTTTAAGAGAATGTTGTTAGGTTTGTAATAATCATGAGTGCTGAGTGGGTTTCATACCTATGAATTAGATACCATTTAAACCTAAGCTATTGCTACTTTGGGTATTTTTAGGATCATTATTACGTGTTTTGCATTGGTATTGTGCAGGGATACGTCGGGAGGATAAGAACAAAGGAATGAGTGCGTAAGGAGAAAAAGCTGCAAAAATTCATGAAGCTCGTCGAGGCATAGAAATTGCACTGTGAAAACTCGCCGGGGCGCAGGTGCATCGGGGAGAGAATCTAAAGAGGGAATTGTGCGCCTGGGCCAGCTACGCGGCAGAAAACTTAAAGTTTCCTTGTTCTAATTGGATTATGTAGATATTTGGCTGGGGGATTTGGAACGTGATTAGAAGAGTATTAAAGGCATATAGAGGGGCAGAGAGGATATTATCTTGGACATTAACAAACCCTAACCTTAGGAGATCACATGTAGGAGAATTGAAGCGAGGCTAAGGCACGAAGAATGCAAGGCGAGGTTGGAGAAGAGTAGCACTAAACTTTTAATTTTTATTCTATTTCGTCATCTATTCTTTGTATTCAGGATGCTAGTAACTTTGTGGATGATGGTTTTTATTTATCTATGATGAACTAATTACTGTTTAAGTCTACAATGGAGCTTATTGTGTAACTGAGAATTGACATGCTTCCATATTAGTTTACTGAGACTATTTCCAGATTATTTGCTATGGTTTGCACTTAATTATTTTATTGTTTGATCACCAATTACTTGTTATTCCATATGAATTCGAGAGATGCAATATGGAAATAGAACTGATCATACTAATGTATGTTTGTGATTTCTGCAGGAAGTGAGAATTCATAATTCATGTGTGAGATAGAGGTATCTATACATCATACGTAATCTTAAGAGAACTTGAACTAAACCTTTATTCAATTATAATTCACATAGAGATATCGTGAGTTAGTTAATTAAGGCGTCTTACTGAATTCTATCGATTGTGGAGTTGAGTGGGTATGGGTATAATTCATTGAGAGATGGTTATATCTACTATTGTGTTCTTGGTTAATAATTTGGAATAGTTGATCTGAATTAAACGGAAGTGTGTCATTTAAAGTGAAACAATAATTGAAGTTGTACACTTAATTCTCCGAAAACTTGTCAAATTCCTAGATAGTGTTCGTTATAGTTCAAGGGGTAGTTTTTCATAAATATCATCACTTAATCATTGGTTTAATAAAATTGGGATGATATAAAATTGGTAATTTTTAGGATAAATTATAGTTATTTTCTTCGTGGGAACGATACTTTAATTCCACTCTATTACTTGTTGACCACGTATACTTGCGTGTTATGCGTATTAGAATTTACCCAACAAGTTTTGGCACCGTTGCCGGGGACTATAACTGTGTTTATCACTTTCAATATTAGTTTAATTAAATTAGTTTTAGTTAAATAATTTTTTTATTCTTATTTTTATTTTATTTATTATTTCAGGTACCCTCGAGTAGTGCATGCAAACTCGATCAAAGAAGCCTGAATTGTTGCCTTACGAGGATGACATCGACAAACGGTGTCAGAGGTTAAGTAAGTGGATTGAGAAAACTCGAGAATCACTTGAAAGACTGGACAACATGGCTGAAGAAGAACAAAAAGCACTACGGGACTATACTACGCCGCGGGTATCAAAAATTCAGTCAAGTATTACTAGGCCTGCTAGTAATGTTAACAACTTCGAGATCAGGTCTTGTACTATACAATTTTTAAAGAACACTTGTCATTTTGGGGGTCTACCAAATTAATAACGAACACATTGTCAGCTTTATAGAAATTTGCGATACATTCAAGTGCAATGGTGTGTCAGATGATGCTATTAGGCTGAGGTTATTTTTGTTCACTCTAAGGTATAAGGCAAAGGGTTGGCTCCATTCTCTACCACCGGGGTCAATTACCACATGGAATGATTTGGCACAGAAATTTTTGGCTAAATTCTTCTTGCCAGCAAAAACACAGAGACTGAGAACTGATATTTCTACATTTACACAACAGCAAGGAGAACCTTTATACGAAGCATGGGAAAGATATAAAGAGTTGTTGAGAAAATGTCCACACCATGGATTACCTTAGTGGATGCAGATGAATACCTTCTACAATGGGTTAGGAGGACATACACGGATTAGCATTGATGCAACATTAGGAGGAGCTTTCATGGCAAAGAAATTTGAGGAAGCTTATGACATGATAGAAACAGTGGCTGCAAACAACTATCAGTGGCCAACTGATAGAATTACTCAACCCAAGGTAGTAGGGATTCTGGAAGTGGATTCAGTGATAGCTCTGTCAGCACAAATAGCAGCATTATCAAAGAAGATGGATGCCATGTCGAGCGGGAATATGCAACAGGTAGCAGTTGGGTGTGAGCTATGCGCAGGGGAGCATCCAACGGACCATTATGCAATAAATTCGACATCAGTACAGTTTGTGGGTAGTTACAACAGGCCTCAAAACATATATCAGAATACAAAAAATCATGGGGCAAGGAACCATCCCAACTTCTCATGTAGCAATAATCAGAATCAGAATCAGAATCAGATTCAGAATCAACTGCAGGCTCCACGACCAGCATAACCCCCCCCCCCCCCAATTTTCAGAATCAACACCAACAGTCAGCTATGCATTATGAGAGGAAGACAAATTTGGAGGAGCTACTTATAAAATACATAACACGTAATGAGGCGGCAAAGAAAACTCAGGTGACTGCAACTAAAAATTTGGAAACTCAGATGGGACAGATTGCAAGTGCTTTAAATAGTAGACCTCAAGGAACCTTGCCGAGCGACACCGAAAATAATCCTAGGGGAGGTCATGAACAATGCCAAACTATTACACTTTGGAGTGGAAAACAGTTAGCCGAACAAAATGCAGAAGAGCCGACGACAGGGAAGAATGTTGAGACAAATGTGGAGGAAACAGTCGAGGGAAATAAAGGAGGAGAAGAATAAGTAGTAAAAGAACAGGTAGTTATTGCACCAACAGTTTACCCACCACCACCCTTTCAATAACGGATCCGAAAACAGAAACTATAAAAGCAATTTACTAAGTTTATAGAAGTGTTCAAAAAGTTACATATTAACATACCGTTTGCGGAAGCGTTAGAGCAGATGCCTAGCTACGCCAAGTTTATAAAGGATATCTTATCAAAGAAAAAGAAGCTAGAGGACTTTGAGACCGTGGCGTTAACCGAGGAGTGTAGCGCTCTATTGCAAAAGAAACTTCCCCCAAAATTGAAAAATTCGGGCAATTTCACCATTCCGTCCAATAAGTAGTTTGTCGTTCAACAAATGTTTGTGTGACTTAGGTGTAAGCATAAACCTTATGCCATTATCAGTATATACTCAGTTGGGTTTATCGGAACCTAGACCAACGAACATTTCGCTATAGCTTGTAGACAGATCGGTGACATATCCAAGGGGAATTGTTGAAGATATTCTGGTAAATGTTGACAAATTTATAGTCCCAGCTGATTTCATCATCTTGGATTATGAAGAGGATAAGGATATTCTGATAATACTCGGGCAACCGTTTATGGCAACCGGTAGGACTCTCATTGATGTTCAGAAAGGAGAGTTAACCATGAGGGTTCAAGACCAAGAAGTAACCTTTAATGTTTTTAAAGCAACGAACTTCCCCAAGGAGGATGAGGAGTGTTATCTCATGGATGTGATTGAGAAAGTTGTGGGGGATGAACAGGGTCGTATACTGAATACTGATCCTTTGGAGATAACATTGATAGGGGATTGTGAGAGCCACGATCCAAATATGTTTGAATATCTGCATTTGTTAGATGCACATCCTAAAATGAGCAGATTCAAAATACCATTTGAGTCGTTAGAAGTTGCAGGAACGTCATCAGCTCAGATGAGACCATCTTTAGAGGAACCACCTTTACTCGAACTCAAGCCTTTACCTAGCCATCTCAAGTATGCAAATTTGGGTAATTCATCTAATTTACTTATTATTATTGTATTTGTACGTTAACGATTTATAGGAAAGTAAGCTGTTAAGAGTTTTCTTAGAATATAAATCTTCTATTGGATGGATCATCGCTTACATCAAGGGAATTAGCCCTTCATTCTGCATGCACAAGATATTGATGGGGGAGGATGGAAAGCCTACAGTGGAACAACAACAGATGCTCAATCCGATTATGAAAGAGGTAGTGAAGAAAGAAATTTTGAAATGGCTCGATGCTGGAATAATCAACCCTATTTCTGATAGTGCATGGGTGAGCCCAGTTCAGTGTGTCCCAAAGAAAGGTGGTATGACAGTAGTAACAAATGAAAATAATGAGTTAATACCGACGAGGACAGTGACCGATTGGAGGGTTTGCATGTACTACAGAAAGCTCCATAAGGCAACCCGAA
Organism: Panax stipuleanatus; assembly: GCA_020205555.1. Taxonomy (NCBI): domain Eukaryota; kingdom Viridiplantae; phylum Streptophyta; class Magnoliopsida; order Apiales; family Araliaceae; genus Panax; species Panax stipuleanatus. The sequence continues at coordinate 90,524,536 of CM035122.1, read as the reverse complement.
AGAATCATTTCCCTTTGCCTTTTATTGATCAGATGTTGGATAGATTAGCGGGACATGAATACTACTGTTTGCTAGACGGTTATTCGGGGTACAATCAGATTGTAATTGGGCCGGAGGACCAAGAAAAGACAACGTTTGCATGCCCATATAGCACCTTTACTTTTAGAAGGATGTCATTCAAGCTGTGTAACGCACCGGCAACCTTTTAAAGATGCATGATGCCGATTTTCTCAGATATGGTAGAAAGCAATGTTGAGGTATTCATGGATGATTTTTCAGTATTCGAAGATTCTTTTGACAACTGCCTAGAAAATCTGGTTATGGTACTTAAAAGATGCGTAGACACTAATCTGGTGCTCAACTAGCAAAAGTGTCATTTTATGGTTCAAGAGGGGATTATACTTGGGCACAAAGTCTCGAAAAAGGGGTTGGAAGTGGATCGAGCAAAATTGGAAACAATAGAAAATTTGCCACCTTCAACCTCAGTGAAAGGTATTCGGAGTTTTCTCGGGCATGCCGGATTGTACCGCCGTTTCATTAAGGACTTCTCCAAAATCACAAAACTGATATTCAGTTTATTGGAGAAAGATGTAACGTTCAAATTTGATGAAGAATGTCTAGTAGCGTTTGAGCAGTTAAAGAAGAAATTAATTACATCACTTGTGATCATATCACCGGACTGGACCATGACCTTTGAATTGATGTGCGATGCCAGTGACTATGTGGTAAGGGCTGTGTTGGGACAATGCCGAGAGAAAGTTTGTCATACAATCTACTATGTAAGCAAAACATTGACTGATGCACAGCTGAACTACACAACCATTGAAAAGGAACTACTTGCGGTTGTGTACGCGTTCGAGAAGTTTCGCTAGTATTTAGTTGGAACTAAGGTGGTGGTGTACACCGATCACTCGACCATACGATATTTGGTTACAAAGAAAGATGCAAAGCTGAGACTGATTCGTTAGATCTTGCTCCTTCAAGAATTTGACTTAGAAATTAAAGATAGGAGGGGGACAGAAAATCAGGTAGCTGACCACCTTTCAAGATTGGAAAATCCGAATCAAAACAAGACGAACATAGTATTAATTAATGAATCTTTTCTTGATGAGTAGTTGTTTATGATTCATGGTGAGTTCCCGTGGTATACGGATTTTGCCAATTATTTGGTGAGCAATATTCTCCCTCCAGATTTGACACGCCAACAAAATAAGAAATTCTTACATGATGTGAAGTGGTATATGTGGGATGAACCGTTTTTGTTCTGATAGTGTGCTGATAGAATGATTTGGCGATGTGTGCCACAAAGTGAAGTGGAGAGTATCTTACAGTCGTACCACGTATCGGTATATGGGGGACACTTCAGAAGTGAAAGAATGGCCGCCAAAGTACTACAGGCAGGATTTTACTGGCCCACCTTGTTCAAAGACGCACATCAGTGTGTAAAGAATTGTGATCGATGTCAACGGGTGGGCAAAATTTCCGAACGGAACGAGATGCCACTCAACATGATCTTGGAAGTGGAAGTTTTTGATGTATGGGGGATCAATTTCATGGACCTTTTTCGTCTTCATACAAAAATTTATATATCCTGTTTGCAGTAGATTATGTGTCTAAATGGGTTGAGGCCGTCTCGTTACCAACAAATGACGCGAAGGTTGTATTGAAAATTTTGCAAAAGAATATCTTCCAAGATTTGGCACCCCAAGGGCAATCATCAATGATGAGGGAAGTCACTTCTACAACAAGTATTTCATAGCACTCTTGACCAAGTATGAGGTCAACCACAGAATCGCCACTCCCTATCACCCCCAGACGAGTGGCTAAGCAGAGGTATCTAATAGAGAGGTGAATTTTTTTTGGAGAAAATATTCTACCCGAACCGAAAAGATTGGTCTTTGAAATTGGATGATGCTCTATGGGCGTATCGGACTGCATACAAGACCCCGATCGAAATGTCTCCATATCAGCTTGTCTACAGAAAAGCGTGTCACTTCCTAGTGGAACTCGAGCATAAAGCCTATTGGGCCATCAAGAAACTCAATTTTGATCTAACAGCAGCGGGGGAAAAAGACTTCTATAACTCAATGAGTTGGATGAATTTCGTCTGCAGGCATACGAGAACTCCAAGTTGTACAATAAAAAGATCAAGAAATGGCACGATCAGAAAATTATGGATAAAAAGTTCGAACCGGGCCAAGCAGTATTGTTATTCAACTGTCGGTTGAAACTCTTTCCCGGGAAGCTGAAATCCAGGTGGTCGGGCCCATTCACCATCAAAATAGTGTTTCCACACTAGGCTGCTAAGTTATATAGCCGGGATTCAACGAAAACATTCAAAGTAAACGGTCAACGCTTAAAGCAATATTGGGGTGGTGATTTTGATAGTCAAGCAACCTCAATTGACCTCGTCGAACCAGCTTAAGAACAAGGAGTAGTCAGGCTGAAAAACTCTAAATCAAGCGCTTGATGGGAGGCAACCCAATCATTTGGTTATTTTAAATTTTGAAATTTGTTTGTTTTAGAATTCATTGAGTAATTATTAGTAGAGTAGGATAAGTATTAGCGTAAGAGTTACGCCTGTGCCTCAATCTCATTTATGGACACTAATCAGGTTCATGGTTTGTTACAGGAGGGGAACATACATTCACATGAGGAAGAAGAAGAACAAATGCTATAACACGCGTGCTACAAAGTCGGGAGGATGAGAACAGAAAAGAGTTTTTTTCAGACAACAGGACTCTCGCCCCAGCGCAGATTTAACACAGGGAAAGTTTGCCTAGGCGCAGAGCCCTCTGGCCAAACTCGCCCCGGCGAGGTTTGAAGAACAAATCATCCTCACCTAGGCGCCGATGGGGTTTTCATTTTTTAAAGTCCCCTCTTTGTAGTGGAATATAAACATTCCAACCACAAATTTGAGAGCCCTCATCACTGAGACCAAAGAGAAACAACATATCTCGACCATATATTGCCCCCAATCATCATTCACTTGAGATTTCAAGGTTCCATACTCAATTCAATTCTCATTCAACACAAACTAGGGTTTCAAAGCTTTTCTTCACTTTGTGAGCATCCAAGCTGAAAGGGGGATACTTGGGCTTGTGCGAAATCAACAATCAACCATTAATTGCAACACCAAGCATTTTCAATTCGGGTAAGCCGTAATTCAGTGCAACCATAGTCCATTATTTATCTGATTTGGCTTTAAATTTTGGGTGTGAGGGTAATCAGGAACTAGCAATCACAGTACACACGCCAGGTGTTTGATACAGAATCTCAACGAACTTTGAACGATCCTTCACTCAATTACAAGTGGGATTCACACCTTGTGCATCATGACATCCAGAAATCAGAAAAGGCAGCGAGGTGAGAGTTCATCCACCCCTACTCGAAAATTCGACAGACGCAAATTTCTGAATGTCGAGGCGGCAGAAAGATTTGAGTATCTGGCAACCAAGGCACTGACTCCAGAGCGTGGCTTGACTCCCGATGAGTTTAACGGGGCAATGCTTCACCAAATCCACGAGAGGAGATGGGAAACATTCACAACACAGTCGGACGCCGCCGTGGTGGCGGTGGTGAAGGAATTTTATGCAAACGCCCCAGACAAGTCACCGTTCTTCGCATTTGTCAGGGGCAAGATGGTACCGTTCACTGTGCAAGAAATCAACAATTATTATAATTTGCCATCGCAATTAAGTTGTGAATTTTCGACACTCAAGGAAAGTGGGCCGAATTATGATAAGATATTAACCGAGTTGTGCAAGCCCGACGCTACATGGTCATCGAATGGTTCTCACTTCCTGAATGGCCATCTCAGTTTATATGGGAAGATATGGCACGCTTTCTTGTGTGCAAAACTATTACCATCAACACAAACAAGCGATGTCACAATGGAGAAGTCAGTTCTGTTGTACACAATTGTCAAAGACCGTTCAATAGACGTGGGCTACATCATTCATCACTCTATTCGCCCAAATCTGCATGGGCCTTTGCAGGGAGGATTGCCTCATCCATCTCTCATCTGTGCGTTATGTGCCCGTGCAGGGGTACAATGGCGAACAGATGAGCCTATCCTACTGCCATTACTGTGCTTAGATTTGAAGATGATTCAGAGGTACTCGGTCTGGAAAGGAGGGCATTCTCACCAACGTGGCCTTGGATTCACATTTTCAGATTCTGAGGTTGATGAGGGGGCGAACAAAAAAGATGCAAATTTCAATGAGGAAAGAGAGCAAGAGCAAAAATAAGCTGGGACTTCAAACTCATCTCGCACCAAAGCCACTTTCAGCAATCAATTCCGGAATCTGCAGCAATACTTTGATTAGAGACTTCAGGGGTTATCCTCTAGACAGGATCACATGTTCGCCTACCCAGAACGAGTTCAATGCGTCTCTGGCCGCTGCTTTTGCCCGCCTTAATACTTTTGGTGACAATTTCCAATTCATAGCTCCCTTGCCATTACCAGCCTATCCCCCACTGCAGCCTGTTGAGGACCCGGTTGAAGACCCACCAACCGAGGATGTAACGACCCCAAAATTCTTATAATATAATTCTCAGTCTTGATCGTTAACAATACAACTTTATTCTAACTTTACATTATGATTCGATATTAAAATCACTAAAATACAGAATATTTAAAACTTTTATATAATTCCTTCTTTATTTCCCTGAATCGCAACCTTTACCTTACATATCTTTGATTCAATTCTATTACATGAATCACTTCCTCTAAGTTACTATACAAAGTCTTACATTACAATTATTATCCATATACATCGGGATAACTCAACTTTACAACTTTAAAAACATTAAATGTATTTCTCAATTACATAAGTAAGCTTCTTGAATTACTATTGAACTCTAACATTCAACTAGCACATATCATTACCTTGCATCCTTGACCTGCAAAAATGGTTATTTGCAAGAGTGGGCTCGACAGCTCAGCAAGATCTAACAGTTTTCATGCATCACATAGCACATAAATAACATGTTCAATATACATCTCATAATCGTTAGAGTAACATAGCATACATGCTTTAATTCACATAACAAATATAAAGATTGAGTTCCTTACTCAATCAACATAATTTAACCAAAACAATGTAGTCATAAATTGACTTTAATATTTTATGATTACAACATATATAACATATCATGCTCGATTACAACATATATAACATATCATGCAATTTAAAATAGTTCATCAAGTTCACGTAGAAAATAGGAACCGAAAGACTTGCATGACTCGTAGATTACCAATTACCGAAAATAGCTTATAATTATCTGCTTCATGAATCCTACATAACGTATTACCATACACATCAATTATTAGTCACCTAGTAACGCTTAGTAATCGCTTAAGTAAATTCTAATTTACATTTCATAGTTCTCTCCCTTTTATTTGACACACACTGTCAAATTTATGTATATAATTAACAATATAAGTTAATTATCACATAACTAATCCTCATAGTTAGTTAACCAATTTAGGTTAACTCATTCCTCTTTAACTAATAAGTTAATAATTAATTACCATATAATTAATCACATCACATAATTAATCAATTAATAATTACATACTCATATTAAATTATAATTAAATAAATTATAATTTAAACATCCACTTTAATTATAATTAATCAATTATAATTACATCTTATGTTAATCAAATTATAACTACATAATTTATAATTTAATTTAAACCATTACCTTAATAATAATCAATCAAATTATAATTAAATAAATTATAATTTATAATTAATCGAACTACATCATGCATTAACTTATAATTTAAACATATTATAATTTAAATTAAACAATTACTTAGATTAAAAATAATCAATTTCAATTCATGCACTCATTAAATTATAATTAAATAAATTATAATTTAAATTACGCATTCACCTTAATTATAATTATTCCAAATTATAATCACATATTAAGTTATAATTACACAAATTATACTTCAAGTTAAATATTTACTTTGATTATAATTAATCAAACTATATTCATTATAATTTAACAAATTATAATTTAAATTAAACCTTTACTATAATTATAATTATTCAAATTATAATTACACATTATATTTTATTAAAATAATTTATTACTATTATTTTAGCATTTTAATGTATGCTTCAATTCATACAATTTACCACATTAAGTTAACTTTCATGATACAAGCAAAATACACAAAATAAACATTTTTTCCTTTTCTGCATACCCCCCGCCGGGGAGGGGTTTTGGCTTTGAAAGGCCCGCCGGGGCGGGCTCCCTGCAGCGGCTCAATTTTGGTTCGCGAACTGTGCAGAGAAAAAGCCAATTTGGCTTATTTCTCCACATCGAGTTCCGAATTTAGCCAACCAATGACACATAAAACTTTACATAAACATAATATTAAAGTTTCTAACATGTTTTAACACATTCAATCATTAAAACACATAATCAAAAGCTCAATTTCATGATTTTTGAAGAAAAATCATTGTTAAGTGTTCTTGATGAAATTGAATACTGAACTTTTATTTTTAAACTAATTCACACAATTTCAAGCACAGTAAATAAATTTTTAAACATGCTATCATCATCTATAATTAATTTAAACAAAAATGAAAAATCAAACATAAACTTTTGATTTTAAAAGAAAACTATACATATTTTTAAAATATTTTCTCTGTAACTTCTTGATAAACATGAATCCCTCATGTTCATCATATACATATGGATTAAACATCTTAATTAAGCATATAAATCAATTATAAGCATATATTGACACAATTCATACATATACATCATGTTTATATAAATTTCTCGTTAATTCATATACACAGGGAACTAATACTCATGAAGAACATAAAAACATAATTAAAAACAAAGAATTGAGATTATACCATTGTTGTTTAGGAGAACAAGATGAAGATGATGATGGTGAGGTTTTAACAAGGACTTTCTCTCAAAGCCTTCCTCCTTCCCTCTTCTTCTTCTCACTTCTTTTCTCTCTAACTTTTCTTTTTCTTTATTTGTATTTTTGTTCTTCTTTTGTTCTAACCGACTAACATCTAACTCTTTTGTTTTCTAAACTAACGTATATTACAATATACATATAACTAATATGATATATATTATATGTATAATTATATAATATATAACTCCCAATATTTAACCACCCAATTTAATACCATAATTGTAATTAATATAAAGAAGTTACAATTTGAATTTTAAAAGCCCTAAGACTTGTTTGGCAAAACAACATTATTTTTAAAAATAGATTTTTTTTTGTAGTTAAGACCTTGTTTGGTAAAACCTTTTAAAAACAGTTTTAAGGGCTTTGTAAAGCTAATTTAAAAACCCTCTTTATTCTTGTAATAAATCCTTTAACAAATATTCTTAATGTTATACTTTAATTAATTAAATCTTATCATAAAAATTTAATTAATTAAAAGTTAACATTAATTAATCACATAAAAATTGTCACATTATAATTACTCGCTAATTATAATTTCATGCAACAATTACCATATAACTTCATCTAATTTAATTATCTAAATTAATTTAGAACTATAACATAAAATCATTATATATTAATTAAATTAAATAATTAAATATTCATTTAATTAATATATTACACTTAATTAAATTACTCCATAACCATCACATAATTTATTTATTTAACTCAATAAATAAATTAATTAAAATATTTATTTACTTCAATAACTATTAAAATTAATATATACAATTCTCTTCACACCAAATTATATATTTCACAATATATAACACATATACACATACTCATACTCAAAACATCTCATAATAAGAATTTATTTATTAAATTCTCATTTATAAGCTCTTACAAAATCCGGGTTGTCACATCCTTCCCTCCTTATAAGGATTCCGTCCTCGGAATCAACGAAAAACCTCCCTTACTCGATTTTCACAAAATCTCTTCACAATTTTTCTCGTTGAATAAATTCAACACATTATCTTAACAAAAATTTTATACATATATACTACTTCATTCATTTCTTCAACAAATTTTAGGTTTTATTACATAACCTTCAATCATATATCAAATAGTATATATTCTTTAACTCGTTCATTTCCTTTCTAAGGATTATTACCATATACTCTACTCGTCGAATTCATATATAACATAATTCACTATCTTATAAGTATTCGGGTTATCACAGAGGATCCACCGGTCGAGCATAAAGCTTGACCACTCAGGGCAGTCCTCGAACTTTATAATTCTTTATCTTTATATAATGAGGACATTGCATAGTTTAAGTTTGGGGGTAGTGTACATCATGTTGCATTGTAGTTGCATAGTAGTCATTTAACTGCATATTAATTAATTGCATAGGTGCATAGTAGTTTCATTCTGCATATTAGTTTAACTGCATATTGTAGGCATATTTCACTTAAAGAAAAAAAAGGTATAAATTTAGAAAATCACAAAAATATTTTCTTTTGCATTTAGGCATATTGATTGTTTGCATGAATCTAAGCATTTGATTGGGATGAATTTAGCTCGGCCTATGATGAGATTCGTATTGCATGTTAACTCAAACAGTGTTGATAATTGATGATGAGTCTAATTTTAATCAAGATGATAATCTGAGCTTGTCTGAAACCTATGTAACTAGTTAGCACTTAAGGTTTAACTGTTTTAATTAACTTGGTTCAAGGATTTCAAAAGCTATTTTGGGGGGGAAATTGTGGTTAAAATTTAATAAGATGTGAACTGGCAGTAAAGGTTAAAGTAGGTGAGAACTCGAGGTTGGGGGAATCTATGGGGTATATTAAAGATAAAAAAAATAAAGAAAAAATTAGAAAAGAAAAAAAGAAAAAAAAAATGAACAAACACATTAACTAGTTTGTTTTGTGGCCTTTGTTACTTGAACAAGTAAGCCCTAGGGGAGGTTTTTACATCCAGCGCCCTAAAACCATCTGGTTTGGGAGTCGTTGGTCAAAAGTTCGCTAAATGGGTAACACTGAAAAGCTTAAGAGATTCAGACATTGCACAGTCAAGTGTAAACGCGAGATGGATCGTAAAACACACCCGTGAATGAATAAAAGTAGGAATAAGCCTCAATAGAGACCCCTGAACTCGATAATTACTGCGTTTAACCGGAATTATCATGTTTACAGATTATTTGAATTGGAATAGAAATATTCCCTATAAGAAGTTTGTTCTATGATAATCTTGAACCGTGGTTGGTTAGAATGGTTAACGAGCACACACGCACAACATAGGTGATGACAGGTTTGGATTGACTGATTGGTTAAGTTATGGACTGTGATTTGATTTGATATATTATTTGACTATCATATGGTATCTTTGAGGCCTGTTGTTGGACATCATACTAATCTATTGCTGGGTTCGTAGGCATTTTAGGAAGTAGATCATGCATATGAATTCATGTAGATAGGTTTGTTTGTTTATTTTCATTTCTTTTAAGTTTTTAGTTGAGGATAAGCAAAGTCTTAAGTTTGGGGGTATTTGATGTGTGGGTTTCATACCTACGATATATATACCATTTAAACCTAAGATATTGCTACTTCGGGTATTTTTAGGATCATTATTATGTGTTTTGCGTTGGTATTGTGTAGGGATACGCTGGGAGGATAAGAACAAAGGAATGAGTGCATAAGGAGAAAAAGCTGCAAAAATTCATTAAGCTCGCAGGGGCGCAGAAATTGCACTATGAAAACTCACCGGGGCGCAGGTGCGCCGAGGCGAGAATCTAAAGAGGGAACTGTGCGCCGGGGCGAGCTACGCGGCAGAAAACATAAAGTTTCTTTGTTCAAATTGGATTCTCCAGATATTTGGCTGGGAATTTGGAACGTGATTAGAAGAGTATTAAAGGCATATAGAGGGGCAGAGAGGACATTATCTTGGACATTAACAAACCCTAACCTTGGGAGATCACACGTGGGAGAATTGAAGCGAGGCTAAGGCACGAAGAACGCAAGGCGAGATTGGAGAAGATTAGCACTAAACTTTCAATTTTTATTCTCTTTCATCTTCTATTCTTTGTATTCAGGATGCTAGTAACTTTGTGGATGATGGTTTTTATTTATATATGATGAACTAATTTACTATTGAAGTCTACAATGGAGCTTATTGTGTAACTGAGAATTGACATGCTTCCATATTAGTTTATTGAGACTATTTCCAGATTATTTGCAATGGTTTGCGCTTAATTATATTATTTTTTGATCACCAATTACTTATTATCCCATATGAATTCGAGAGATGCAACATGGAATTAGAACTGATCATAGTAACGTATGTTTGTGATTTCTGCAGGAAGTGAGAATTCATAATTCATGTGTAAGATAGAGGTATCTATACATCATATGTAATCTAAAGAGAACTTAAACTAAACCCTTATTCAATTATAATTCACATAGAGATATCGTGAGTTAGTTAATTAAGGCGTCTTACTTAATTCTATCAATTGTGGAGTTGAGTGGGTATGTGTATAATTCATTGAGAGATGGTTATATCTACTATTGTGTTCTTGGTTAATAATTTAGAATATTTGATCTGAATTAAATGGAAGTGTCATTCGAAGTGAAACAATAATTGAAGTTGTACGCTTAATTCTCCGAAAACATGTCAAATTCCTAGATAGTGTTCGTTATAGTTTAAGGGGTAGTTTTTCATAAATATCATCACTTAATCATTATTTAATAAAATTGGGATAATATAAAATTGGTAATTGTTAGGATAAATTGTAATTATTTTCTCCGTGGAAACGATACTTTACTTCCACTCTATTAATTGTTGATCACGTATATTTGCGTGTTATGCGTATTAGATTTTACCCAACAATGAGCATGAAACAAATTACATACATAGAGCAAAAGCGTAAAATCAGAGTTTTAAAATTTTACAAACCATATAGCTGAATCATCTTTAATGCTCAATTATTAATTAAACGAAAGAGATGAAGAAAGAGATTCATACCATTAAAGATATGAGCTTCCTCAGGTACGAGTTCAACTTCAAATCCTTTCCTAGTCTTCTTGAATTTATCGGGTTAGATTTTTTTCTTTGATCAACGTTAGCCACCCAAGTGTTTGACCTCTAGAGGTGATCCACCAAGAAATAATCTTTACTCAAGAAGAAGGGTGTATGGCTAAACCCTAGTTTCATTCTCTCTATAAAAGAAGTGCTCTTCCAACTTTTGAAAAATAGCATTAATTCCAAATCAAAATATGACTCCTCTTATTTATAAAAGTAGGCAACCCTCCTAAATATTTTAGGATTAGGATTTTATAATAATTAATTAAACTCTTTTAATTAATTTACCTCCTAATCTTATTAAGAATATGGGAGAGTACTATTATTAATTAATTCCCAAATTCTTTTAGGAATTAAACTAATAATAATAATAAGACTCCTCTTATTAATTTTTATTTAATATTTTCAAAATATTAAATAATAAATTTTAACCTATTTAATTTATTCTATCACCATATATTAAATTAAATACACTTAATTTATTATTAGGAGTATGTCATTTGCTTCTTAAATAAATATTATTCTTTTTATGGTGTTACCTTTTAGGTTCTCCATATTAAACCGGTTGTGAATAAATCAATTAGAATAATTTTAATCTTATTTAAATAAATAAATTAAATTAGTTAATTTATTTAAATAAATAATATTTATTCTACAATAAGGGTAAGTCCTCTTAGCGCTCAACAACTTTTCAGATAATATAGATCTCAACATTAATCTTAAAAGAACCTTTGAGTAAATAGTTATCGCACAATTCAATCCTTCCACCATACAATGTCCCAATTCAATATAAGACATGGAATTAATATCAAGTCTTATTTTATTTAATTATATGTATTTCGATCCTTAAATGAACAACTCCAAATAATATAAATTAGAAACTCTTTTCTAATTTCATTTTACCTTGGCCAAGGATTTGTTATGTTTGTAAGATTCGTGAACACAATCAAATTGCATTAAAATAGCCGAAGCATGGTAAATCGGAGTGTTACAATTTTAGAAACCATATACCCGGATCATCCTTTATGCACAATTATTAATTAAACAAAAAGATTAAGAATAAGATTCATACCCTTGAAGATTCCAGCTTCCTCAGGTATGAGTTCAACTCCAAATCCTCTTCACGTTCTACTTGAATCCACCGGGTAGATTCTTTCTTTTGATCAACGTTAGCCGCTCAAGTGTTTGGTCTCTAGAGGTGATCCACCAAGGAAGAACAATAATTCAAGAAGAAGGGTGTTTGGCAAAACCCTAGTTTCTATCTCTATAGAAAAAGTGTACTCTCCCAAATCTTGGAATTAAGTGTGTAACAGTGTTCCATAATAAAACTTTTTTATTTATAGATGTAGGCAACCCTACCAAACAATTTAGGATTAGGGTTTGATTTTAATTAATTAAACTATTTTAATTAATTAGGCTTTTTAATCTTATTATGAACAATTAATTAAACTCTTTTAATTAATTAGCATCCTAATCTTATTAGGAATATATATGAGAGATAGAGAGTATCTTATTAATTAATTCTCAAACTCCTTTAGGAATTAAATAAAAATAATAATAAGACCCCTCTTATTAATATATATTTAATATTTCCAAAATATTAAATAATAAATAATAAGCTATTTAATTTTTTCTTATCACCATAAATTAAATTAAATACACTTAACTTATTATTACGATTATATCATTTGCTTCTTAAATAAAAATTCTTCCTTTTATGGTGTGACCCTTTAGGTTCTCCATATTAAACCGGTTATGAATAAATCAATTAGAACAATTCTAATCTTATTTAAATATTAAACGTATGTACCAATCTATTCGGATTCACTAATCTCCTTTTTAATAATCCAACGATTGAAAACTATTTTAGTTTTAAGCTATCTAAGAATGTAGATCTCATTAGCATGATCATCATCATGATTCTAAAAGCATTGCTTAAAACTATGGGTTAATAACATTTTATAATAATAGCATCATGCAGATAATTAAATGCCTTTAATTAAATAATTCTTTTATTAATAAATGAATAGGATTGTTACAAAGTATATGTTTTATCATCAAACATGATTGGCTTGTGTGCATACTACTTTCAGGATTCCTGGGTTGTCATTTATCAAATCACGTAGGACATTCTCTCCTTTTTACTAGAAACGGTAGATTCTTTATTTATCATTCATTATCTCCATATATAACTTATTACACCCAAGCATACCATTTGATATACTCTAAGGGGTCTTAAGGAACATGTCAAAGTATAACTTATCATACACATGATACTATGATGATCTCAAGTCTAAGGATCACTTGTACTACTATCACTAGAGGAATTCGTATTGATAGGTAAGTAAAACACCATTAGGTATTCCTCAGCGAGCCACGTTCAGTGAACTTATTCTCTAATAAGTACCTACATACTTGCTTTAGTGTCTCCATATAAATGATCATGAGATCGATCATCCTCATCCAATGAGCGAGCAACGTATGTACCAATCTATCCAGATTCACTAATTCCCTTTTTAGTAATCCAACGATTTGGAACTATTTTAGTTTTAAGCTATCTAAGAATTTAGATCTCATTGTTATGATCATCATCATGATTCTAAATGCATTTCTTAAAACTATGGATTTATCATATTTAATATAACAACACTATGTAGATAAATTAAAAGTCATTAATTAAATAATTCTTGTATTAATAAATAAATAAGATTGTTACAAAGTATATGCTTTATCATATCAAATAAGATTGGCTTGTGTGCATACTACTTTCAATCTCCCACTTGCACTAAAGTCAATCGTCATGGTATCTAATACACTTCTTCTCTAAGTGACGATTCCCTATTATAGGGTTGTTCATCTTAGTCTTTAACATTAGGATATGCACCAAAGACAGTTTGGTTTGGAATATCTCAAAGGAACTTTAGATCTTTCGAACGCTCATCAACTATGGACTAGTCGAATCAAAAAGTGTTCGATAGCCATTTAAGAGTTTGATAATATCAACAAGAATCATGCGTTTAATGTTCAACATTTAAGCAAATATTTGAGAATCAATAAGAGTAATCAAAACTGGTGCTGTTTCTGTGATAAAAAATATTTTTAGAATCACAATATGAATATTGAATCAGAGATGGTCAAATGACCTAGAGTTAACCATTTTCTTTCATTAAAAAGGGACTTCCCAGTAATAAAACCGTAAATCCGATATATCTTATGAGCACTTCTAGGTGATCAGCCTATACTACTCTATGTTGATCAATACTCATCCATTAAACGTGTTTACGTTTTGTTGTGACACCTTACTTGTAAGTTGAAGATTCGAATAAATACATTTGTTTGTTCATTCTTAGTCTTACCTTATATCAATACCAAAGCAATTAGGCGTTAGATAGCTTAAATTTTCTATAAATAACATTTAAAAGATTTACTAAAAATTCATTAAATCATTTCAACTTTGGTTTAACCAAACAATGGCATTAACCTGTTCGTAAATAGTTCATGGCAAAACATGTCCAAAGTACTTGAATAAACATTTGAAAGATTTGCTTCAGTATAAAAATTCACATAAATTTCACAAAAGCAAGGTTTAAGAAACTTGCCTTAAGCATCAGCTATTTATAGTTTACGCTAATTCATTTTCATTACAGCCTACACACATAAATTTATATGTATGTACTAATTAGACACATAATGAATACCACATATCAATTTACTTCTATTTCTCTTACTATTTTATTTGTTTAATACGTTAAACTTAAGTTATACTTTAAGTTCATTATCATTCGTTACCGTTGAATGACATTCACTATCATTTGTTATCAATCTTTGATATAAAATATCATACTCCATTTCTTTTAAACTAAATGTTAAAGTTATTCTTCGGTATAGCTTAAACATTTATATCCTATGCTATTACAGAATATTTATATCGTTTCGGTAATTTATGTTTAAGCAGTTTCATCCTTTCAATTTAACTTTCAATCATTAAGTTAAGGTTCTAATACCTCTATTAAGATGTTATAAATATCTAATATTTATCATCATTTTCATTCCATAACATTTCCTTTACTTTCTACTTTAAAAATCTCCTTACTGTGCTAAACTCTAGACTGGCACTGCGGCGCCGGGTTTCAGTGCAAATCCTGGCATTGCGGTGCCTCTAGACAGTAAATTGACTTTTGAGTCGGCGCTGCGGTGCCCAGTTTTTAGGCAAAACTGGCGCTACGGCTCAAGGCTAAAATATTTGAAAATTTTTCTAAGTTAAAATTTCAATCATGACGTCTACTTTGCGAACTCGTATTTTAGTCGTTCTAACTCAGATATAGTCCGTTCCCAAGTCATTTTCTAGCTTTCACTACATACTCTAAATCCCC
The DNA here is from genome assembly GCA_020205555.1 of Panax stipuleanatus. Lineage (NCBI taxonomy): Eukaryota > Viridiplantae > Streptophyta > Magnoliopsida > Apiales > Araliaceae > Panax > Panax stipuleanatus. The sequence goes on along the minus strand of CM035122.1, from coordinate 90,509,134 downwards.
TCGGATAGAATGTTTTTTGGACATTCTAACTAGGCGTTTAATTAGCTCAAAAATGCTGTGACGCGTAGTTTTTCATACTCACGTTTTTAACGTTTAATTTTCGTTTCTTCATAACTTTCTCATCCAGAGTCGGAACGAGTTCTTTCTCGGGTCCATGACTTCCTATTCTCGTGAATTACTCAATTCCTTGGAAAATACAATTCACGGGATTGACTAGCTACAAAAGAAAATTGTTCTAACTTAGGTTTTCATCAATTAACATATTTTATTTAAATTTTTGTCATAACTTCGTTAGAGCATATTTTTTACTGCAATCCAAAGGGAACATTTCCACAATTCTTACACGAACACATGATGGTTTTCAATTTGTCCATCAATAACACATATATGATGGTGTTAAACTTGTCCACAAACAACTTTTAACATACTTTCTTATGTTATTTTTTTACGAGTATAGTTTTACTTAGCATGCATAATTTAGTGATTTAAATCCACTAAACCTTCCTTATTTCATCGGTATGCTAATGATTCACCATGAATCTTTTAACCAACCACCAACATACACTTCATAACATCTCTAGAAAGCTTTAAAGACTTGAGATGAAGATATATGAGTTATTAGTTGGTTACCTCTTATGCTCTTGATTTCTTAACAACTTTAAGTAATTATCAAGCCTTCCTTCTTGATTTCCCAATCTTTGCCCTCACTTCTCTCTTAATTTGGTGTATTAGTTGATTTTGTGTAATTAAAATTAACGAATAGCTTTCTATTTATAGGCTAGGCAAAGCTTAGGGCATTTTGGTCATTAAGTGCTTTAATTAGGTCATTAGTTAGTCACTTAGGTTTGATTCTCTTCTATTCAAACTCCTTAAGTTTCAAATCTTCCTAACCACCCCCTTATAACCTCCTTACTATTTGAACCATGGTTAGGTTAAGTGTGAGTCACCAAAGACTTTTGGTCCACAATTTAATTTGAACTTATCAAGTGTGGGATATTTTAGGTGGTAAACCTCCTTTGTTTCTTTGGGTAGCCGGTCATGTGGGGTTTGTAGACACTCGAAATTTTATTTTCCTGCTACTAACACTGCAGGAGGGCAAAACCATCTTTTCAACTCAATCCCGGTTCTGATACCGGGCCTCCAATCCAAACTCGGCTACCAATGTCGGTCCTTCAGCCTAAATCCGATCTCCAATATCGATAAACCTAAATTCGATCCCCAATGTCGGTCATCTCCAATTAAATTTGATCACCAATATCAGTACTCCAGCCAACACTAATCGATAATCGGACAGTTAATCCAGCTCGGATTGTCAATCAGACCATCAATTCAGCTCCGATCATTAATCAAACCGTCAATCCAGCTCCAATCGTCAATCGGACCGTCTATCCAACTCCGATCGTCAATCGAATCGTCAGATCATCCCTAATCTCAATATTGGGACATCGACTCAAACTCTGTCATCGATATCGAGATAACCACAGCACCGATTAACCATATTAGGATGTCAACGCAGCCCCGATAGCAATCCGGGTGGTACAAATCAGCCCCAACAGCAACTCGAGAAGTACATGTCAGCCCTGACATCAGTCCGGGAAGTCAGGTCGACTTCAGACATAAACCTGAAGTATCACAACAACTCCAGAAGAAAACCTGGAAAAATCCTGTCAGCCACAGAGGCAACACTGGGGACAAATAGACTCGAATAGGATCCAAGTCTTGGAAATAGCTCCCGAAAGTCAACTAGATGCCATGCCGACACCAAGGGCAACTCCGGGAGGGGCAAAATGGTTATTTTACTAGCTCTCATCTGATTCGGTCAAACTCAAGCTGAATTGATGCCGCTAAGGTCAAAAATAACTATAACGATGATCCCGAGTGCAAACAGCGCAAGACGGCTTGACGGACAAACTGCGGGGAAACGAGGACCGGGTCATGAACCCACCTGTAGACACTTGAGATTTTCCTTGCCCCGATACTCATCCAATAGAAGGGTAAAACTATCAAGCAACCTAAATTCGATCCATAATATCAGTGCTCCAGTTAAATCCGATTCCCAATATCGGTAATCAAGTTCCGACAGTCAATCGGACCATTAATCAAGTTTCGACAGTCAATTAGACCATCAGTCAAGCTCCGACAGTCAATCGGACCATCAATCAAGCTTTGACAGTCAATCAGACCATCAATCAAGCTCCAACAGTCAATCGGACCATCAATCAAGCTCCGACAGTCAATCGGACCATCAATCAAGCTCTGACAGTCAATCGGACCATCAATCAAGCTCCGACAGTCAATCAGACCATCAATCAAGCTCTGACAGTCAATCGGATCATCAAGCTCAACCCCGATCTCAACCCGAGAGGTACCAATCAGCCCCGGCAGCAACCCGGGAGGTATCAATCAACCTTGATCTCAACCCGGGAAATTAATGTAACCCCGGTCTCAACCCGGGACGTCAGGCCAACTTCAGACATCAGCCTGAAGCCTCGCAACAACTCCATAGCAAAACCAAGAATGATCACGTCAGCCTCAGAGGCAACTCTGAGGTCAAAAGACTCGACTGGGATCCAAATCTTGGAATCAGCTCCTGAAAGTCAACTAGCAACCATGTCGACACTACAGGCAGCCCCGGGAGGGGACAACGGTTATTTTACCAACTTTCAACCGATTGGTCAAACTCAAGCCAAATCAATGCTGTCAAAGTCAGAATGAACCCTAACGACGATCCCGAGTGGCAACAACGCAAGACAGTTCAACGGACAAATTACGTGGAATTAAAGACCTGGTTATGAACTCGTCTTCCTGGACCCAAAAAATGTTTTTTCCTATATCATTGCAACACTCTCGGTGAGAGCTTTCCGGAAAGGTATCGCACGCCTCAAACGGATGCTCCGATCAAAAGTTAGAAAGTTTTCGACCGTCTATCGCATTGCTCGGAGTGCATGTACTTCGAGACAACCAAGCTGGGCATGCGGGACCCACCTCGAGTGGCCGCACCTCTACCTGTGGCAGCTGTATATAGAGGTACGGCTCCCCCCTCTATAAATAGAGAGGCAGCCCCCTCTCCTTTGTATAAGCAAGAAGCGCAGCGAAGCCCTGCCCGACTGATTTTTTAACTTTTACACCTCTTCCAAAACCAAATATTTTCACTCCAACACATAGATATACCCATATACTACCACATATCAAAAAACCACAGGTAGATTTGGACGTTTAAGGCCTACGATTCAGCAAAAAGCCCGTAGTGCAGCCCATTATAAGTATTTTTACGATCAGCAAGTCAATACTACTACTTTGCACTGTTTTACACCTGCATATAAATTTTTATCTTCTAAATATGCCCGGAACGTTAGTTCCATGGCCGTTTGTGTCAAAATTTGATATATTTTTATACATAAAATCCATTTTCAACATTTCTACAACTCAGATTGACGGTCCGTCAGCTCCAGTAGCTTCAATGCACTAGCACACACAGTTTTGGCAACTTCGTCGGACTGGGTTGTCTTCCCAGTCCGGGTTTGGCTTTTTCCTGTTTATATTTAACTGTTTATGTGCTAACATTTCAATTATGTCAAGCCAGGATTTCAAATCCGAGGTAGTTTACCGCTTTTATATATATTTACGTATATCTAAGCGATTTTCACCATAACTGGTCTTCGTATCAGTATTGGTTGACTACATTCCTGTCAATATATATATATATATATATATATATATATATATATTTTAATTCAGTCCGGGCACAGGCATGAAAACCCATCGCCCTTTTTACTGTTTTTGCACACTTCGCCATACTTGGTGCTCTCCCCAGTCACTGATTGACTACTTTTTCTGTGATTTACATTTCAGTTCGGCCTGGATCATTCTGTGGCCTTTTTACTGCTTTTATATATATTTATGCATATATAAGCAGCCTTCACCATCACTGGTTATCTTTCCAGTCTTGGTTGACTACGTTTCTATTAATATATATATATATATATATATATATATATCTACATATATTTTTCAATTCTAGTCCGGGCTTGCGAGTGAAAACCAATCGCCCTTTTACAGCTTATATATATATATAATTATATATATTGCTTAATTTAATTTATTCAACTGCTGTGTTTAACATTCATTTGTATATGAATTTGCACTGACATATTTGCGGGCGAACTAGATTTATCCAAATCTCGCCACTTCTAGCTTTCAACGGTTCAAACAGGTCCCGACAGAACCTGGAAGCTCTAATGGCTGAGATTTTTTTAAATCTAGTTATTTTTATAGTTTCAGCTTCAAAAGCAACCTCGCGTCCCCTATCGCTATCTAGTGAGAACGAGACGCTTTGGTCAAGCGCAGCCAGGATTTGCTGATGAATCTTTGGTTTCATTGTGACGTAAGGATGTATATATATCTGTTTCTGTACAAATTTGAATTGTGCAGGTTTTGGCTACTCATATGTGAGCCTAGGAATCGTGGGATTCATGATCAAACTGATCAGAATCTGATTCCCACGATGAACAAACTCCAGTTTACAGATGTACCCTGCCAGTTTTCTCTGTAAAATGTACATGCACAGGCCTTAAAATGGTTATCCGAATTTAAGGTCTCAACATAGTGAAAATATGGATTGCCGTGTCAGCGACCCTCTGATGGTTTTCATACCCATGAGGAGACCGACACTTTATATTTTTGTGGTCGAGGATGCTTCGCAGCCCGACAGATCACCATTTGCATGTAGCCTTAAGGCTATAAAGATAAATTTGAGAGTATCGATATGCTTCAATTCCTATGGCAACGTAAGGGTTTGATAAACCAGCTTTCAAAACATCATTTTCAATCAAAAGAAAAGCTTTTGTAAATCAAATTAAATGATGCTTTTTGCAAATCAAATCAAAGATTGATTTTCAAATCAAATCAAACCCTTTGTATATAGGCTCAACGAAGCCTGTCAAAGCTTTCAATCAATCAAAAGGCCCAATTTTCAAACATCATTCACTCACGCATTCCAATTTTAAGGGAAATATTGAAAAGATTGCGGTACCGTGTTTACACGGGAGTTGTGGGGTGCCTAACACCTTCCCCACACTTAACCAAGCCTTTGAACTCAAAACTCTGATTTCAAAGATTAAGTTTCGACAATGTTCAGCAATTAGGCCTCTTTTTAACTTAAATTCAATTGAGTTGGTACAACCATTTTCAAAACTACCAACTGGCGACTCTGTTTAAATTAAATCAAATCGTCGACATATACACATGTTGGCCTCTTTCCTAAAAATCCTTCAAAACGTTTTTTGCAATAAAAAGAATAAGAGTAGAGATAACTTAGGGAGATCGATTTGAGGAAAACTGGGTTATAAACCGACCCGCGGTATTTCTTAAATTTTTCAACGTCGACAGGTGGCACCTCTGCTGGGGACAGTAGAGGGCTTAGGCCGCTTTCAATCTTTTCAAACATTTCCCTTTTAAAACTATTGAATACGTGAAATCCTGCATATCCACAGTCAATGGATGAGTGAATGTTGCGTCTTTCATTGAATGTATGAATGCTATGCCTTTACATTGAATGAATGAGAATGAATACTTTAGTGCTTCACACCCATATTAGTGCTTCGCACAAACTGTCATTGCATGCATAAGTGGTAAGGCCGATGTATATGAATGTATGCTGTGAGTCCCTCCACCAGGAGGCTAACTCGATCAGTGATAAGTAAGGACTCTGGGGATGACTATGTCTCCGGGGCTGCCTCCTGAAAATGCACCACCCAGATTCTCTCCAGTTGAAATATCGGATTAACTTCCCTTCTAATAGATTGCGATGATCTGGGAACCTTCATGCCGAAACAAAAGCCACAAGAGTAACCTAGGATAGGTCAGCTTCTGATCAATCGAATTCGACGAGATGCTTCTTCATGCCTTCCTCTTTCAATTCCTTTTCAAGTCTCCAATTACTGAGGAGCACAATGTAAATGACAATAATGAAAGATTTACTTTCCTGTCAAATATCCTATCATCCTGCCATCAAAACAACTAACCTCGGTTTTGTAGGATAAACTTAAAAAACACATATTATAAATGCATCCAGTCATTACCTACCACAGGGAACTGACACGCATACGTTTTGTTGTAGGGAAAAATTGGCCCTATCACTAGATCAAAGGCCAGAAAAGCACCCAGTCCACCTACGGACATGGCTTCAAGTGCTCCACCAGAATCCACCCCTGTGTCTAGGGAAAAATTCGAAGGATTGAAAAATCAGATAGCCGAGCTAGCCGGTTTCCTTTGAGAACAAAGCAAGGCCTTCAAAGAGAAACAATCTCAAACTCATCCAGAACCAGGAGCATCTGGTAGTGGTGCTGGCAGTCAAGATACAGAAAAGGCCAAAACTCAGATCCCTGGACCCCAGAACCAAGATACAATCAACAAAACTCCATAAATCACCATCCAAAGCAAAGAACAGGAAGTTGGTGACATTCTCAAGAAAATGTAACAAATAGAAGAAACCCTCCGATCCATCAAAGGAACTGGGGCATTTGGCAGTGTCAACTACTCAGTTCTATGCATATTTCCCGGGGCTCGGTATCCCGAAAAATTTCAAGTCCCTGATTTTGAGAAATATGATGGATTAGGGGATCCTTATACACACCTGAAAGTTTTCATTGGAGAACTCGGATCCTATGCTGAGGACGAGAAACTTCAAATGCAGCTATTTCAGAAGAGTTTAACTGGAGAAGCCATAGCCTGGTATGCCCATCTGGACAACTCCAAAATCTACAGTTGGGAAGAATTGGCCCATGCCTTCCTTAGCCAGTACAGTTTCCAATCTCAGCTAGCTCCAGATTGGTATCAAATTACTAAAATCAAGAAGAATAACACTGAATCATTCAGAGAATATACCCAGCGATGGAGACGAGTCGCAGCACAAGTCACCCCAGCCATGACTGAATCTGAAATAGTCATGACTTTCATCGATATTCTAGAAGCTCTTTATTATGAAATGGTCCAAGCAGGCATAGGAAAACCTTTCCCTGAAATGATCAAACACGGCGAAATGGCAGAAATGGGACTCAAGTCCGAAAAAATAAAAGACCTAATGGCACTCGAAGCTGTTGCTAAGCATATCCAATCTGGAAATTACGGGAGTAATCCCTGGAGGGTCCATAAAAAGAAAGATGAAGAAGTTTCCTTAGTGTTACAAGGGCAAAATTCAAGTGGTAATTCAAATAATACACCCATTCAAAAGAGAAACTATATCCCTTTCCAAGCTGCAACACAGCCTTCAAATCCTTCATTCCAAAAAAACATGGAGGTCAGACGCAGAAGGACTTTCACCCTACAAGGGGATTCACTCGAGAACGTCTTCAAACTCTTGACAGCTCAGAAGAAGATTGGCCAACTCCTTCCGCCAACTAACACTAATTCAAGGAACTTCGCTAGCAAGAAGTGTTCTTATCATTTCGGATCACCGGGTCATGACACTCAAGATTGTTGGTCCCTCAAGCATAAAATCCAAGATTTAATTGATAATGGAGAAATTGTGGTCACGAAGCCTGATCAACTGCATGTCCAAGATAACCCTCTCCCACAGTACAAGGAGGAAAGTGTCAACATGATCAACACTTCAAGTGGAGAAGGATCCAAATACCTCCTCTGAACCCTCAATCCAGAAAATTCAAACCTGACCAAATATGTTAGTACCATTCCAAATCTCCCGGCCATGATACAGAAGAATGCTGGGCGCTTCGTAACCTAATTCAAGACCTGATTGAGAAAGGTGATCTAATCAGAGGAGATCAAATCCTTGACATAACAGATAAAAATAGCCTCTAGATCCCCAATGCATGGTATCAGGACACAGTGGCTGTCATATCCTGCTATAAAGAATCAATCCTCACACCCCTGGTACTGACAGGGAAAGAGGTCCAAGACAAACAAAATCCTGTGAAGGTGGCTGCACCTCAGCCTCTAATTTTGCCCTTCAGGCCTCAGTATCCGATTACCAGTCTGAAGAAGGTCCCATGGAACTACGGGGACGTTGAAGGCTCTGTGGCAAACAACATTTCCATCCAGTCAAAGGATAATTCCGTGGACCTGCCTCAGCGGGTGATTAAACCAGTTACCAAAGCAAAAGAAAAGGTGGTTGAAGAAAAGATAAAAGAGTTCCTCAAAAAGATGGGACACAATAAAATCAAGATAGTGCAAAGCTTGAAACACGCACCCAAGTAAATATCCATCCTGGACTTGGTCCTATCATCAGAGGATTACCGTAACATCCTAGTGAAGGTACTAGAAGAAGCCTATCTTCCAAACACGGTAGACACAGAGAAATTTCGTCACGTGATAGAACATATTTTCAACAACAATGTGATTTCTTTCACAGACGATGATATCCCGGTTGAGGGAAGGGGGCCACCATAAATCCCTGTATATAGCCATTATGTCCTCCGGATATATGATCGGAGGAGTGCTTATTGATGGAGGATTTTCCCTCAACATTTGTCCATACGACACGTTGGAAAGGATGAAGATCAATCCAAATCGGATCAAAGCCAGTCACATGGTTATCCAGGCTTTCGATGGATCTCGCCGCCAGGCTATGGGGGAAATCGAGCTTCCTCTAGAAATTGGTCCACACACCTTCTACGTGTCTTTCCAGGTGCTCAACATAGCAACCGGATATAACTTGTTGTTGGGCAGGCCATGGATCCATATGGCCGGGGCTGTTCCATCCCCTCTCCATCAGCAACTCAAGTACATTATCAACGGCAGCCTCATCACAGCGAATGCTGAACTGGAATACCCTACCCATATACATGGGAACATGCCAGTGATTAGCCTGGACGCCGAGGTTGAGCCTGCGAGTTTTCAAGCTCTTGAGGTGAGTGATATTCAATATCTACCAATTGGGGCACCAGCCCTGAAGCCTAAAATTTCATTGAAGTAATGACAGTGGGCCAAGAAATGGTAGCTATGGGTTTCTAACCTAGGAGAAGGGTTAGGAAAAAACAAACACGACATTAAGATGCCAATCTAAATCCTAAGTCAGATGGGAAGATCAGGATTAGAATTTTCATTCGGGTCAAACCACCGGAATCCACACAAACATCCCAAGGCTCAAGCTTCCATGATTCTGCTCCTAAAATAAATACCGGATGGGTGAAACCTACGAGGGCATCAGTTATTCTATTTCCTTCAATCATATATGTCCATGAAAGGAAAGACCTCAAGCCAGAGGTAGATAGCGAAAAGGAAAAAAAAAGATCCTGTACAGAGGACGAGACCCATTCGCTAACATAAAAATCATTATTAACTACGAAGGGATGAATGATGAACTCCCAGATAGTGACGACGAAGATCATGCGCACTTTCCTCGCAGCAAACAGAGGAACAATCCCTAGAAAAGCCTCAGCCAAATCCGAAAGGATGTCTCAGTTGTCATTCAAGACGAGACAGACGAGCACACTTCCAGCATCCTCCATATCCATGAGGATCTAACCCTGGATAATTGGAGCAGTGTCCCTTGTGACCCCCCAAATTCCGGGTCCCAAGAACCTCGGACTTGGTACGTTACGGTACTTCATTATCATACATATTCTATCATCTAATGCGGAACTAATAAACATATATCGTTTATTTCACATAATTCTATAACATTTTCCCAGGTTTACTAACCTTAATTGAATTCATGCCTTTAAAATTACAAAAGGTTTACATAAGATAACTAAATAGTTATTGGCATAACAATCTAAGATTGTACTTTGCTCTTGTCTGTGTCCTTCTTTGAACCTTCGTCTTAATCTGTAATTTTGTTATCATGATATAGCAAGGGTGAGCAACGACTTTGCCCAGCAAGTTTAAATTCAATAAAGATATATCATGATTGAAAGAATAATAAGCTTTCAAGTTTTTCAACAATATAATAATTGTGAAAGAGCATAAATCAAATGTCAATAATTGAATGACTGAATTAATAAGGTTTAATGTCACAAGGACCATGAACAACTTTAACTGAACCTTATGGTAATGAAGGTGATCAGCCTTTCATACCTGATGAACATATGCAACATGCACTAAGTGCGAATCAATAATCAGTATGGACGTAAATAATCATCAATAATCATTCACTAACATGCTTTGAAATATAACTCGAGTTTGAGTTAAGGAAAACTTGTCTGAACCATTGATTACTGCTACACAATCTAATTTATCTCCTTATTGAAAAGACCTTTGCTTTGATTTTCTTCTCTTCTTCCTCTTCTTTTCTCATGGAGATTTTTCTTCTCCTTCTTCCCTTCATAGAGCTGCCGCCCCTCTCTTCCCTCTCCCTTTTTCTCCCGTGTTTTCTTTTTCCTTTCTCTTTCTCTCTCCCCCTCTTCTTATCTTCTTTTTCTTTCTTATTTCTTATCTCTTTCTTTTTCTCTTCCTTTTCTTTTTACCCCATCCGGCCAAGTGGCCTTATCTTTTCCACCCATCCTTATCTCTCTCTTCTCTCTCATAATGATATAAGAGTTGGTTTGCAAGAAAAAACAAATGAGGTGTCAAAATAATAAAGTAACACCACTAAAGTTAATTACCTAATAAAGTTTTCATACTCATTACATTCTTCTCCCTTGTTCTTCTTACCAAGTCCGGTCACTTTGGCCTTATATTTCTTCCACTTTTGTTTTATATAAAGCTTAATTAATGACTAAAATATCCCTCCCAAATGGGCTAAACTTTGGCTTTTAATTTTTATTATCTTGCTTACTAACTTAAAATGAATTTGAGCTTTCCCCATTAATTAAATTGGGCCATTATTAAACTTGTCCCATACATAAAATATTGGGCTAGATTAATTATTTAATTGCCCTTAATTCACTTTATCTACAAGTCACATGCTTAATTAAATAATTGGGCTTGTTTAAATAATATAACCTCCTTAGTCCATTAAATTATTCACTTGAACTCTATTTAAATTTTTGGGCTATGACATTGTTTTAGTCCAATACTTTTAATTTTATTTTATCCTAATTATTTAATTAGGGTTTTCATTTTCCATATTTGAAACTAAATTCCTTACTCATGACTTTTTAATTTCATAAACCAATTACACTTGGTTATAAAATTAATTATTTGAGATATATAAAATAAATCTCTTAAAGTTAGTATATATGTTTATATACTAACATTCTCCCATATTATAACCTCTTAGGTTATTTAATTATCATACCTAATATATAATTAGAATTACATTAGTTCCTTTTATTTATTTATATAATAAACAAAAATAAACAATTCACATAATATTCATATTCACTTACTCACATATTCATATATAATAATTTAATAGATTTAGACATGATCCACACATCTCTTATATTAGGTCACTAGTATATAATGAAAATACTAGGAACACTAAATAAAAATAACCATTTAGGTTATTTAATTCTCATACCTAATTTAAATAACTTATTTAAATTATACAATTTATATTGTATAATTAAATTTAATTTCCTCCTTCTCTCCATAAATTATTTTCAAATAATTTATTTATATATTAAATATATAATTTAATATATTCAATCATTTATTCAAATATGAATTTAATTTACTAACTAGTTGATACCAATATACATATTTTACATATTGGGTCTCATCTCATATTTTTACTTTACATCATTTGGTATAATACTAAATATTATATCATTATCCATGTAACATAATATCATATATCCAATTATTTTCTTTCCTTTCTATAAATTGCCTTCACAATTTATTTAACGGTAGTAAATATATTAATATATTCACTACATTAAATACATGCATACATTACACTTAATAATGAAATATATGATTTCTTCCATAAAATAGTGGTTAAACATGAAGTATATTTAATGCCACCAATTTATCACATTAAAATAATTTAATATTGTAAATTATTTTAATTTGACCCATCTAATTCTCTTTAATAATTTACTCCTACACTTTACTTACATATACTAAATATATAATTCTAATATATTTATCATACACAACATCACATATTGCATGACACATATTCCTTTGTGCACTACAATATCACATAACATATCATCTAATAAGAATTTTCTTTGTTTAATTCTTATTTTAATATTACCCAAAAATTTGGGTTATCACATTCACCCATTCTTCTAAGAATTTCGCTCTCGAAATTATAGTCTACTAATCACTACTCCTTTTATTCATCAAAACTAGGTTTTCAAGTTAACCTTTATCTGATTTCATGCTCAATTTAATGAGTACAGATTGCTTCCTTCTATGAGGAGCTCTTCTATTATCACATTCTTCCATGACCTCTCTCTAAGGAGTTAAAAATTTTCATATCGGGCTTAGGGGTCATATAGACCGTGAACTCTCAGGTTTAACGGTATTCACCGTAACCAAATCTGTTAACCATGTTGCACTTGGTATGTTACAATCACGAAGAAGGTAAACTACCGATACGGGTACATTAGGTGATCAATCTATTGTACCTTAGTTCTCAGAACGGCTGTATGCGTTCAAGGATTGGAATATATCATCCAACCAGTATATCCCCATTTTTCAGGGTTATTCACCTCAATCTTAACATCAGAGTCCGTACCAAAAAAATTTAGTTCGGGATAATTTCTCAAAGAGATACTTGAATTTTCATAAACATTTGTCTAGCTGAATTATTTAGCTTAGACGTATACCAATAATTCGAATATCAATCGAAACATGTGTCTGGCCAAATTCAATAACTTTTCTTTAAAGTTCTGAAAATCATTTTATGACGTCATGATACCGCACTATATTTATAGCCCGTTTGAGAATTTTGTTATTTTATGACTTTGTCATACTACATCGTACCATAGTGGGCTGACGATCCTTAGATCACATCCAACACTAGGTAATTCTGCATTGATAACTCTATCATTTTTATTATCTTTGCATTAGGTTCCATGATGCATCGATGATATATAAAATACATTTTGATATCTCAAATTATTTTTGTCTAGCCTAAATAATTAGCGTAGACTCTTCTTTAAACCGTTCAAAAGCATTGAAAATCATTTTTGATGCTATCATGCCGCAACAGGTAACGATGTGTTAGTGGTACGAAGCCCACTTCTACATAATTGTAACCATGTGTTGCTGATAACAAAAATTCATTTTATTGCGAAAGGCACATCAATGCGAATTTAGCTTGATGTCAAAAATTTAAAGTCTAGCACAGCTAGAAGATTTGGAATACCTATGCTTTCATCATCAACTTCAATTGCTCTAATGATCAATTGCTTAATAATTCTATATATTAAAAATCCTCAATTCTTCATCCATAACTTTTCTATATTCCAGTATAGTTCATCAAACATACCACACGTTATGAGTTCAGGAATTTACCACAATCATATGGGTTTAGGAACTTATCCTAGTCAGACCAAAGTCGTCCATTCACTAAAGGATTCCACCATATAATTATGAGTCACGAACTTACCGAACATATGAGTTTAAAGAACTCGCACCTAATCTTATATTCTCTAACAATCCGTTATACATATGAGAAAAAAATCACCTTCTCAACATACATATAGCGAATAATGCGACACCAACATTTCAATGATTATCAATGTGATAAACTAAGTAGTCGTTAGACCAAGCACGAAATTCCCGCCCATACAAAGGTTTGTACAACTTAGTTATCACATGAGTCCTCCACTGAAATCCCACATAATCTTAGTTTTTTCTTTGCTCAATACGAATTTCATTTAATCCGTATATCATCCTTTTCAACTCTTTTGAGTTTAACTCGTACTATTTCATACTACCATATTCGTATAGCAATTCTGCTATAAATTATGCAATCAATAGATTGATTATCTGTCATTCTATGACCTCATCATATCACGTTGTGATCTTATCATATAATCGTATTATATTACGATTCTTTTCTATCTTATGATCGTTTTATTTTACGATCTTTTTTCCTTTAATCATACTATATTATGATTTTACTTAAACTTTTCATCTTATAGACCTTGTCTATTTATTATCACTTTTTATCTTAATTATTGGAGTCAGGTAACTCCGAATTCTTATCTTATAATTTTTCAAGATTCTTCTTTGAATCTTATTTATTTTCTTCTTATCTTTAATGATGAATTTCCTTAATTCATCTCTTATCTCTTAAACTCTATTTGAGTTTATTTCTTATTCTCATCTCTGTAGTTATAACCTAAAGTAACACTACCTAAGGTTTATAACCTACAGCTCTGATACCAACCTGTGACGCCCCCAAATCCGGGTCCCAAGAACCTCAGACTTGGTACGTTACGGTACTTCATTATCATACATATTCTATCATCTAATGCGGAACTAATAAACATATATCGTTTATTTCACATAATTCTATAACATTTTCCCAAGTTTACTAACCTTAACTGAATACATACCTTTAAAATTACAAAAGGTTTACATAAGATAACTAAATAGTTATTCGCATAACAATCTAAGATTGTACTTTTCTCTTGTCTGTGTCCTTCTTTGAACCTTCGTATTAATCTGCAATTTTGTTATCATGTTATAGCAAGGGTGAGCAACGACTTTGCCCAGCAAGTTTAAATTAATAAAGATATATCATGATTGAAAGAATAATAACCTTTCAAGTTTTTCAACAATATAATAATTGTGAAAGAGCATGAATCAAATGTCAATAATTGAATGACTGAATTAATAAGGTTTAATGTCACAAGGACCATGAACAACTTTAACTGAACCTTATGGTGTTGAAGGTGATCAGCCTTTCATACCTGATGAAAATATGCAACATGCACTAAGTGCGAATCAATAATCAGTATGGACGTGAATAATCATCAATAATCATTTACTAACATGCTTTGAAATATAACTCGAGTTTGAGTTAAGGAAAACTTGTCTGAACCGTTGATTACTGCTACACAATCTAATTTATCTCCTTATTGAAAAGACCTTTGCTTTGATTTTCTTCTCTTCTTCCTCTTCTTTTCTCATGGAGATTTTTCTTCTCCTTCTTCCCTTCATAGAGCTGCCGCCCCTCTCTTCCCTCTCCCTTTCTCTCCCGTGTTTTCTTTTTCCTTTCTCTTTCTCTCTCTCCCTCTTCTTATCTTCTTTTTCTTTCTTATTTCTTATCTCTTTCTTTTTCTCTTCCTTTTCTTTTTTACCCCATTTGGCCAAGTGGCCTTATATTTTCTACCCATCCTTATCCCTCTCTTCTCTCTCATAATGATATAAGTGTTGGCTTGCAAGAAAAAACAAATGAGGTGTCAAAATAATAAAGTAACACCACTAAAGTTAATTACCTAATAAAGTTAACATACTCATTACATTCTTCTCCCTTGTTCTTCTTACCAAGTCCGGCCACTTTGGCTCTATATTTCTTCCACTTTTGTTTTATATAAAGCTTAATTAATGACTAAAATATCCCTTCCAAATGGGCTAACTTTGGCTTTTAATTTTTATTATCTTGTTTACTAACTTAAAATGAATTTGGGTTTTCCCTATTAATTAAATTGGGCCATTATTAAACTTGTCCCATACATAAAATATTGGCTAGATTAATTATTTAATTGCCCTTAATTCACTTTATCTACAAGTCACATGATTAATTAAATAATTGGTTTGTTTAAATAATATAACCTCCTCAGTCCATTAAATAATTCACTTGAACTCTATTTAAATTTTTGGGCTATGACATTGTTTTAGTCCAATACTTTTAATTCTATTTTACCCTAATCATTTAATTAGGGTTTTCATTTCCGATATTTGAAACTAAATTCCTTACTCATACCTTTTTAATTTCATAAACCAATTAGACTTGGTTATAAAATTAATTATTTGAGATATATAAAATAAATCTCTTAAAGTTAGTATATATTTTTATATACTAACATTCTCCCATATTATAACCTCTTAGGTTATTTAATTATCATACCTAATATATAATTAGGATTACATTAGTTCCTTTTATTTGTTTATATAATAAACAAAAATAAACAATTCACATAATATTCATATTCACTTACTCACATATTCATATATAATAATTTAATAGATTTAGACATGATCCACACATCTCTTATATTAGGTCACTAGTATATAATTAAAATACTAGGAACACTAAATAAAAATAACCATTTAGGTTATTTAATTCTCATACCTAATTTAAATAACTTATTTAAATTATACAATTTATATTGTATAATTAAATTTAATTTCCTCCTTCTCTCCATAAATTGTTTTCAAATAATTTATTTACATATTAAATATATAATTTAATATATTCAATCATTTATTCAAATATGAATTTAATTTACTAACTAGTTGATACCAATATACATATTTTACATATTGGGTCTCATCTCATATTTTTTCTTTACATCATTTGGTATAATATTCAATATTATACCATTATCCATGTAACATAATATCATATATCCAATTATTTTCTTTCCTTTCTATAAATTGCCTTCACAATTTATTTAACGGTAGTAAATATATTAATATATTCACCACATTAAATACATGCATACATTACACTTAATAATGAAATATATGATTTCTTCCATAAAATAGTGGTTATACATAAGTATATTTAATGCCACCAATTTACCACATTAAAATAATTTAATATTATAAATTATTTTAATTTTACCCATCTAATTCTCTTTAATAATTTACTCATACACTTTACTTACATATACTAAATATACAATTCCAATATATTTATTATACACAACATCACATATTGCATGACACATATTCCTTTGTGTACTACAATATCACATAAGATATCATCTAATAAGATTTTTCTTTGTTTA
The DNA here is from genome assembly GCA_020205555.1 of Panax stipuleanatus. Taxonomy (NCBI): domain Eukaryota; kingdom Viridiplantae; phylum Streptophyta; class Magnoliopsida; order Apiales; family Araliaceae; genus Panax; species Panax stipuleanatus. The sequence continues at coordinate 90,492,311 of CM035122.1, read as the reverse complement.
ATTCTTATTTTAATATTGCCCAAAAATTTGGGTTATCACATCCATTGCCTCAGTCAAAAAGGGTAAAGGGTCAGACAGTCAATCTGCCCTTAATCATACTTTCATTTACTGCTTACTTTTGATTACACAGCTGGAGCAGTCACTTTTGTCATGCTTTTCAAATGCTATGTGTATTTAAGCAGTTGTATATATTGATGAAAGTATTTTTGTTTTCAGGACCCAAGCATTGGATGTGTGTGTCTCTACTGATGAGATGCCAACCTGTCAACATAACTCCAACCATGATGCAAGATTGAGCTTCGACTTGACGGATCTTGATCAAAAGGAGGAAGATGACTATGAGGTGCCAGAGGAGATCAAGGAATGGGTTGAAGACAAACCCAAACCAAACCTCGACCAAACCTCGACCATCAACATAGGAACCTCCAAAACCATCAAAGAAATCCAAATAGGTTTAGACCTCACATCGGATCAAAAAGCTGACCTGATCGCGCTACTGATACAGTACCAGGATGTATTTGCATGGTCGCATTAGGACATGATTGGTCTATCCACAGACATTGTCATCCATCGAATGCGCATCAAAGAAACCAGTCAAACAAAAGCTCAGGCGATTAAAACCTGAGTGGAGTCTCAAAGTCAAAGAAGAAATCGTTAAACAATTCAAAGCCGGGATCGTCATGGTATCAACATATCCCGAATGACTATCAAACATAGTCCCCATACCTAAACCCGGAGGGAAGGTACGAGTCTGCGTGGATTACTGGGATTTGAACAAAGCCTGTCTGAAGGATAATTTCCCGGTACCTTTCATCCACATCCTGATTGACAACACTGCGCAGTATATCATGTATTCATTCATGGATTGCTTTGCTGGTTACCATCAAATCATGGTTGCTGAAGAAGACCGGGAGAAAATAGCTTTTATCACTCCCTGGGGAACGTTTTGCTACCAGCGACTATCCTTCGGCCTCATCAATGCTAGAGCAACGTATCAGCGAGCCATGATGGCCCTCTTTCATGATATGATGCAGAAAGAAATAGAAGTCTATGTTGACAACATCATCATTAAGTCCCGGAGGGAGGATGATCACATAGACCATCTCAGGAAGCTGTTCAACAAGTTGCGTAAGTACAACCTCAAGCTAAACCCCGCCAAATGCGCTTTTGGCATTAAGGCAGGCAAACTGCTAGGATTCCTGGTGAGAAATCGGGGCATTGAGTTAGACCCTGTCAAGATCAAAGCCATTTTTGAAATGCCTATGCCTCGTATAGAGTGGGAGATATGAGGATTCCTAGGAACGATCAACTTCATAAGTCGATTCATTTCACAGCTCACAGCAACTTGTGAGCCCGTCTTCAAGCTGTTAAGGAAGAATTCCTCCATCAAATGGAATGAGGATTGTCAACAAGCCTTCCTTACCATCAAAAAGTAACTTGTCGAAGCACCTGTTTTGGTACCTCCAAGGGATGGAGTCCCCTTATTCAAGTACCTGTCCGTCAATGCCAATGCCATGGGCTGTATGCTAGGATAGAAGGATGATAGTGGCGAAGAAAGAGCTATCTACTACATCAGCAAAAGATTCAGCAGTGGAGGACAGAAGTATACCCTGATCGAGAAGAAATACTGTGCATTAGCATGGGCCACCATGAGGTTGCAACACTACTTGCATGGGCAGACGACGTATCTCATATCCCGTATGGATCCACTCAAATATGTCTTCAACAAACCAATGTTAAATTGTCGGCTGTCTAAATGGTAGTTGATTCTATAGCAGTTCGACATTGTCTACGGGACTCAAAAGTCTATCAAAGGCCAAGGCATTGCAGATCAATTAGTAGAAGCACCTTTAGGAGTTCGAGCCCCTGGAGACATATTTCCCAGATGATGGGATTATGACAATTCAATAACTCCAGTCAGAGAATACAGTCCAACCATGGAAAATATATTTTGATGGAGCGGTAAACATGGATGGTTCCGGAGCTGGGGCAGTCCTTATCTCTGGTACAGGTGATCAATATCCTGTGGCTACCAAACTTCAATTTGGCAACACCAACAACACGGCTGAGTACGAAGACTGTATACTGGGGTTAAAACTAGCCCAATCCTATGGGTATCAAACACTTATTGGTCTTTGGAGATTTCGAGTTGGTTATCAGACAAACCACCGGTAAGTATCTCACAAAAGAACTGCATCTACTACCATATCATCGGCATGTCCTCAAAATGTCTCAGGAGTTCGAAGCAATAACCTTCGTCCACATTCCTTGGGGTCGAAATGACTTTGTCGATGCATTGGCAACGTTGGCTTCAATAATCTGCATATCCAACAGGAGCGGGTTTCCCAACATCCAGTTCATAAATCAAAAATCCCTAACATACGGGAATTACATTGGAGAAGTATCAGACGAAATACCTCTTATCAAGCAACCTTGGTTTCAAGACATCAAGGAATATCTCCATGATGGATCTACACCCACTGGTGCAAGCCAATCAGAGCAGAAATGGATTCTTAGAATGGCCATGAAGTTCTATCTGAGCGAAGATACACTTTATAAAAGGGATGCTGGAATAGGTCTGTTAAGATGCCTTAACAAGGAGCAAGCCCAAAAACTAATGGATGAAATCCATGGCAGAGTCTGTGGTCCACATATGAGCGGCCATCTGCTGGCCAAGAAGATAATCAGAATAGGACATTACTGGATCTCGCTCAAAGCTGATTGCGATGATCACGTCAAGAGAAGCTTTCAATGCCAAATACATGGAAATGCCATCCACGCTCCTCCAAATGAGCTGCACAACATGAGTGCACCGTGGTCTTTTTCTATGTGGGGAATGGACGTGATCGATCCAGTCGAACCCAAAGCCAGCAACGGTCATCGGTTCATCTTCACCATGATCGACTACTTCACCAAATGGGTTGAAGCAGCCTCTTTTCCTAAAGTCACAAAAGAGGTCATCATCAGTTTCATCAAAAATAATGTCGTCTGTCGATATGGACAACCGGAGGTGATCGTATCAAAAAATGCCAAAAATCTAAACAATTAAATGATGGTAGAACTGTGTGCCAAGTTCCACATCAAGCATCTCAACTCCTTCATCTATCGGCCCAAGATGAACGGTGCTGTTGAAGCGGCCAACAAAAACATCAAAAAGATCATCCAAAAAATGTCCGCTAATCACAAAGACTGGCCTGACCTGCTACCGCTCACCCTGTTAGCCTACAGGACGTCAATGCGTACCTCTACTGGGGCTACCCCCTACTCATTGGTCTATGGCATGGAAGTAGTCCTCCCCATAAAAGTAGAGATGGAGTCTTTACGAGTATTAATAGATGCTCAGATGGACGAAGATCAATGGTTGCAAGACCGATATCATCAATTGTCCCTGATAGACTGAAAAAAGGGCCACGACGGACGGTTATACCAGTAAAGGATTGCCAGGTCCTACAACAAGAAAGCCCGAATCCAGTAATTCAAAGAAAATGATTTAGTGCTAAAGAAAATCCTGGCCAACCAGGATGAAGCCAAAGGAAAATTTGCCCCAAACTGGGAAGGCCCTTTCACTGTCAAGGAAGTGTTGACAGGGGGAGCCATCAGGCTATAAGAAATGGACGGGAATGAATTTCCCCAACTCATCAATTCAGACATCGTGAAAAAGTACTACGTCTGAAGCACATGCATACCCGCATCTGGGTCCTATAAATCAAATCAGGTTCGGCTTTTCACTAGAGAAGCATGAACTATAAATGACCTGATCTCCCTCAACTCGGGAGTACGTAGGCAACCATCTATGGTGCGGTCAAACCAAGCAAAAATCAAAGAACTTGCAAATCCCGGCATCAAATTCCAAAGCTCATCGAACCAAATTCAACCCCAGATAAACTCTTTGCAAACCTCTTCAACCAGAACTACGAATGACCTGATCTCCCTCAACCCTGGAGTACGTAAGCAGCACTCTACGGCGTGGTTTGACCTTTAAGAAAAAAAATGGCAGACCAGTTCCAAGACACCGAAGATAAATAAAAGCTAAATGCTATCAAGCTGTCTGGTTACCAGTCCCATTTGAGGAACTCCCTTGACACCTTAACTGTCAGTCCATTAAGGAGAAGCTCAAAATGCATCAATAACTGCGAGTCATGACGGAAGTGGTAATCACTCAGTGATGACAATAAATATCTATGCAGGGAAGTATCTCAAAAATATATTTCTCTGATATATAAACGGCTTTATATACATAGTTCCCTGTACATGACAAAAATGGCTGAGCTAGTCTGTGCAGGAAAAATAAAGCTAGTCTATGGACCCAAGGACAAGCGGGTCAGCAATGCCAGCATGACTTCTCTCGCTGAAGATGGAGGAGCATATGTAAGAGTAGTCCACTCAGCCTCCATATGGCCCAGAACATCCACAGTCATCTATAAGGTAGCACTGTGGTCATCAATGTAAGCACTCATCTCGGTAACCAAACCATGGGTGTAAGATCGGAGAGCAGTACTATCAGCAATGTGAAAATCACGGGAGGCTATAGCCTCATCCCTCTCTGCAAAAGCTACATCCCTAGAAATCAAAGTCTCCTCAATCTTAACATATGCTGCATCTCTGGCTGAGCGAACCTCGTCTCGCTCCACAATGGCAGTATCTAAAGCTAAGAAAAGCTCCTCCCGCTCAATCAATCCAGTATCCAAAGCTGTCCTGAGACCATCCCTCTCAGCAAAAGCTAAATCCCTGCCAGACAGGGTAGCCAACATCAGCGCTCTAGCTTAATCTCTCTCAAAGGTCATCCTGAATAGAGAATCTTACAAAGCTGGATCTGTACCTGTGGGAATAATCGGGGGATCACTAATCAAAGCTACCGCCAAAGCTACGAACAGCTCATCCTCAGTAAGAGAATCAGGATCCTCCATAGGCTACTCCTCGTCAGAATCTGTAAGCGGAGGTAAATGAAGCTCTGCTACTGTGACTGCGGTCTCTGCCTTTAACCATGCAGAATATTTCAGAGAACGACCCGGATGTCTACTGGAGAACTCAGCCCTCTCCCTATGAGTCCAACACTCATAGATTCTAACCAAGCCGGTCGGTGACATAGATGAAACTGACATCCTCTGATCAGCAGAATCCTCAAAATGGTGCATACTCTGCCACTGATCAAACTGCTCCATAACTGCCAAGGGATGATAAGTAGTCACACCCCTCAATCTTTCCGAAGGCAAATAATCCATGCCAGATGCATGAGTAATGAAGCTGAACGGGGTTGCCATCCCTGAGCATAATAAAACTGCGAACGAATGCTCAATATCCAACAAAAAGGCTAACCAGGACTCTAAGTTGACGCAATCAGGCGGACGATAGGAGTAAACTGAGGATATCTCGTGGCTAAAACAATAGGCATAAGGTCTAAAGGATCCAATCGGTCGTATATGTGACATCAACCACATATACAACACAGCCGAGCTACCCCAGAAAAACTCCGCTGGATGGGTACTGTAATAGCTGAGCGACCTCAGAGTCTTCGCCAAGATCATAGGGATAATGGTACTACCCTGCCTAAGGGCTTTGACTACAACAACCAATCCCACATCAAGATGATCTAAACGCAATGGCATGTAAACATACGCCACAATGCACATCAGCAACATGTCTATCCTGGCTGTCTGCCACTCCTTCTGCGAAAATGATGAAATCTCTAACGTGACGGTCGTAGTTGTCAAGCTCACCATAGTGCTCTATCAAGAAGTCAAGGGAGATCACATGCTCTGAAACGATCTCAGCCATGACTATGCTCTGCCAAAGACCGGACAGCCAAGTAAACGGTCTCCACATATCAATGATAGCCGTCCAAGCACACGGCGACTCTAAATCCAAGCCAGTAAATCTCTGGTACTCCTCCAGAGTAGGTGAAAGCTCACACAGCCCAATGTGGAATACCTGTATCTCCGGTACCCATAAGGGTAGAACGCTATCAATAAAGCCGTCTAGAACCCTAAAATCTACAAGAGCCATCGAGTGCCCCAGCATATGGTCAACTGTACCCCTAGCTGGAAAGGGCAGACTATTATGCCATGACCACAACGATGCCACCACCTCCGACAGTGGCAACTGCTCTATATGGCTAACTGCAGACGTCATCATCTGTGGCACTGTATCACAAGACCGTCCAGAGGTCAAGTCAAATCACAGCTGTCTGAATACATACACATGATACATGCATGATGATAATGATATAAATATGATGCAGCAGATAAAGATGACAGAAATATCTACAAAAAGCTATCTACTGCATACATCATCCCTATATCCTGGTACAAAGTGAAAGGAAGAATACAGGGAAATGGGGCACCACCACCCAGCTAATATAGTGGTCTATCAAAATGATGGCACGGAAGCCGAATAGCCAAAACAGTGGCTGACCAAAAATATAGCTGCCATAGTTATCACAGGAAATCAAAGACCTCGGTATCAAACCGATCGACCTGCTCCAGATCCTCTGTCTGTACAAAGCTGCTGGGATCAGGCATATCTGGGCCGTATAAGGGAGGATTTGCCCCTATATAACTGCTACTGAATGGAGCTAAAGAGGGGATTGCTCCAGAGCTGGATGGGTCAAATGAAGATTCCTCTGATGGATCTCGGCCAAGGTGCCTGATAAAGAAACGATCCTGGTCCAACTCCCTGTTCAGATGTGCTATCTGGTCTGCATGAATAATACAAGCTATCCAGTCTGTTATCATCACGGACCCCGGCACCGTGTCTGCCATAAAATGGGTGGCATGAGTCTGAGCCCCGATAGTGCGAGGACTCCACCAACTGTAAAAGGCAGCCTGGCTGTATGGGCCCTCTGATAGATCAAAGCCGTCTTTACCCTCCAAAAGGAATACATATCTAAGTCCTAAAACATGCATGGGTCCATCAAAAATATCCCGTACAGTCAAAACTGCATGTTTTCAAAATCCCATAAGCTCAACACCTGTATTAGGGTCATTAAAAAACTCCCCACAGAGTCAAAAATGCATGTTTTTCAAAGCCTAAGATTTTGGAAATTTTTTGCTAGAGTCTCCTTTGTAAAATGGATTGTCCACATGCACACAGGCATGTCTAGGTGGCCATTCAGTAGCACACCTACCCAAAAATAGAAACAATTCATATTTACTAAAACAAATCAAAAACCAACCCCATATGGTCTCCAAAATACCATAGGCATTTTTAGTTGAAAGTTCGGGCTCGCTAGGCCTCAAAAAGGATGATTTGACTGATCAAAAAGTGAAAAATTGACTGTCTCAGAACCTAAATTTTCTTACATCCAAATGTGGATTACAGTAAAATATGCATACATATGTAGATAGAAAAATTTTCACAGGTCATATAGACATACATTTTTCATACATTACGTTTACAAGCACCCTAGGTGGCTCACATGCTTTTAACGGTCAAAAACTGCGAAAGAAGGATGTAAAACGTTACCTGCGCTGCACTGAACGTGTAGGAACTGATGGATTTAGAATCCGACTGCTAGAACTTCGTAGATCTGAAAAAGTTGATAGAAAATCCGTTCGCTGCTCAAACAGGAAACTTGCAAAATGAAAAATCCTGCAGCACATTAAATAAGCTGGGTAGCTGCAGCTCCACCTGCGGCTGCTGCACCTCTACCTGCGGTAGCCCAGGTGGGTCCCACTCCCCCAGGCCTGGTTCAGTTTAAGTCGAAACGGAGTTTAAACGGGCTGCCAAGTTAAATCTGAAGAGAAATCGCTATGCGATTGAGAGGTTTGTCCAGAAATCTTCCGTTTAAGCAGTGTAATCCTGAAGGAAAGGGAAATTACATGAGGACCCTTGATATTTATCCCAGAGCCATGTTCGGGGATCAACAGATTAAACTGCAAAAAAACTGCGCAATAATTGCTCAAAATTGCCAAAAACTGTCGTTTTTTGAAGTTTAGGTACTGACCGAAGCAGTTTCAGCCGTTGGCTCAGCCCCAATGAATTTCGGGTACTAACCAAAGCAGTTTCAGCTGTTGGCTCAGTCCCAGTGAAGTTCGAGTACTGACCAAAGTAGTTTCAGCCATTGGCTCAGCCCCAGCGATGTTCGGGTACTAACTGAAGCAGTTTCAGCCTTTGGCTCAGCCCCAGCGAAGTTCGGGTACTGACTGAAGAGGTTTTAGTTGTTGGCTCAGCCCCAGTGAAGTTCGGGTACTGACCAAAGTAGTTTCAGCCATTGGCTCAGCCCCAGCGAAGTTCGGGTACTAACCGAAGTAGTTTCAGCCGTTGGCTCAGCCCCAGCAAAGTTCAGGTACTGACCAAAGAAATTTCAGCCGTTGGCTCTGCCCCAGCGAAGTTCGGGTACTAACCGAGGCAGTTTCAATCGTTAGCTCAGCCCCAGCGATGTTCAGGTTCCGACCGAAGCAGTTTCAGCCTTTGGCTCAGCCCCAGCGAAGTTTGAGTACATATCGAAATACAGTCCAATCATTGGCTCAACCCCAATGATGCTTCAACTAATAGCCTAACCCCGCCAATCTCATCAGAGTCAAACCATTTATCGTGAATAATGTCATCCCCAGAAGAAAATGATAAAGGTAGTTCGCGGTAACTCCCTAATACCATCAAGGGCTATACAAGACGACATCATCCCCAGCCAAGTGATAACGCACGCAGCAAAAAGTAGCCCCATTCTACTTCAAGACGCCCAGCTTTTGAAATGACTCTGGCATTTTCTATTCCCAGTGTCTACTAATCTTTATCCTTTCCATTCCACTACGTTACATGGATATGATAAAGAGGGGCATCTGTAGACACTCGTGATTTTCCTTGCACCGATACTCATCCAGTAGAAGGGTAAAACCGTCAAGCAACCCAAATCTGATCCACAATATCGGTGCTCCAGTTAAATCCGATTCCTAATATCGGTAATCAAGTTCCGACAGTCAATCGAACCATCAATCAAGTTTTGACAATCAATTGGACCATCAATCAAGCTCCAACAGTCAATCGTACCATCAATCAAGCTCCAACAGTCAATCGGACCATCAATCAAGCTTCGACAGTCAATCGGACCATCAATCAAGCTCCGACAGTTAATCGGACCATCAATCAAGCTCAACCCCAGTCTCAACTCGGGAGGTACCAATCAGCCTCGGCAGCAACCCGGGAGGTATCAATCAACCCCGATCTCAACCCGGGAAATCAAACTAACCCCGGTCTCAACCCGGGAGGTACCAATCAACCCCGGTCTCAACCCGGGAAATCAAACTAACCCCGGTCTCAACCCGGGAGGTACCAATCAACCCCGGTCTCAACCCGGGAACTGCAGGTCATCCCCGGTCTCAACCCGGGAAGTGCAGGTCATCCCCGGTCTCAACCCGGGACGTCAGGCCAACTTCAGACATCATCCTGAAGCCTCACAACAACTCCATAGCAAAACCTGGAATGACCACGTCAGCCTTAGAGATAACCCTGAGGTCAAAAGACTCGACTGGGATCCAAATCTTAGAATCAGCTCCCGAAAGACAACCAGAGACCATGACGACACTACAGGCAGCCCCAGGAGGAGTACAATGGTCATTTTACCAACTTTCAATTAACTTGGTCAAACTGAAGCCAAATCGATGCCGCCAAAGTCAGAATGAACCTTAACGACTATCCCGAGTGGCAACAACGCAAGATAGTTCAACAGAAAAATTGCGGGGAATCGAAGCCCTGGTTATGAACCCATCTTCTTGGACCCAAAAAATATTTTTTCCCATGTCATTGCAACACTCTCGGTGAGAGCTTTCCAAAAAGGTATCGTACGCCTCAAACGGACGCTCAGATCAAAAGTTATAAAGTTTTCGATCGGACATCGCATTTCTCAGAATGCACGTACTTCGAGAAGACCAAACTGGGCACACGGGACCCACCTCGAGTGGCCGCACCTCTACATGCGGCAGTCGTATGTAGAGGTACGGCTCCCCCCTCTATAAATAGAGGGGCAGCCCCCTCTCATTTGCATAAGCAAGAAGCGCAGCGAAGCCCTGCCCGACTAATTTTTCGACTTTTACACCTATTCCAAAATCAAATATTTTCACTCCAACACATAGATATACCCATATACTACCACATATCAGAAAACCACCGGTAGATTTGGACGTTTAAGGCCTACAATTTGGCAAAAAGCCCGTAGTGCAGCCCATTGTAGTATTTTTACGATCAGCAAGTCAATACTACTACTTTGCACTGTTTTACACCTGCACATCAAGTTTTTTCTTCTAAATATGCCCAAAACTTAGTTCTGTGACCATTTTCATCAAAATTTGATACATTTTTGTACATAAACTCCGTTTTCAACATTTTTACAACGCGGATTGACTATCCGTCAGCTCCAGTAGCTTCAATGCACTAGCACACATAGTTTTGGCAACTTCGCCGGACTGGGTTGCCTTCCTAGTCCGGGTTTGGCCTTTTCCTGTATATATTTAACTGTTTATATGCTAACATTTCAATTCTGTCGAACCCGAATTTCAAATCCGAGGTAGTTTGAAGCCCTGCCCGACTAATTTTTTGACTTTTACACCTATTCCAAAATCAAATATTTTCACTCCAACACATAGATATACCCAGTTATGGTGAAAATCTCTTATATATATATATATATATATATTTCAATTCAGTCCGGGCACAGGCGTGAAAACTTATTGCCCTTTTTACTATTTTTGCACACTTTGCCATACTGGGTGCTCTCCCCAGTCACTAGTTGACTACTTTTCTGCGATTTACATTTCAGTTTGGCCTGAATCAGCCTATGGCCTTTTTACTTCTTTTATATATATTTATGCATATATAAGTAGCCTTCACCATCACTGGTTATCTTTCCAGTCTTGGTTGACTACGTTTCTGTCAATATATATATCTACATATATATTTCAATACCAGTCCGAGCTTGCGAGTGAAAACCCATCGCCCTTTTATAGCTTATATATATATATATAATTATATATATTGCTTTATTCAATTTATTCAACTACTGCGTTTAACATTCATATGTACATGAATTTGCACTGACATATCTGCGGGCGAACTAGATTTATCCAAATCTCGCCACTTCTAGCTTTCAACGGTTCAAACAGGTCCCGACAGAACCTGGAATCTATAATGGCTAAGATTTCTTTAAATCTAGTTTTTTTTATAGTTTCAGCTTCAAAAACAACCTCGCTTCCCTTAGATCACTATCTAGTGGGAACGAGACGCTTTGGTCACGTGCAGCTAGGATTTACTAATGAATCTTTGGTTCCATTGCGACGTGATGATGTATATATATATATATATATATATATTTGTATAAATTTAAACTGTGCAGGTTTTGGCTACTCATACGTGAGCCTAGGAATCGTGGGATTCATGATCAAACTGATCAGAATCTGATTCCCACGATGGACAAACTCCAGTTTACAGATGTACCCTACCAGTTTTTTCTGTAAAATGTACATGCACAAACCTTAAAACTGTTATCCGGATTTAAGGTCTCAACATAGTAAAAATATGGATTGCCATGTCAGCGTCCCTCCGATGGTTTTCGTACCCATGAGGAAACCGACACTTTATATTTATGTGGTTGAGGATGCTTCGCAGCCCGATACATCACCATTTGCATGCAACCTTAAGGCTATAAAGATAAAATTAAGAGTAGCGATATGCTTCAATTCCTATGGCAGCGTAAGGGTTTGATAAACCAGCTTTCAAAACATCATTTTCAATCGAAAGAAAAGCTTTTGTAAATCAAATTAAATGATGCTTTTTGCAAATCAAATCAAAGATTGATTTTCAAATCAAATCAAACCCTTCGTATATAGGCTCAACGAAGCCTGTTAAAGCTTTCAATCAATCAAAAAGCCCAATTTTCAAACAGCATTCACTCACACATTCCAGTTTTAAGGGAAATATTGAAAATATTGTTGTACCATGTTTACACTGGAGTTGTGGGGTGCCTAACACCTTCCCCACACTTAACCAAGCCCCCAAACTCAAAACTCTGATTTCAAAGATCAAATTTTGATAGTGTCCAGCAATTGGGCCTCTTTTCAAATTAAATTCGGTTGAGTTGGTACAACCATTTTAAAAACTACCAATTGGCGACTCTGTTTAAATAAAATCAAATCGTCGACATATACACATGTTGGCCTCTTTCCTAAAAACCCTTCAAAACATTTTTTGCAATAAAAAGAATAAGGGTAGAGATAATTAGGCAGATCGATTTTAGGAAAACCAGGTTATAAACTGACCGGCGATATTTCTTAAATTTTCCAATGTCGACACCACCTTTGGGAACTTAAAAAGGGTTAAAACCAATGTCATTGTGACACTCTCAGCGAGGGCTTTTGGGAAAGCTATAGCACGCCTAAAACGGAAGCTCCGATCAAAAGTTATGAAGATGCGAACCTGACATTGCATGTACTTCGAGATGACAGAACTCGGCACTGCGGTCCCCACCAGGGGAGCCGCACCTCTACCTGCGGCTGCCCTAGGTAGAGGTAGAGATTCTTGGTCTATAAATAGAGGTGCACCCCCCTTCATTTTCAATAATTCAAAAACGCAGCGAAGCTCTGCCAGTTCAATTTTTTAACTTTTACACTTCTTCCAAACCCAAATATTTTCACTCTAACACGTAGCTATAGCCATATATATACTACCACATATCAGAAAATAACCGGTAGATTTGGACTTATAGAGCCTAAGATTTGGCAAAAAGCCCGTATTGCAGTCCATTGTAAGTATTTTTACGATCAGAAAGTCAATACTACTACTTTGCACTGTTTTCCACTTGCACACGAAATTTCATCTTCTGAATATGCCTGGAACTTAGTTCCGTGATCGTTTTCGTCAAAATTTGGTACATTTTTGTACATAAATGCAAATTTTTGCATTTCTACAACTCGGATTGACGGAAGCTCCAGCAGCTTCAATGTACTAGCACACACATTTTGGCAACTTCGCCAGACTGGGTTATCTTCCCAGTCCGGATTTGGCCCTTTTTTGTATATCTTTAACTGTTTATGTACTAACATTTCAATTCTGTCAAGCCCGGATGTCAAATCCGAGGTAGTTTATCACTTTTATATATATTTACGCATATATAAGCGACTCTCACCATAACTGGTTCTCTCACCAGTATTGGTTGACTACATTTCTGTCAATATATATATATATATATATATATATATATATTTTTTAGTCTGGCCTGGATTATTTCGTGGCCATTTTACTGTTTTGCACACTTTCCCATACTGGGTGCTCTCCCCAGTCACTGGGTGACTACTTTATGTCAATTTCAATTCCAGTACGGGCACCGGTGTGAAAACCCATCGCCCATTTTATTTTTTTATATATAAATTTCATTTTTGTCCAGCCTGGTTAATTCTGTGGCTTTTATACAGTGTTTATAAATATATATATTTCGATTCCAGTCCGGGCTTGCGAGTGAAAACCCATCACCCTTTTACAACTTTTATATATATATATATATATATATATATATATATATATATTTCTTTGCTCATTATATTCAATTGCAGCTGTAAATATTCATTTGTATATGAATCTGCACTGACAAATTCGCGGGCGGACTAGATTTATCCAAATCTCGCCAATTCTAGCTTTCAACGGTTCAAACAGGTCCCGACAGAACCTAGAAGTTATAATGGCTGAGATTTCTTTAAATTTACTTATTTTTATAGTTTCAGCTTTGAAAGCAACCTCGTGTCCCTTAGATCACTATCTAGTGGGAACGAGACGCTTTTGTCATGCGCATCCAGGATTTACTGATGAATCATTGGTTCCATTGCGATGTGAGGATGTATATATATATCTGTTTTTGTACAAATTTGAGCTGTGAAGATTTTGGCTACTCATATGTGAGCCTAGGAATCGTGGGATTCACGATCAAATCGATCGGGATCTGATTCCCATAATGGACAAACTCCAGTTTACAGATGTACCCTACCAATTTTTCTGTCAAATGTACATACACAGACCTTAAAATGGTTTTTCGAATTTAAGGTCTCATCATAGTGACATGCCAATCGTTGTGTCAGCGTCCCTCCGATGGTTTTCATACCCATGAGGAGACCGACACTTGTATATTCTATGGTCGAGGATGCTTTGCAGCCCGACAGATCATCATTCATATGCAGCCTTAAGGCTATAAATATAAAATTAGAAGTGTTAACCGGTTTGAATTCCTATGTCAGCGTAAGGGTTTGATAAACCAGCTTTTAAAACATCATTTTCAAATCAATCAAAAGAAAAGCTCTTCAAACAAAATCAAATTAAATGCTTTTGCAAATCAAATCAAAAACTGATTTTCAAATCAAATTAAACCCTTCGTATATAGGTTCAACGAAGCCTGTCAAAACTTTCAATCAATCAAAAATAGGCCCAATTTTCAAACAACATTCACTCACGCATTCCAGTTTTAAGGAACATATTGAAAAGATGCGGTACCGTGTTTACATGGGAGTCGTGGGGTGCCTAACACCTTCCCCACACTTAACCAAGCCACTGAACTCAAAACTCCAATTTTAAAGATCAAATTTTGATAGTGTCTAGCAATTGGGCCTCTTTTTCAAATCAAACTCGGTTGAGTTGGTACAACCAATTTCAAATCTACCAACTGGCGACTCTGTTAAGACATTCAAATCGTCGACATAATACATGTTGGCCTCTTTCCTAAAAAACCCTTCAAAACCTTTTTCCTAAATAAAAAGAATAAGTGTTTAGGAAGATCTATTTTAGGAAACCCGGGTTATGAACCGACCCGCGGGGTTCTTAAATTTTCCAACGTCGATAGGTGGCGACTCTGCTAGGGACAGTAGAGGGCTTAGGCCGCTTTCTAATCTTTTCAAACATTTTCCTTTCAAAATTATTGAATGCATGAAATCCTGCGTCTCCACAGTCAATGGATGAGTGAATGCTGTGTCTTTACATTAAATGAATGTGAATAAATGCTTTCCTGCTTCTTAGTGCTTCGCACCCATATTTAGTGCTTCGCACCCAACTGTCATCACATGCATAAAACGGTGAGCTATAATGTATGAGAATGTATGCCATGTGTCCCTCTAACGAGGAGGATAACCCAATCGGTGTTAAGTAATGACTCTGGGGACGATTAAGTCTCTGGGGATGCCTCATGAAAATACACCACTCAGATTCGCTCCAGTTGAACGATCGGATTAACTTCCCTTCTAGTAGATTGCGATGATCTGGGAACCTTCATGCCAAAACAAAAGCCACGAGAGTAACCTAGGATAGGTCAGCTTCTGATTAACCAAATCCGACGGGATGCTTCTTCATGCCTTCCTCTTTCAATTCCATGTCAAGTCTCCAATTATTGAGGAGCACAATGTAAATGACATAATGAAAGATTTACTTTCCCTGTCAATATACCATGTCATCCTGCCATCAAAACAACTAACCTCTGTTTTGCAGGATAAACTCTAAAAAGCACATCATGCATCCAATCCTTACCTACCTCAGGAAATTGACACGCCTACGTTTTGGTTGTAGGTGAAAAGTGGTCTCACTACTAGATCATAATCTGAAAAGGCACAAAGCTTATCCACCGACATGGCTGAAAGTAGCCAATGTGAGTCGGGTTTCGTATCTCGAAAAGAGTTTGAGGGACGTAAGAATCAAATAGCAGAGTTGGCTATCCTTCTAAGAGAACAAAGCAAAAACACTCAGGGCCAGCCAACATTCAATCAAACAGAGCCTTCCTCACAGGGTGGTAATCAAAGTGCTGACAAAAAGGGTGAAATACAGATCCCTGAACCGCGACACAGTAAAGAACTAACAAAACCCTTGAAATCACAAATCTTAGGGAAGACCGAGAAACTGGCGATATCCGAAGGAAAGTCCAACAAATGGAAGAAACCATCCTTTCAATCAAAGGGACTGGAAACCTTGGAAATGTTGCCTATTCAGATCTTTGCATATTTCCAGGGGCTAGATATCCTGACAAATTCTAAGTCCCAGAGTTTGAAAAGTACAATGGGGCAGGCGATCCCTATACGCATTTGAAAGTATACATTGGAGAGATAGAGTCTTATGCTGAAGATGAATGCCTCAGAATGCAGCTTTTCCAAAAGAGTCTCACTGGAGAAGCTAGGACATGGTATGCTCGACTTGATAATGCAAAAATCCACAGTTGGGAAGAGCTAGCTCTTGCCTTCCTAACTCAATACATCTTCCAATCTTAGATGGCTCCGGATCGATATCAATTGACCAAAGTCAAAAAGCAGAGCAACGAGTCTTTTCGGGAATATGCTCAAAGATGGAGACGTCTGGCAGCACAAGTCAGCCCGCCTATAACCAAAGCTAAAATGGTGATGACTTTCATAGACATCCAAGAGGCACCTTACTATGAGAGGATCCTGGCCGGAATAGGAAAGCCATTCTCAGAGATGATCAAACATGGCAAAATGACAGAGATGGGCCTGAAAGCAGGCAAGATCAAAGATCTCATAGCTTGAAAGTAGTAGCCGATTATATACAGTCTGGCAACTATACGAGTGATCCCATAAGGGTACCCAAGGAAGGCGATGAAGATGTATCCCTCATTGTACAGGGGTAGTCTAGGAGACCTAACCATAGTCCCCCCATTTGGAAGAGGGAAGGCAATCTGCCGTCACAACAGACTACATTCAACAATTACCAGGACAGAAAGAGAAAATTTGAAAGAACGGAAAATCGGGTGTTCACCCCACTGGGCGATTCCCTTGAAAATGTGTTGGTGATGTTAATAGATCACAAGAAGATTACCGAGCTGGCTCCACCTCTGGATCCAAAAAGCAAAAGATATGATCCTAGCCAGAGATGTGCTTACCATTCAGGATCTCCGGGCCACGATACGCAAGACTGTTGGTCCTTAAAGCCAAAAATTCAAAACCTGATCGAAAACGATGATGTTGTGGTCCAACAACATGACCATCCCAATGACAACCCCAACTTTCTGATACAGCATGATACAGAGGAAGTAAACATGATCGGGTCAGGAAGCGATGAAATCTATCCAATTCATAAATACATACGAAGGATAGAGGAATACCCCCAAAGGAACATAACAAATGTCCTCAAGATAGAGAATACAGAGGAGGGTCTGACGATAATAGAAAAATTAGATATGATCATACATCAAGTAACTCTGCTGGCTAATTTGGTAGTGCGCCAACATAAGGATACGAGGCAGATTTTTACTTAACTATTAGAAAGCCAAGAGAAAGAGGAGGTTCTTCAGAATATAAGCATATCTCCCTTCAATATCAGCCGGCTAACCGAAGAAGATTAAAGCATGCTGAATAGACGAGAAAGGTGGAGTGATAAAATTCCCAGATGATCCTGACAAAGGAAAAATCGTCCATAGGAATGCGAATTCCCAAATAAGAAATATCAATCAACATGTCAAACACTGGAAAACCCTCAAAATCCTACGACATCGAAAGTCAGGGAGAGTAGGCAAAGAAGGGTATTCACCACACCTTTGGGGGACTCATCGGAAAAAGTATTAGCCCTGTTGATTTTGCAAAAAAAAATCAATGAGCTCGCTCCACCTATGGATCCCAAAGGAAGGCAATATGATCACAACAAGAGATGTGGTTATCATTCCAGAGCACCAGGACATGCCACCGAGGAATGTTGGGCTCTGAAACATAAAATCCAGGATCTCATTGAAAATGGAAAATTGCAGACAGAAGTCCTTATGACCAGAAAAGGCGAAATGAAAATAATGAGCTCTAGATGTCCACTCGAAACGGGCAGTTCCAAAGAGGTGACGGTTATAAGCACCAATCCTAGCAAAACACAAGGTGGACCGATCCTAATGCTGCGAGTGACCGAGGAAACAAAAGAATCTCTTAATGAAGTTCATCCACCATCATCAAATATCTTGTTGCCCAAAGCCAACAACTACATTTCTGACCTTATCCTCCTGGAAGATTAGGAGGAGATACTAATCCTTCCCCGTATGGAAAGAGCACAAAAGGAAAGTTCTTTGCGAGAGATATAACATCAGTGTGAGGGGGATTTCATACTCAAATCCTCTCAAGGCTATGAGAAAGGTGAAGGAGCAGACGAAGAAAAAGGTGGCAAAATTCTCAAGAAAGCCAACCCCTTAAGGAATCTGGAGTTCATCACTTTCTGCGACGAATCCAGTTTAAGCCTCCTTAAAGGATATGCTGATTCAGGAGGCGATCAATTTATGGCAGGGATTGAAGATGTTCAGAGCCAAGAAGGAACCTCTATCACAAGCCTCGAAGGCAACATAACCACGGACGACTGGACTATCAGGCCTCAGCTAGCCAGGAGGGCATAGATCCAGAGGAAAGTTGTGAGTTCTAGAGGATGTTGGGATGTTATCATTTTTTTAGCATTATGCCTTTTAGTTTCCATGCATACAAAATCAAAAGACCAAAAAAATCAAAAAATCAAAAAGAAAGAAGAATCAAAAATCGAGCCTTTCAAGCCAAAAACGTGAACTACAAAAGACCTGATCTCCCTCAACCCGGGAGTACGTAGGCAGCCATTTTTGGTGTGGTCAAACCAAATAAAAGCTCAAAAACTCATCAAACCAAATAAAAGCTCAAAACTCATCAAACCAAATAAAAACACAAAAACTCATCAAACTAGACTCAAAATCCAAGATAAACTCTTTTCAAACCTCTCCAACTACACAGCCAGAACTACGAATGACCTGATTTCCCTCAACCTGGGAGTACATAGGCAGCCATCTACGGCGCGGTTTGACCTCCAAGAAAAAATAAAAAATAATAAAAGACCAGTTCCAAGACACCAAAGACAAATAAAAGCCAAATTCTATCAAACCACCTGGTCAACAGGCCTTGCTGAGGAAAATCAAAGCTAGTCTCTGAACCCGTGGATAAGCAGAATAACAGTGCCAACATGGCATCTCTCTAAAGATAGAGGAGTAGTTGCTAGCTCATAACCTTCGGTCTCCATACGAGCCAGAACATCCACTGCCATCTGCATACTATGGCCTCGTCCCTCTCAGTAAAGGTAGCCTCCCGAGTGACTCGAGCCTCGGTTCTATCAATAGAAGTCATATCTCTACTAGAATGGGTCGTCAACATCAACGCCCTGGCCTAATCTCTCTCGAAGGTCATCCGAGCTATCAAATCTGCCATAGCCAGAACTATTTTGGCAGGGACACTCGATAGGTCACCAACCAAAGTCATAGTCAAAGCCATCACCACCAATCATCACAAGCCCTTGAGTCCAATTCATTGGAGTCTGAAGGCATTTCGACATCAATCATCAAAGTTGGAACAACAACATAGTAATATATCAAGCATTAATATCTGCAAGGACCTTCGAAGAGCTGAATCCTCAATCTGAAACCTTCATCAAACCAGAAGAGAGGTCATCAAAGCCAATTGCTTCCACAAATCAAAAATAATGACTGGGGCATCCAAGCATTAAAGCCAAAATCCACTACCTGTTCACCATGGGGGTCATGCGATTAAAGACTTTTGCGATCTCGGCATCTTATCAGTCCACAGGTCAAACATACCATAAAGAAATCACCCCAGATGATAAGCAAGACTGGGGCAAGTTCAAAGTCAACGACAACCCGACGTGGGGACCGTTCCAACAAAACTGGACCAATTTTGGAAATTGCGCAATTCAATACTGGGACATCTATCAACCACCCAATCAACATGCACCAGTCAGCACCATCAGTGTGGTCCATCATCATCCAAGCTTCAATTATTGGCGATCCGGTATGACCAATCGACCTTTTCCAATCATAATTTTCTTAGAATACTGCGATCCGCTGATAAGGTATGACTCTTTCATCTCTTTATGTGCTTTTAAATTCTATGAATTAGCTATAATACACATAAGTCCTGCATTAGGGTCTCAAAAAAAGAGAAAAAAAGGAAAAGAAAAGAGATTTTTTACTTAACTTGTTATGAATTGGATTAATTCTGATAAGCGTCTATGGAGCAAGAATCATAAAAGCGATTAGAGAGTTAAGACTATTCAACCTTTTGATTAGGCACGACATCCTAGTTCAAAGCACTTTTTGGAGCAAACTTGACCTCATATGCATGTTTGTACTTTGCGATTGACCTGACTCTTAGTTGTGGGGTATAAAACTATGACAACAAGGATGACAATTAGTAGCCAGCCTAATGTCTCGAATCGTGGTCTGGGTTACTTGAGTTATTAAGCCCGAGGGGTGTCTTTACACTCGGTGCCCTAAAACCATCTGGTTTGGGAGCCACCGGCCCAATGCTCGTTACATAGGTAACTCAATGCCTAAGAAAACGAGCATTACAAGAAGTCAAAACCTGAGCAGATCTGAATTGTGGCCTAGGTTACTCGAGTAATTAAGTCCAAGGGGTGTCTCTACACCTGGTGCCCTAAAGCCATCTGGTTTGGGAGTCATCGGCCCAACACTCGCTACACGGGTAATTTAGAGCCTAAGAAAATGAATCTTGTACAAGCTAAAGCGAGAATCAAAAAGAGTAGTCCGCCTGACTTATCTCGAAGTGTGGCCTTTGTTACTCGAGCCAGTAAACCCGAAGGGGTATCTTAACACCTAGTGCCCTAAAATCGTCTAGTTTAGGAGTCATTGGTCCAAAACTCGTTAAATGGATAATCCTGAATAGCCTAAGAAAACGAGACAAAGTTAAGCGAGAGAAAAAGAAAAGAAAAAAAGAAAAGAAAAATTTTGCAAGATAAAAATGAGATCATCTAGAAGTCATAAAAGAGAAACCCCTGCTAAGGGTTGCATTACACATAGTGCACATATCATATAATCTTAATCTTGTGAAGAGCAGTGTCTAGACCGAAGATAAGGTGTCTTTGATGAAGGGAGATAAGTCTTCTGAATCTAATCCTACCCATGAAAAATGACCATGGACGCTTAAAAGTTTTCTTGCAATTTCATAGCTTGTCAAGCAAAAATTTCAATTTCCTTAGGAAAAATTCATTTTCATGCTCAATTTCAAGATATTTAGCGATATGATAAGATCTCTGTGAATACAAGCATTCAATTTCATAAACTTTAACTTCAAATGCCTTATTCACAAGATCATACTAATCCCGACGGCCCGATCCATCAAGCTGTCGGCACATATTGTTGTTTGTCTGAATGTGCAGGATATTGCTCACCGTGGACATGGTCAACAAAGAGAGTTTTTCCTATAAACCCCGATAATAACCTGCGAAAAGGCTGGGGCATTTCTCCATTTCAAGAAATGGAAAGGATCTACAGCGGGACCAAGTTCCTCATCAAAAGAAGAGGGAGAGTTCTTGAAAGAAATCAAGGCGACATCAGCTGTCCCTCTACAAAAAGGGAAAAATCTTCAACAGAGTCCTTAACTCGGGAAGAACATATGCCCGATGACAAATAGATCTGGTGAAGGAAATCTGTATCATCAAACATGTCAAACTGCTCCAAGTCCTCATAAGTTGAGGCCTCTACACTGAAGTTCAAATCTAGGCAATGAAAGAACGGGCTACATTCTCCAGGACGTCAGCATCACCCTGGTCATCAGCCAAGCCAGAGCTAAACCAACAAGGTCGCAAGTAAAGAGCTGGCCCTTTCTCAAACTCAATGATCAGTCGTTGGCATAACCCCAGCGAAGCATCGGGGAATGATCCAGGGATGAAGACAATATATCAAATTCGATCCCCAATATCGGTCCTTTACCCAAATCCGATCCCCAATATCGATCCTTTAACCTAAATTTGGTCCCTGATATCGGTAAACCATCAAATCAACCCCGATCTCCAATTGGGTCGTCAGATCAACTCTGATCCATCCCCACCAGAGACGATATATGAAAGGGGAACATCCAAATCTGCTCTGCGAATGACAAATAGAGCCATATGGGATTTAGAGCTGAGAAGCCTATCAAAATTTGTGCCTAAAAAGAAACTCTAAATCACCTCAGAAAGGGTGAGGTATGGTTCTACATCAATTCAATTAAGCATATCCATCAACCTAGGATAAATTAAGATCATCATATCATGTCTGGTCTGCACATGTGTAACAAGCGCTACATCAGCGCACATCTCCATTAAAATATGAGGCATACATACCAGTAGAGTCAAATGCATACACATTAAATACACACACTAGATGAAAAAGTCTGCTATCGTTCGAGTAGGCATCGGGATAGTCTAATGATCAACCATTACCCCTACCATCAGGGTATGCACTGTTGCAAATTATCAGTGTAAGTTATCACCAGGATAGGCATCGGGGAGTACCCATTGAGGTAACTTAGCAAAAGAAGATATATCCCTAGCAGTGGAGTCTTCAGAAATGTATAAACGACATCAAAAAATATGCCCCGCGAAGAGTATCAGCAGATGCGAGAAACCATTGGGTTTAAACCAAGGTAGCACAAATAGACATCACTGACGATGTCTTCCCCAGCAAAAATATGGGAAACATTTCAGTTTATCTTCATTAAACAAGCATCAGCAACACCAATGGAACTCAGACCATTGGAGTCAACACCAGCAAAGACATTAGCAGCCCTGATGAAAGTCAACCGTTGAAATCAGCCCCAACACAGGCACCGGTAAAGGTAATGCGATGCGATGCGATTTGCGATGCGATTTTTGATGCAATATGCAAAGTGTGAAATGCGATTTGCCAAAACTTGATTTGCATTGTGATTTGCATCATTAATATCTTGTCATATTTCAAGTGCCTAGCATTCTTTATCCTGTTCATTCCATTACATTACATAAATATGATAAAGATGGGCATCTGTAGACACTCAAAATTTCATTTTCTTGTTACTAACACTGCAGGAGGGCAAAGCCGCCTTTTTAGCTCAATCCCGATCCTGATACCGGGCCTCCAATCCAAACTCGAGCTCCAATGTCGGTCCTTCAGCCTAAATTCAATCCCCAATATCGATAAACCTAAATTCGATCCCCAATGTCGGTCAGCTCTAGTCAAATCCGATCACCAATATCGATACTCTAGCCAACTTTGATAGTCAATCGAACTTTTAATCCAGTTCCGATCATCAATCGGACCATCAATCCAGCTCCAATCCTCAATCGAACCGTCAATCCAGCTCCGATCATTAATCGGACCGTCTATCTAACTCTGATCGTCAATCGGACCGTCAGATCATCCCCAATCTCAATATCGGGACATCGACTCAAACCTGGTCACCGATATTGGGACAAATACAGCATTAATCAACCATATCGGGATGTCAACGTTGCCCTGGCAGCAATTCAGAGGTACAAATTAGCCCCGACAGCAACCCGAGAAGTACAGGTCGGCCCTGGCATCAGTCCGGGAAGTCAGGTCGACATCAGACATAAACCTGAAGTATCACAACAACTCCAAAAGAAAACCTAGAAAAATCCCGTCAGCCACAGAGGCAACACTGGGGACAAATAGACTCGAATAGGATCCAAATCTTGGAAATAGCTCCCGGAAGTCAACCAGATGCCATGCCAACACCAAGGGCAACCTCGGGAGGGGCAAAATGGTCATTTTACCAAATCTCATCTGATTTGGTCAAACTCAAGCCTAATTGATGCTGCCAAGGTCAGAAATAACCATAACGATGATCCCGAGTGCAAACAACGCAAGACAACTCGACGGATAAACTGCTGGGAAACGAAGACCCAATTATGAACCCAAATTTAGGAACTTAAAAAGGGTTAAAACCAATGTCATTATGACACTCTCATTGAGGGCTTTTTGGAAAGCTATAGCATGCCTCAAACGGAGGCTCTGATCAAAAGTTATGAAGATACGAACCTAACATCGCATCGTCCGGAGTGCACGTACTTCGAGATAAGGGAGCCCAACACTACGGGCCCCACCAGGGGAGCTGTATCTCTATCTGCAGTTGCCCTAGGTAGAGCTAGGGCTCCTTGATCTATAAATAGAGGTGCACCCCCCTTCATTTTCAACAATTAAAAAACGCAGCGAAGCTCTGCTAGTTCGATTTTTTGACTTCTACACCTCTTCCAAACCCAAATATTTTCACTCTAACACATAGATATTCCCATATACTACCACATATCAGAAAATAACCGGTAGAGTTGGACGTATAGAGACTACGATTTGGCAAAAAGCCCGTATTACAGTCCATTGTAAGTATTTTTATGATCAGAAAGTCAATACTACTACTTTGCACTGTTTTCCACTTACACACGAAATTTCATCTTCTAAATAGGCCTGGAACTTAGTTCTGTGGCCGTTTTTGTCAAAATTTGGTACATTTCTGTACATAAACGCAATTATTTTCATTTCTACAACTCGGATTGATGATCCGTCAACTCCAGCAGATTCAATGTACTAGCACACACATTTTGGCAACTTCATCGGACTGAGTTATCTTCCCAGTCCGGGTTTGGCCCTTTTTTGTATATATTTAACTATTTATATACTAGCATTTCAATTTTGTCAAGCTCGGATGTCAAATCAGAGGTAGTTTACCGCTTTTATATATATTTACGCATATATAAGCAACTCTCACCATAACTGGTTCTCTCACCAGTATTGGTTGACTATATTTCTGTCAATATATATATATTTATATATTTTCAGTCTGGCCTGAATTATTTCGTGGCCATTTTACTGCTTTTGCATACTTTCCCATACTGGGTGCTGTCCCCAGTCACTGGGTGACTACTTTATGTCAATTTCAGTTTCAGTACGGGCACCGGTGTAAAAACCCATCGCCCTTTTTATTATTTTATATATATATATTTCATTTCTGTTTAGCCTGGTTAATTCGGTGGCTTTTATACAGTGTTTATAAATATATAAATTTTGATTCTAGTTCGGGCTTGCGAGTGAATACCCATCACCCTTTTACATCTTTTATATATATATATATATATATATATTGCTTTGCTCATTATATTCAATTACAGGTGTAAATATTCATTTGTATATGAATCTACACTAACATATCTGCGGGCGGACTAGATTTATCCAAATCTCGCTAATTCTAGCTTTCAACGGTACAAACAGGTCCCGACAGAACCTGAAAGCTATAATGGCTGAGATTTCTTTAAATCTAGTTATTTTTATAGTTTCAGCTTTGAAAGCAACCTCGCATCCCTTAGATCGCTATCTAGTGGGAACGAGACGATTTGGCCACGCGCAGCCAAGATTTACTGATGAATCCTTGGTTCTATTCGACGTGAGAATGTATATATATATATATATATATATATATATATATATCTATTTTTGTACAAATTTGAGTTGTGCAGGTTTTGGCTACTCATATGTGACCCTAGGAATCGTGGGATTCACGATCAAATCGATCGGGATCTGATTCCCATGATGGACAAACTCTAGTTTACAAATGTACCCTACCAGTTTTTCTGTAAAATGTACATACACAAACCTTAAAACGATTATCCGAATTTAAGGTCTCATCATAGTTACATGCCAATCATCGTGTTAGCGTCCCTCCGATGGTTTTCATACCTATGAGGAGATCGACACTTGTATATTCTGTGGTCAAGGATGCTTCGCAGCTCGACAGGTCATCATTCATATATAGCCTTAAAGCTATAAAGATAAAATTGGATGTGTCAACCGGTTTCAATTCCTATGTCATCGTAAGGGTTTGATAAACCAGCTTTCAAAACATCATTTTCAAATCAATCAAAAGAAAAACTCTTCAAAGAAAATCAAATTAAATGCTTTTGCAAATCAAATCAAAGACTAATTTTCAAATCAAATCAAACCCTTCGTATATAGGTTTAACGAAGCCTGTCAAAACTTTCAATCAATCAAACATAGGCCCAATTTTCAAATAGCATTCACTCACACATTCTAGTTTTAAGGAAAATATTAAAAATATGCGGTACCGTGTTTACACGGGAGTCGTGGGGTGCCTAACACCTTCCCCACACTTAACCAAGCCCCCGAATTCAAAACTCCGATTTCAAAGATCAAATTTTGACAGTGTCTAGCAATTGGGCCTCTTTTTCAAATCAAACTCGGTTGAGGTTGTACAACCATTTTCAAATCTACCAACTGGCAACTCTATTAAAATATTCGAATCGTCGACATAATACATGGTAGCCTCTTTCCTAAAAAATCCTTCAAAACTTTTTTCCTAAATAAAAGGAATAAGGGTAGAGAGAACTTAACTTAGGAAGATCGATTTGAGAAAACCCGGGTTACGAACCGACCCGTAGAGTTCTTAAATTTTCCAACATCGACAAGGTTGTGGGGCCCCCTATGGGTTTGGTTCTTCATTTAACCCACCCATTGACCCATTGGTTCGATCTATGGTTTTGGATCTTGGGTTGGCTTAAATTAAATTAACTTCTGGCCTCCCTTTGGGCTTGAATTATTATTTGATTGGGCCTTGAATTAATTTTCATTGGGCCTCCTAACCTTTCCCCTTTTTGGGCCTTTAGAAAGTCAAAGTCCATTAGTTAGATAACCCACCTTGACTTTGGTTGACTTTTGTTTACTTTTTGACTTTGACTTCTCCTATTTCTTTCGTATAATCTTCTTATTCTTTTCATATTATTTTTGTATTCTATTAGTATAATATTTCGTATTATACTCATATTATTCTTCGTATAATACTAGTATAATAATTCATATTATACTTGTATTCTTTCTTTTATAAAGTTTATATTATATTCGTTATATTTTAAAAATCCAATACACGGGCTAAAACTGCATTTCCCATTTTCTGAATCTTATTAGATATTTCATCTTTCATCAGAATTCTAACATTACGCATTTTCCGGAAACTCTAAAATATTTCTATTACAGTTCCTGATGAATAGTGTTTTTACATAAATTTCTCGAAAATTTTTTATTTTTCTCTTGGAAATTCATACTTTATAATTTATCCATATAGCCAAAATCTTAACATTATACAATCATCCTAGGTTATAACACGACCTTTAAACACATAACTCAGAATAATATTCATTAAAAATTTATTTAATCAATTAATATTCATAGACCCAAATTACAAGCTAAGTCAGATTTCTCAGTCATTACATTCTTCCCCCTTACAAGGATTCTGTTCGTAAAATCATGCTAAAATTACACAAACAGATGGGGATAATTTTCTTTCATCTTACTTTCGAGTTCCCACGTTGCTTTTGCGGCATTGTGGTTTTTCCATATCACTTTTATAGAAGGTATAACTTTATTCCTTAAAACTTGTTCTTTCCTATCAATAATTTGAATTGGAAGTTTTTCATAAGTTAAGGATTTTTCAACCTGAATCGGTTCATACTCTATTACGTGCTTATAGTCTAGTTTATAAGGTTGTAATACCAATACATGGAACACATTATGGATATGTTCTAACTCTGGAGGTAATGCTATTACATAAGCTACCTCTTCTACCCTCTTTAATACCTCAAACAGTCCAATAAACCTAGGACTTAGCTTTCTCTTCTTCCCAAAACGTATCTTTCCTTTCCAAGGAGATACCTTTAAAAACACGTACAAACCGACTTTAAACTCTCTTTTCTCACGATGATGGTCCGCATACTTTTTCTGTAGGTCTTGAGCCGTTACGAGTCGTGCACATATTAGCTTAACAATATATGATGTTTGTTGAACCATTTCTGGCCCCAAAATTTGTCTCTCTCCTACCTCATCCCAGCAAAGTGGCGTTCTGCACTTTCATCCGTATAATGCTTCGTATGATGCCATGCCTATACTAGCATGATAATTATTATTGTAAGTAAACTCCACTAACGGTAGATGATCATCCCAACTTCCTTTAAAATTCATAACACATGTCCTCTAACATCTGAATCATCCTTTCACTTTGTCCATTGGTTTGAGGATGATACATTGTGCTTAACCTTAGTTGCGTCCCCATTTGTTCTTGCAAGGTTCTCCAAAAAATCGAAGTAAAACACGGATCTCTGTCTAACACAATTGAAACTGGCATTCCATGCCTTGAAATGATTTCCTTAATGTATAACCTAGATAATCGTTCCAGGTTAAACCTAACTTTTATCGATAAAAAATGAGCCGATTTAGTCAAACGATCCACTACAACCCATTTAACATCGTACCCTTTAGGTGTAACTAGAAGTCCCACCACAAAATTTATTGTGATATGCTCCCATTTCTACTCAGGAATTTCTAATGACTGCAACAATCCACATGGTTTTTTGTGTTCAGCCTTGACTTTTTGACAAGTCAAGCACCTACTAACAGACTCCGCTATTTCCCTCTTCATGTTTGGCCTCCAGAAGTATAGTTTAAGGTCTTGATAAATCTTTGTACTATCAGGATGAATCGAGTCCCTCTAACTATGGGCCTCTTATAAAATCTCTTCTTTCAATTCTGCTACACACGAAACCCAAATTCCTCTTTCAAATCTTAGTAATCCCTCACTATCAAGTTTAAACTTAGTCTCCTCTCCCTTTGCAATTCTACCCTTCATTCTTTCACAATTTTCATCTTTAACTTGTGCCTCCTTTATTTTGTCAGCAAGCATCGATCGAACCTCTACTGCAAACAAATTTTCCGCTGATTTACATTGAAGTCTAATCTCTAACTCCATCCTAGACATCTCTGTTATTAACTCATTTTGAGTCGTTAACATCGACAGCTTTTCCAGACCCTTCCTACACAAGGCATCAACCACTATATTTGCTTTCCCCGGATGATATAAAATTTCACAATCGTAATCCTTTATTAATTCTAACCATATCCTTTGTCTCATATTCAACTCCTTCTGTGTGAAGATATATTTTAGACTTTTGTGGTCCGTGTATATCTCACATTTTTGCCCATACCTTAAGGGCAAATACTAATGCTTCTAACTCAAGGTCATGAGTAGGATAACCTTTCTCATTATCTTTCAATTGTCGTGATGCGTACACAATAACTTTGCCATGTTGCATGAGTACACAACCAAGTCCTCTATGAGAAGCATCTCTATAAACTACAAAATTTCTTGTATCATCTGGTAGTGATAACACAGATGCCTCACTCAATCTCTTCATCTGCTCCTGAAAACTATCTTCACACTTCTCTATCCATATAAACTTCACCGTCTTCCTTGTCAAATTTGTTAACGAAGTAACTATCTTAGAAAACTCTTGTATAAATCTTCGATAGTAACCCGCTAACCCTAAAAAACTACGCATTTCTGTCGGTTTCTTCAGTTGTTCCCAATTCATCACTGCTTCAACTTTCGCTAGAGCCACTGATATTCCTTCCTTATCAATTATGTGCCCTAAAAACATCACTCTCTCTAGCCAAGACTCACATTTTGTGAACTTAGCATACAATTTCTCCTTCCTTAGTGTTTCCAACACTATTCTTAAGTGTTCATCGTGATCTTCTAACATCTTAGAATAAACTAGAATATCATCTATGAACACTACAACGAACTTATCCAAGTATGGCTTGAACACTTTGTTCATCATATCCATGAATGCGTTAGCGCATTGGTTAACCTGAACGCCATTACAAGAATTTCATAATGGCCATAAAGAGTCCTGAACGCCGTCTTAGGTACATCTTCTTTCCTCACCTTCAGCTGGTGATATCGCGTTCACAAATCTATCTAAGAAAAGTACTTCGCCCCTTTCAACTGATCAAAAAGATCATCGATTCGAGGCAATGGGTACTTATTCTTAATCTTTATTTTGTTCAACTCTCTATAGTCGATACAAAATATTAACGATCCGTCCTTTTTCTTCACAAACAATACCGGCGTTCCCCACGGAGACATACTCGGTTGAATATATTTTCTATCTAACAGTTCTTGTAATTGAATCATTAAATCCTTCATTTCTACTAGCGTCATACGATATGGTGCCCTAGAAACTGGTGTCATTCCTGACATAACATCTATAATAAACTCTATATCCCTATTCAGCAGAAGACCTAGCAGCTCATAAGGAAATACATCCACAAACTCTTTTACAATAGGTATCTGGTCCATCACTACTCCAACTTGCTGGGTATCAACAACGTGGTACAGATATCCTACACATCCCTTCCTTAATAACTTCATTGTTTGTGTCATTATTAGACAACAAGAACATCCTGACGACTTACTACCATAAAATACTACCTTAGACTGCTTTAACGTTCGTAAACTTATAGTCTTCTTTTGACAATCGATCATTGCCCTGTTATTAGACAACCAATCCATCCCCAGTATTACGTCGAATTCCCCCAATTTAAATGAAATTAGATCTATTGGTAACCTTTGTCCTCTTATCTCTACATTATAATTCTTGTGAATATGATCAACGAGAACTAATTCCTTATTCGCTTTTAGAGGAATCTCTAACTTCTCGGGAAGGGAACCTAAACGTCTAGTAAATTCACATGATACAAAGGAACAGGTTGCACCCGAATCAAACAACACATACGCGTTAACATTATTAATTGGGATTATACCTGAGAATACATTTTCTGATGCCTCTACATCTTGAACGGTCATATTAAAAGTCAGCGATGTAGGTATACTAGGTGGAGCTAGACTAGTAATTGTCAGCTTACCACTGCTAACTCCTTTATTACCCTATATTCCCTTCTTCGGGCAACTCCTTGCCATATGATAAGTTGAACCACAAATAAAACAATCGTGGTTCTTCTTTGGGTTGGGACAGTTAGGAACGATATGCCCTTCCTGGCCGAAGTTGTAACACACTGCCTTTCCTTTGAGACAGACTCCCAAATGAGCCTTCCCACAATTCTTACAAACCTCGACCCTCCTCTTCGAGTCTCTTTGTTTCGCTCCAGTATTCCCAGAGTTATTCTGTTGTCCAACTCTTTCGCTGGCACCTTCTGTTTTGACTCCTACGTCCGTCTTATTCTTGATCTTCTTATCTTTGTGATATTGTCTTAAAGCCTCACTACCCCCTTCAGCTATAATAGCCTTCCCTAGAATTGTCCCAAAAAAGTTGCTTTGGAACACAAAAATTCTGCTATAGAGCCAGGGCTTCAGTCCCTGCTCAAACCTTCAAGCCTTTCTCTTCTCAGTATCCACCTAATGTCGAGCGAACCTCGCCAGTTCATTGAACTTGGAAACATATTGGGGAACAGTCAATTCCCCCTATTTCAACTCTAGAAACCGTACTTCTATACGGCTCTGCATACTTGCTGGGAAGTAGTTATTAAAGAAAATCTCCTCGAACCTACTCCACGTAATAGCTCCATCACCAGCTCTATTCTGGTTCACTTCCCAGCAGAAATTAGCCTCTCCCTCCAGCATATAGGTAGCAAAAGAGGTCTTTTGCTCCTACCCTACCCTTGCAATTATGAATGCCTTTTCAATTTCCTTGACCCAAGATTGGGCCTCTATGGGATCTGTAGTCCACTTAAATTCATGCGGACCTATGCTCTTAATATCTTTAAAATTGGTAACACGTCTATGTGACAACCCGAAAAATCGGATTGTCAAGAAAATTAAGTTTAAAGAATTATTAATTAATAAAATAGATTTTTATTAATTATAGATTCTATGTTATGTGTTTATTAATCGTTCTATGACCTAGGATGGCTATAAAATGAGAGTATTCTGGCTACAAGCTAGAATGAACGAGTAAGAACTTTCAAGAAGAAAATAAAAAAATTTCGGAAACAAAAATATTTTCGAGAAAAAGACTAAATAAGCACTATTCACCATACGAAACCTAGGGGTTAGGGTTTGAATAACCTAAGCCTTTATGAGAGATCGAGATGTCGGAATGACATTCTGTTTGAAGATTTGACGGTAATATGCCATGAAAAGTTATGTTAGCCGATAAAAAATTTTCTCAAAAAATGTACAGAAATCGGACGAAATAAAAACGACGAAAAGTACTGTTATATACTTTTCATTCGTTTAACTATGTTTTGGGAAAACGTGACAGAAAAAACTATTCATCAAAAAGTCTTTTTTAGTTTTTCAAATTTTCGAAGAACGCATAAAAGTTAATCAGTAGAGAAAAGGAGGAATATCTAAAAATATTTAGATTCCGAGAACGCAGTTTTTCAAACTGTCGGACAAATTTCGAATGACGGAACCTTGAAGCTTCCAAGATAAGCTTCATGAATAGTAAGGCGGTTTGGTTAAGGAGGTGTGAATAGTGATTTTGGGCCAACATAACTAATTTTTCCCCTAACCTTGCAAAGCTTATAAAAGAGAAGCTTAAGCTCATTTGTTGGTTAATCAAAAATTCACCAACACTTAGAGAGAGAGAGAGAGAGAGGAATTTTGGATGGGAGAGAAAGAGGAAAAGCTAGCTCAAGTACAAGCTTTGTTCAAAGGAAAAAGATTAAAGGAGAAATGTAACCCTAAAAACCTACTTTAATACATTTTTCTTTAAAGTTAAATATGTATAAAACATATAACTTAAGAACATGGAAGAATAAGTTGTTAAGAATGATTTTCATATGGTTAAAATCATGATAAAATGAAGTAAGAAGAAATTGAAATTTAGTTATAAAAACTTCTTAAAAGCTTCCATAGGAACTATGATTTTCTTGATGAATTTGAACGATCCGAATGAATCATATGAACGATTCAGTGAAATAAGTAAGGATTGGTGTTTTATAACACTTTTAATCCATGAAAAAGTAAAATCGTAATCAAAATATCGATTAAAAACGAAGAACGAACGAAGAACATGATAAACGAATGAAGAACACGGTAAGAACGTTGTTGATGGACAAATTTAAAACCATCAAATTAGAACTTGTTGTTGACGGATAAGTTTAAAACCATCATATATATATATATATATATATATATATATTTGTGGTATATGCTTGGTTAGGAATGATAGAAATATTCATGAAGAACGGATTGAAATTAGCATATAACGAAGTTATAACAAAATTTTGTAAAAGACGAACTAAATGTGAGTCGTGGACTCAAGAACAAACGAATTTTGGGTTCGGATGAACGAGTTATGGACAAACAAAAATTTAACGCAAAGTTGAAAATCTTAGTAAGGAAAGACTTTCAAGTCAAGATTAAGGCCTGTTAGAGACTTGAGAAAGTTATTTTATCACAGGGAATTTGTAAAGGGTGTTGCAAGCTTTCCAACGCCTTAAGAACAGATTAATTCCGAGTTTGAACGAAGAAGTTATGAGATATCAAAGTAGGCATCTCAAACATGTTTAAGATTTAGAAAAAAAATTAAGTTTTAAGATTGGCATCGCAGCGCCACCCAACAAAGGGAATGGGGCACTGCAGCCCCAGGTCCGGGGCTCAGCTACTGCAAAGGGGCTCCGAAGTGCTGGATTTAAAGGGGAGAGTGGCGCCGCAACGCCTTTAACACGAAAAATTTTGACTAGAGATTTTTATTGTCCAACATTTTGGATGGTAATTAAGGGGAGAGCATGAATACAATATTCATGAAAAGAAATATCTTGAATGATGAGTAAAAGCTTGAGTTTGACGATTAAACGTTGAATAAAGGTTATAAAACGACGAACGAAAAATACGTAACCGATATCTGGGGATCGTATTCGCATTAAAACGAACGTGTGGGATTGCTATGTTTGTAATTCCTTGGACGTTGAATGACGACGGTGACTTATAACATTTCGTTGTTATAAGGCCGTAATGAAAGTTAGATATAAAGAATTTAAGCGCTGTAAACGCGAAGTAACTGCGATAGACGATCGGTCTTAGCATACAACGAACCGTATAACATAGACATTATGTGATGACGATGAACGTGATGTTCATAAAAATGATCAATAATGAGAGTGATTAAAACCTTAAGTAAAGGTTGAATGGAGGTTTAAAAGACGAACAACGTGAACACAGAGTACGTAAAAGATATTCGTGAATCGTATTCGTGTTGGATGAACGTCTCGGGTTTACATATGTTGTAATACCTGAAAGTAGTATGCATACAAGCCAATCATTTGTGACGATAAAGCATATACTTTGAGACAATCTTATTTATTTATTAATAAAAGTGTTAATCAATTAAAGGCATTTAATTTATCTATATGGTGTTGTTTTTATAATATGTGATAAACCCATAGTTTTAAGCAATGCTTTTGGAATCATGATGATGATCATGCTAATTAGATCTAAATTCTTAGATAACTTAAAACTAAAATAGTTCCCAATCATTGGATTACTAAAAAGGGAATTAGTGAATCAAGATAGATTGCTACATACGTTGACTTGCTCATTGGATAAGGATGATTGATCCCATAATTATTTGTGTGGAGACACTAAAGCAAATATGTAGGTGCTTATTGGAGAATAAGTTCACTGAACGTGGCTCGCTAAGGAATACCTAATGGAGTTTTACTTGCCTATCAATAGGAATTCCTTAAGTGATAGTAGTACAAATAATCCTTAGACTTGAGATCATCATAGTATCTTGTGTATAATGAGTTATACTTTGACATGCCCCTTAAGACCCTAAGGGTATATCAAAGGGTATGATTGGGTATAATGATTTATGTATGAAGATAATGAATGATCAATAAAGGATCTACCACTTCTAGTAAAAGAAGAGAATGTCCTTTGTGATTCGATAAATGACAACCCAGTAGTCCTTGGCCAAGGCAGAATGAAATTTAAAAGTAGTTTCTAATTTGCATTATTTGGTGTTGTTCATTTTAGAATCGAAATACATATAATTAAATAAAATAAGACTTGATAGTAAATCCATGTCTTATATTTAATTGGGACATTGTATGGTGAAAGGAATGAATTGTACGGTAACTATTTACTCACATGTTCTTTTTTGATTAATGTTGAAATCTATATTATCTGGAAAGCCGTTTATTGCTAGAACGGCTTACCCTTATTGTAGAATAAATGTTATTTATTTAAATAAATTATAAATTTAATTTATTTATTTAAATAAGATTAGAATTGTTTTAGTTGATTTATTCACAACCAATTTAATATGGAGAACCTAAAAGGTCACACCATAAAAGGAAGAATATTTATTAAAGAAGCTAATGGCATAATCATAATAATAAGTTAAGTATGTTTAATTTAATCTATGGTGATAGAATAAATTAAATAGCTTAATGTTTATTATTTAATATTTTAGAAGTATTAAATATAAATTAATAAGAGGAGTCTTATTATTATTATTACTATTATTATTATTTAATTTCTAAAGGAGTTTGAGAATTAATTAATAAGATACTCTCTCTCTTTCCCATATATTCCTATTAAGATTAGGAGGCTAATTAATTAAAAGAGTTTAATTATTCCTAATAGGATTGGGAAGCCTAATTAATTAAAAGGTTTAATTAATTAATATGAAACCTTATTCCTAAAAGGTTTAGGAGGGTTGCCTACATCTATAAATAAAAAAGTCTTATTATGGAACAAGGTTGGACATTACACTATTTCAATAGTTGGGAGAGTATACACATTCTATAGAGATAGAATTAGGGTTAGCCAAACACCCATCTTCTTAGTTCATCTCCTTCCTTGGTGGATCACCTTTAGAGGCCAAACACTTGGGTGGCTTGCATTGATCAAAGGAAAGGAACCAATCTCGTAGACTAAAATTGGAGGAGAACTCGTACCTGTGGAAGCTCGATCTACAAGGGTATAATTGTGACACCCAAATTTGAGTACTTCGTTTCCACATGATTTGGTATTCACTTTCTATTTATAACATATCTTTACCCAATATATCTCAAAATGAATTACAACCTTAATTCAAAATAATAAAATCTCCCTTAAAACAAGGGTTACAACCTTCTCAAAACTCAATCCCAGGGTTACTCTAACCTTGACATAAATAATAAAGTGCGGAATAAAAACATGACATAAAATTATTACAATCATTTCAAAATAATTAAACAAATCTTCACTTGTTCATCTTTTCCTTGCCTTTACTCGTAGACGGGGCATCAACGTTATCAACTTTAACTGCAATTGTTATTTAATGCAAGAGTGAGCAAACAACAGCTCACTGGAGTTTAACAATAATAAATACATGAAAGAATATCCTTACAAAGATCTGAATAACTTAGCTTACTTCAACAATAAAGAATTGAATAATAATTCTCTATCAATATCAACATTCGAATATAGAATTTATCTGAGGGTCATAAGACCTTTGAACTCTTCTTGTCCTAGGTTATAAATATTTCTATTTAAACCTTTAACAGTCAATAAGACTATGGACCTCAACTCGTACTTAGGGGGACCAGCCCTTTGTACCATGTATTGTGCACAAATATCTTAACGCTATGCGTACTAACCTCCCCTAATAATTAGGGTTGTTCAACTCAGTAATTTGAATTCAAGTCCGCACCAAAGAAAGTTTAGTTTGGATAAGCTTACAATGGTAATTTAGAATTCACGTTCATCAACTAAGGATTAGTTGAAACGACTTTCAATAATTCATAAATAAAAGAATTATGAACTAACATATGCTTTAGAAGTAAACTTAAAGCATTTAAAATAATAAACTGGATCATACTTCAACAATAAATCAAGATCTCTTCGGTTAAGTAAATAATTGTCCAGTACAAAAATGAAAAAGGACTTTCTCAACAATGAAAATATGAACATCAAAGAACTTGCGTAAAAATAGCGAGTTTAGGGTTTAGAAGACTTGCCTTAAGCGCAAGCTACTTAACACAATTCACGTACTTTAATACTTCCTACACATGTATATTAAGTCACAAAAACCTATATTAGTTAACACATAACTAATTCACATAAGTGGTTAACCCTCATGGTTAACTCACTCTAATTAAATAAATAACCAACTATCACATAATTAATTACATCACACACATACTCACATAATTAAATTAATTATGTATTTTAGCTAAATTACAATTAAAAATTTTTAATTTAAACACTTAATCTAATTATAATTACTCAATTATAATTACCTCTTAAATTATCAAAATTTCATAATTAATAGTTAATTAAACTATATCATGCATTATAATTACACAATTTATAATTAATCATGTATTTATCGATTATAATTTATAATAATCATGCATTTATTAAATTATAATTACATAAATTGTAATTTAAATTAACATCTAATTGATTAAAATAAATCAACTACTACTCATTATAATTTAACAAAATTATACTTTAAATTAAACACTTACTCTTAATTATAATTAATCAAATTAAGTAACTCATTTTACTATCAAACAATCATAATTTAATTAAAGTTTTCAAAATTCTTTTCTATAATTATGAAATTGTCCAACTCATACTAGCAACATGTTATAGCCACTGAATTCATGCTCATTATCATAACCAATTATCATAAGTTATCAAATAAAACTGCACAAGTAAGCAAAACTCATTGCCCAACCACTGTGCCCGGCGCAGCTGCGCAGGGAAGAAATCTGGGATCGGCCAGTGGCGCAGCTACGTTGCTCCTGACCTTGCTGTCGGCGCAGCTGCGCAGCAGCTCGGCCAGACGCAGACAGCCACGACTCTCTGTTTAACCGAAAAACCCAAACAAGCCAACAACGCCAAAAATACAGTACTATAGACTCTGTAAAAATATATATACGCTATTACACATATATAAAGCATGCTTCCAAAACACAAAATCATTTAAACAATGATAATCACAAGTTTTGAAAATCCATTTTGGCCATTTTCATGAAAACTCATATTTTCTCAAAATAATCTACTGTAACTATTTTTCTCCATTAATTCGAATTTATATACATGCATTATATACAAGTTGAAGTTAGCATCAAGTAATTACCTAATAAGCATATTAACATATATTAATTTCATCAATTTCTCAATTAAAATTATCCAAACTCATGAAATTCCATATGAACTCATATAAACATGATTTTTTTGTTAAAATATATTTCTACAGTAATTTGATTTCTAAAAATCATTGATAACCATATAATTCACCATGAACAACACCACCTATATATATATCATCCATGTTTATACAATTACATAAAAACTCAATTTTCAGAGAGAATAAAACATGAAACTTAAACTCGAGTTCTGAAAATATGAAAGTAGAGATTATGGATTACCTTTCGGTGATAGGAGAAGAAAACAAAGATTAACTCTAGCCTTCACAAGCTTCTTCTTCCTTCTCTTCTTCTCCAACTCTTCTCTGCCCTTTTCTTTCTTCTTAGCTCTTAGTTTAGACTTAGGATTAATCTAACGTAGTATAGAACTAACGTAATATAATATAATACGCGTATTAACTAATACTAATTAGCCTAATTAATTTAGCAGTTACATAAGTTTCAAAATTCAAAAAGCCTTAAGGCTTTGTTTGGCCAAAACAACATTATTTTTAAAAACAAATTATTATTACTAAGGCCATGTTTGGTAAAATAGATTTAAAACAAATGCAAAGCCTGGTTTATTTAAACTCATTTAAAATCATTTTTCTTTTATTTTAATAAATCATTTTAACACATACTTAAATGTCACATTTTAATTAATTAAACATTAATCATCTAATTTAAGCAATTAAAATCTAACATCAATTAATCACATAAAATTACCATATAATTATAATTACTCGCTAATTATAATCCATGTAACAGTTCATCACATAATTCCTCTAATTCAATTAAATTAGAACTATAATATAAAATTAATATACATTAATTAAATAAATATTACACATTCATTTAATTAATATATAACACTTAATTTAATCACTCCATAAATCACATAATTTATTTATTTAACTCAATAAATAAATCACATAAAATATTTATTTAACTCAATAAATATTTAAAATTATTATATAAAATCACAATCGTTACAATCTTCCCTCCTTAAAAGGATTCTGTCCCTAGAATCACACATAAAAATTTCTCGTCTATTACATTCTTCCCTCCTTAAAAGGATTCTGTCCCCAGAATCAGTATATAAGGGGTTACACACAACTAAGCAAATAAATGTGGATAAGATTTCATCATAACATCTTCAAGTTCTCACGTAGCTTCTTCAGCACTGTGGTTCCTCCAGATTACCTTAACAGAAGGTATCACTTTATTCCTAAGTACTTGTTCCTTTCTATCAACTATTTGAACAGGCACTTCTTCATATGTTAAGTCCTTATCAAATTGCAAAGGTTCATACTTTATCACATGTTTATAATCGTGCTTGTAAGGTCTGAACACAGAAATATAAAAGACATTATGTATATTCTCGAGCTCTAGAGGTAATGCAATCTCGTAAGCTACCTCGCCCACCTTTCGTAATACCTCAAAAGGTCCAATAAATCTGGGACTCAGCTTTTCCTTCTTACCAAATCTAATCTTCCCCTTCCAGGGAGATACTTTCAGGAACACGAAACTTTCTGATAAGAATTCTCGGTTTTGTCAATGAAGATCGGCATACTTCTTTTGTTTGTCTTGAGCAGCAATTAATCTCGTTCTGATCAGCTTCACAATTTCAGAGGTTTGTTGTACCAATTCTGGTCCCAATAATTGACGTTCACTGACTTCATCCCAGCACAAAGGAGTTCTGCATTTTCTGCCGTATAATGCTTCCTAAGGCGGCATGCCAATACTCCCATAATAACTATTGTTGTAGGCGAACTCCACCAACGGTAGATGATCCTCCTAGCTTCCTTTGAAGTTCATCACACAAGCTCTCAGCATATCCTCTAGCGTCTGAATCGTTCTCTCACTTTGTCCATCAGTCTGAGGATGATACGCTGTACTCATTCGCAATTGCATTCCCAGACATTCTTGCAAATGCTTCCAGAAATTTGACGTAAAACTTGGATCTCTGTCGGACACAATCGACACCGGAACACCATGTCGAGAAATAATTTCCTCCACGTATAGCTTCGCTAGCTTATCCAGGTTGTACTTAACCCTGATCGGCAGAAAGTGGGCTGACTTCGTCAGTCGACCCACTATAACCCATATCGCATCAAATCCCTTCTGAGTTGCTGGAAGACCTACCATGAAATCCATCGTGATGTGCTCCCACTTCCACTCTGGGATTTCTAATGGTTGTAGCAAACCACTAGGTCTCTGGTGTTCTGCTTTGACTTTCTGACACATTAAGCATTTCACAACACATTCAGCCACATCTCTCTTCATATTCGGCCACCAGAAATGATGCCTGAGATCCTGGTACATCTTCGTACTCCCGGGGTGAATAGAATATCTAGAACTATGAGCTTCACTCAGAATCTCCTCTTTAACCTCAGGTACTGGTGGTACCCAGATTCTACCTTCAAATCGTAATAGACTTTTTTCCGAATCTTCTCACATTCTTCATCGTGAAGTTGTGCTTCTTTCACTTTGTCTACTATAGTAGAACCAGTGGTTACTTGAAACAACATCTCATCCGATTCCTTTGGAAACTTCACCTCCAACTCCAATCTAGCCATCTGTTCTATTAACCGATTCTGATCAGTTAACACGTTCAACTTCTCCCGACCTTTCCTGCTCAAAGCGTCGGCGACAACGTTAGCTTTACCCGGATGGTAAAGTATCTCGCAATCGTAGTCTTTAATCAGTTCCAACCATCTTCTTTGGCGTATGTTCAAATCCTTCTGGGTAAATATATACTTTAGACTCTTGTGATCTGTGTATATTTTACACTTTTCTCCATATAAGTAGTGCCTCCAAATCTTTAGGGCAAACACTACTGTCGCCAATTCTAGATCATGGGTCGGATACCCCTTCTCATAATCTTTTAGCTGACGTGACGCATAGGCAATGACTTTGCTGCTCTGCATCAACACAGCCTAATCCATTATGTGAGGCATCGCTATATACTACGAAATTCCCCGAACTATTCGGTAAAGACAATACAGGCGCAGTACTCAACCTCTTTTTCAGCTCTTGAAAACTCTCCTCACACTTATCTGTCCAAACAAACTTAACTATTTTACGAGTCAAATTCGTCAACGGGGTTGCGATTATAGAAAAGTCTTGGATTAATCTACGGTAATAACCTGCCAATCCCTAAGAAACTCCTCGCTTCAGATGGCGTCTTCGGCTGTTCACAGTTCATAACAGCTTCAACCTTCGACGGATCTACCGAAATACCATCCTTGTCAATCACGTGGCCAAGAAATTGCACACGCTCCAACCAAAATTCGCACTTCAAGAATTTAGCGTAAAGCTTCTCTCGTCTCAGAGCTTCTAAGGTTAGTCGTAAGTGTTCAGCATGCTCCTCCTCGGTCTTGGAATAAACCAGGATGTCATCTATGAACACTACCACGAACCTATCCAGAAATGGCTTGAACACCCTGTTCATTAGGTCCATAAATACAGCTGGGGCATTTGTGAGACCAAATGACATCACCAAGAACTCGTAATGACCATATCGAGTCCTAAAAGCCGTTTTCGGTATATCTTCCTTCCTCACCTTCAATTGATGCTACCCGCTTCTCAAATCAATTTTTGAGAAGTACCTCGCACCCTTCACTTGATCAAACAAGTCATCGATCCTAGGTAAAGGATACCTATTCTTGATCGTAACTTTATTCAACTCCTTATAATTAATGCAAAGACGCATCAATCCATCTTTCTTCTTAACAAACAAAATAGGCGCTCCCCACGGCGAAACACTCGGTTGGATATACTTCTTGTCTAGTAATTCTTGCAGTTAAACCATCAGTTCCTTCATCTCGACAGGAGCCATTCTGTACGGAGCCTTTAAAATTGGAGTAGTTCCCAGGCGCTAAATCGATCACAAACTCTGTCTCCCTATCTGGCGGAAGTCCTAGGTAAATCGTTTGGAAAAATGTCCACAAACACCTTAACTACCGATATCTCCTCCACCTTCGAGCTTTCCTTACGCGTATCTACTATGTAGGCTAGGTATCCCACACAACCTTGCATCAGAAGTTTCTTGGCTTGCATAATCGTCAGACAACTCGCTTATTTAGGCGATTTGCTACCATAGAACGCTAACTTAGATGGAGTCGTAAGGTTTACCGACTTCTTCTGACAGTCGATTATCGCCCCATGGTTGAATAACCAATCCATACCCAGTATGACGTCGAATTCCCCAAGTTATATCGGAATCAAATCTACTCTAAGCTCCTGACCCTTAATGTCCAGTCTACAGTTCTTATAAACACACCTAACAGGAATAACTTCACTATTCACAATCTCTATGTTCAAGGGGTAAACTAACTCTTCTACAGGTAAGTCTAGGGTTTTAGCAAAATCATCAGATATGAATGAACAAGTAGCACCCAAATCAAATAATACATATGCATTTATACTATTGACCGAAATAATACCTGACACCACGTTTTTTGATTGCACAGCATCCTACACCGTCATATTGAATGTCCGTGCAGTGGGTCGAACAGCTTGCAATGGTGCAGTGATAGTCACGGAACTGCCGCTTCTATTCCCTCTGCTCCCTGTTGACCCTGCTGTCAGCTTTTTAGGGCAGTTGCAAGCTATGTGATCCTTGGATCCACATGTAAAGCAAGCTCCCTTCTTCGAGTTTGGGCAATTAGGCGCGATGTGGTCTTCCTGACCACAGTTGAAGCACACCCGCTTCCCCTTCATGCACATGCTAGTGTGATTCTTACCGCATGTAGCACATGCTTCGAACTTCCTCTTCAGCTGGCTTCCTTGCTGATTCCCAGCAGAGGTGTTGTCATTCCATTTCCTCTTCTGGTTCACAGTGCTGCTACCCCCAGACTTGGTTTCTACCTCATTCTTCTTCTTCTTATCTTGGTTGAACTTCGTCACTGCTTCGCTTCCTCCCTCAGCAAGTATGGCCTTCTCTAGCACAGCCGCAAAGGTGTTCAGTTGGAACATGGAAACCTTGCTGTAGAGCCAGGGCTTTAGTCCCCGCTCAAACCTTTTTGCCTTTCTAGCGTCAGTGCTGACCTGGTGAGTAGCGAACCTGGCCAACTAATTGAACTTAACGGCATACTCGGACACCGTCATCCCTCCTTGCTTAAGTTCTAGGAATTGGACCTCCATCTGGTCCTGGGAACTCACTGGAAAGTACATCTCGTAGAACATTTTCTTGAAACATTCCCACGTGATGACTCCCTCTCCCTCTCGGGTCTTGTTATCCTGCCACCAAAAACTAGCATCCGACTTTAACATAAAAGCCGCGAATGCTGTCTTCTGGTCTTCCCCTACCCTAGCCATGTCAAACACCTTTTCCATTTCCATAACCCATGTCTGAGCCTCGATAGGGTTAGTCGATCCTTTGAATTCAGGCAGTCCTACTGCCTTGAATTCTTTGAACGTTGTTCCCTGTACTTGGGGCTGATTCGCAAGAGCTCCGGTCAACAGGTTCACCAACTGCTGAATCGAGTTGGGATTCGTCCCATCTTTATTGTTGTTCGTCGAACCCTCGGGGTTTTGACGTGTTATTCTTCTTCTAGGAGGCATTTTTTGTTAAAAAAATATTATTATTAGACCCTTTATTCAATTTTTAAATATTCAAATTCATACTTAAACGTTCTAAACAATTCAGTTCACATAGAACACCAAGCACGTCAATAAACTTCTTTTATCCATTAGTCGTAGTTTTAAAAACATCAATCCGATAGCATTTCTGCCATTTACATCATCCTTCCTGAACTGGAAAAGTTGCAGAATTATATTATTAACTTATCCCATTCTTATTTCAAATTATGGGATTTACTTTATTTACTACAAAAAGCAACACATAAACAAAAGCTTTACTACTACTACTACTATTGCTACTGCTACTGCCTAGGCATATTAATACGTCGCATAGCCTCTCTGCATTCCTCTTCCATTACCCGAAACGCCGTTCTTCGGTCCACCACATACCATGGTAAATCTTGGAACTGAGCTGGGTAGTAGAAAACACGGTCCTGAGCTCTTTCTATCGCTGTATGGAAGGCATATTCTGTTTCCCTCAGCTTGGCCCTCTTGGCTTCAGCTTCACCTTCAGCTCAATCGGCTCGTTGATTAGCTCTCAAGCTTGACTCTTCAGCTCTGGTACGCTTCCTCGACTCCTCCTGGATATCTTGCTTCAGCTTTGCCAGTTCAAATCGAGCAGCATCTCTATCCACCTCCATATGTATCAGGTTCCACTGTGCATCTCCTAGGTCACTTGCCATTTCTTCGATCGTCTCGTCCTGCTGCTGGATGGTTTCTTCGAGATCTCCTACTCATCCATGAAGCTCCACATTGCTATCGTAGACTGCCTCGTACATCTCAGCACTAGTAGAGTGAGGTGGGAATTCCTCTTCGGGATCCTCTTCCTCCTCTTCCTCCTCTTCAGACTCGCCCTCGTCCTCTTCTTCTGGAATAGGTGTCAGCTCACGCTCCCGACCAGCTATGGTGATCGCT
This sequence comes from Panax stipuleanatus, assembly GCA_020205555.1. Lineage (NCBI taxonomy): Eukaryota > Viridiplantae > Streptophyta > Magnoliopsida > Apiales > Araliaceae > Panax > Panax stipuleanatus. The sequence goes on along the minus strand of CM035122.1, from coordinate 90,448,078 downwards.
AGAGATGGCTCTCTCCTAACCAGCTGCTCCCAGACAACATGAATGTCACGGGGCTCCTCCTCTCTAGTCACCTGAGGCACATCCTCTCTAGCCTGACTAGGTTCTCCAACGTTCGACATCCTGACAAAAATTTTAAAGTTCATTATTACGTGACATCGAATCGACACTCTTCGAATACAATAATGTAAACACATAGCACATAAGGTAGTTTATTATCTTTTACCTATCACACCTATCTTTTCGATCTTACCATAAGGCTACAACCTAAGGTTTTTCCCCACCTAAGGTTTCATAACCTACGGCTTTGATACCAACCTGTGACACCCCCAAATTCGGGTACTTCGTTTTCACAAGATTTGGTGTTCACTTTCTATCTATAACATACCTTTACCCAATATATCTCAAAATGAATTACAACCTTAATTCAAAATAATAAAATCTCCCTTAAAACAAGGGTTACAACCTTCTCAAAACTCAATCCCAGGGTTACTCTAACCTTGACATAAACAATAAAGTGCGGAATAAAAACATGACATAAAATTATTACAATCATTTCAAAATAATTAAACAAATCTTCACTTGTTCATCTTTCCCTTGCCTTTACTCGTAGACGGGGCATCAACGTTATCAATTTTAACTGCAATTGTTATTTAATGCAAGAGTGAGCAAACAACAGCTCACTGGAGTTTAACAATAATAAATACATGAAAGAATATCTTTACAAAGATCTGAGTAACTTAGCTTACTTCAACAAAAAAGAATTGAATAATAATTCTCTATCAATATCAAAATTCGAATATAGAATTTATATGAGGGTCATAAGACCTTTGAACTCTTCTTGTCCTAGGTTATAAATATTTCTATTTAAACCTTTAACAGTCAATAAGACTATAGACCTCAACTCGTACTTATGGGGATCAGCCCTTTGTACCATGTATTGTGCATAAACATCTTAACTGCTATGCGTACTAACCTCGCCTAATAATTAGGGTTGTTCAACTCAGTACTTTGAATTCAAGTCCGCACCAAAGAAAGTTTGGTTTGGATAAGTGATAAGGATGAAATATGTTATATTTTATTTTCTTAATACTTAATCTTTTATATTTATTTTGTACTTAAATATATTCATTTTGCTTATATTTGTTATTTTAGGTACAATTAAACCAAGTGAACGAAATGGGCTTAGCAGTTGACAAAAGAAAGGAATTACAAGGGAAGTAAATTGAAGTGGGCCACGTCATGCAAAGAAACAAGCAGCTCACGTTCCTTCTCTTAGCAGGTCACGGATTCCAGAGTAGCATTATGGTAATTGAATTATAATTAGCATATATGTTCACATGGGCCCACGGTTTCAAGCAATTAAATGAATGCTACTTAAGCACCTCACGAATTGAAATAAGCTTGCAAAGGATTCCTAGCTTCTAAAGGAATGGCCCACGGTTGCCTTAGTAATTAAAGGAGTAGCTTAAGTCCACTTAATAAGTGGGGAGCCCACGAAATGAGTAGCATGCATAGAATAGCAGCTCACGGTTTGGGAAAATGAAATCAGCAACTTGCTTGTGATTGGGCCACGAAATTGGAGCAACTTGCAAGTGGGTTTAGATGTTTGAATAGAATGCTAAAGGACTGGGCCACGTGGGTAGCAAGTTTGCACAAGAATCTAATTTAGTAGCATCTCACGGATTTAAAAGAGGAGTTGGGCAGTAAGCAATACCGCTGGGGCGGGGCTTCACTAAGGTATTCTCCCGCTGGGGCGGGATGGCGCTATTCCTGATGACCAATTTCCTTTCGTGGCTTGGATTCGGCAGCAATACTAGGGCATGTTAGGGCTAAAATATTATTGTTATAAAAAGAGACTTGAAGTAATATAGAGGGTATCTCATATTTTAGTATTCATTGAATAAAATACTTCTCTCTATAATTCTTTGGGGTTTTTCTATGGCTATGGATAGCTAATTTCTTGTACTTGGATTAAGGAGACGGAAGCCTTGGATTAAATACACTGTGAGATCTAATTGATTTTAGTTGTTCAATTATTATTTTGAGTATTGATTATTTTCTGTACTTGGATTATATGATTGATTTGTTTAATTGCTAGGTGCACACTAGTTTATTATTCATTGAAATCTACTGCTAAATTAGATATTGAATCCGTAATTGTTTGGTCACTCTAATTTGCGAAGCAACTGAGATTAATAATTTACTACAGATCATGAGATTATTATATCTTAGGAAGAATATTCAACTAAATTAAATGCAACCGCTTGTGCTTGTGTTGTTTAGCTTCATCGGTTTTTCTAATTCTTAAAGCTTCTACTAGATTAAACTTTTAGCGCTTGTTTGAAGTTGTTTAGTAGTTAGGGTTATTTAGATCGCTTGTTTCTATCTAACTAAAATTAAGGAAAGACATGGAATTAATTCTAACGATGAATATTCAAGATATTAATTGTGTATGCTTGAGTCAATGATCAGTGTATGTTCTAAGGTGGAAGTTGACTTAACCCAAGGTTTGTTCTCTTGATTTAATTCGTTACAATATTTTACACATTAGTTTGTTTAAATTAAAAATAATCAAAAATCCCCCTCTTTTGGAATACAAAGTATATAAAAATAGATTAATCAGTCTCTGTGGGATCGACTCTTACTTGCACTACTACATTATTATCGTTCGCAGTAAGGTTTATTTTTGGTTGTCTGCGACAGCACACCAAATTTTGGCGCCGTTGCCGGGGAACTGATTTTAGTTTATTTTTTTTGTTTGTAATCCTTATTTTATTTTTAATTTTTTTTATATAGGTAATTTGAATTTCCTTGATTGTTTATGCCTGAAACTCGATCTACTAATCAAGGTGATTTAAAGTTTGATCCAGAGATAGAGAGAACTTGTCGTAGATTAAGAAAGGAAGCTCGGGAAAATCGTGCAGAATTGGAAGCCATGGCAGCAAATCGAACACTGAAAGAGCTTTCGGCTCCTGATTTGAACCAACAGCCCTTATGCATAACTTTCCCTAATCTTGATACTAACACTCATTTTGAATTAAAATCTGGACTGATACATCTTCTACCTTCTTTTCATGGTTTGGCAGGTGAAGATCCCCATAAACACTTGAAGGAATTCTATGTGGTATGTACGAGTATGAAACCTACCGGAGTAACTGAAGAACAGATCACGCTAAGAGCCTTCCCATTTTCTCTGAAAGATTCAGCTAAGGATTGGCTTTACTATCTACCCTCCGGAAGTATCACCACATGGGAGGAGATCAAAAGACTCTTCTTAGAGAAATATTTTCCAGCTTCAAGGGCGGCCAACATTAGGAAGTCAATTTGTGGTGTGAGGCAGAACAGCGGAGAATCCCTACATGAGTATTGGGAACGTTTCAAGAGATTATGTGCTAGTTGCCCTCATCACCAAATCAGTGATCAGCTTCTCATCCAGTATTTTTATGAAGGTCTCAATTGTACCGAGAGAAGCATGATTAACGCTGCTAGTGGCGGAGCTTTGGTGGATAAGACTCCCGAGGCTGCAAGAAATCTAACTGCAAATATGGCAGCCAACTCTCAATAATTTGGCACTAGACTTGATTCTGCATCTAGGAATGCTAATGATGTATAAATTTCTGCTATTGAACAACAACTTGCGAGTTTAACTTCTCTTGTTCGTCAAATGGGTGCAGGTAACACACAGCAGGCAAAAGCTTACGGGATTTGTGCGGTAGTAGGACATCCGACAGATGCATGCCCAACTCTTCAAGAAGAATCCGTTGAGCAGGCAAATGCAGCAGGAGGATTTCCTGGGCAACCACAAAGGAAATATGATCCCTTTTCAAATACATATAATCCTGGATGGAGGGATCATCCTAACTTTAGCTACGGGAACCCACAAGCAAGTCAACCAGCACCTCAAACTTTTCCAAATCAGCAGCAGTACAAACCATCGTATCCCAATAGACAACAACAGGGCCAAACTTCTAACCCTAGTATGTCTTTAGAAGATATTGTTAAAACACTTGCCACTAACACTTTAAATTTTCAACAGGAAACAAGGGCAAGTATTCAGAATTTGGGTACGCAAGTGGGACAAATGGCGACAACGATTAGTCAATTGGAGGCACAAAGTTCAGGAAAATTACCCTCCCAAACAGTGGTGAACCCAAAAGAAAATGCAAGTGCAATCACTTTGAGAAATGGTAAGGAGATAGAAGTACCAGAAAAGACAATGCCTACACCACAAGATCAAAACAAGGCAGATAAGGAAAAAGACGAAGCAGACAGCAGTGTTCTGAATGACAAGGATGAACCACGTAAATTTCCTCCTCTCTCTGAATATAAACCGGTACCTCCTTTCCCTCTTGCTTTAACAGAAAATAGAAAATACGAGAAAAATTCAGATTTGTATGAAACTTTTCGTAAATGCGAGGTAAATATTCCATTGTTAGATGCTATTAAACAAGTACCTCGTTATGCTAAATTTCTGAAAGAATTATGTACACACAAGAGGAAACAGAAAATGAAAAAATATGAAAAGGTGAGGGTAGGAGAAAATGTTTCAGCAGTCATTCAAAGAAAGCTACCTACTAAGTGCCAAGATCCGGGTATGTTCACTATTCCGTGCACAATAGGTAGAACGAGAATTGAAAAAGCCATGTTAGACTTAGGAGCTTCTATAAATGTCATGCCATATTCTATATATGCTAATCTATCTCTGGAACCTTTGAATAAAACTGGTATTGTAATACAGCTGGCTGACAGATCTAATGTTTATCCCAAAGGTGTAGTTGAGGATGTACTTGTTCAAGTCAATAATTTGATCTTTCCTACTGATTTTTATGTGCTTGATATGGAAAACGGTGACCAAAATGCTCCTATTTTGTTAGGAAGACCATTTTTAAAGACATCAAAGACTAAAATAGATGTTCATAGTGGTACACTTTCAATGGAATTTGATGGCGAGATTGTTAAGTTTAATATTTATGATGCCATGCAATATCCCACTAATGATAAGTCTGTTTATTCAATTGATGTGATTGACTCTTTAGCACAGGAAGTCTTTGAGCTTGATGGTAAGGATAAATTAGAAATTGCACTTAGTAAGAACAGTGATGAAGCAAGTGCGAATTTGACCTTGAGCACCGAGTTGCAAGCAAATGTAGCAGCGTCGAATGACGATCCGAAAACAAGGTAACACGTTTTATGATAAAGTGTCAATTTCTAACGAGAATTCTTTACCCTCTGTTTTGCAGGCACCAATTCCGGATTTGAAGCCTCTTCCTAGTCGACTGCATATCTTTATGAGGGTTTCCGCGAGAAGAAAATGGAAAAGGTGGACCTTGAAGGATCCGGTCTACAAGAGTTCACTCAAAGAAAATGTTGGGTCGAGCCAACGACCATAAACAAAGGCGCTGCATGGGAGGCAACCCATAGGGGAGTATCTCTTTACTTTTCTTTGCATTTTAGTTTACATTGAGGACAATGTAAGTTTTAAGTGTGGGGAAAGGATTTAGGATACTTATTATTATTATTATTATTATTATTTAGGATATTTTTCAAAAAATTTTATTTTTTTATTATATTTATTTTGAATTTTGTGGGTATATTCACTGCAAGCCCTCACGAGACAAAACTCGTCCACTTGGGGTAACCTTGGGGTTTAAAGGCTTGTTGCACATGCTAAGTGCAATCGTGTTTCCTACGAAAATGGAGTAGTTTTAGGATATATCACTTGAGTAATAAGTTAATTTGGATTTTAATTTTTGACCAATGATAAAAATCTTGATTTCTTTGTGATAACTTCTGGGAGGACTGATAGACATTGGGTAATCTAAATTTGGTTTTCTTTGTTGATCACTACTTTATTTGAGACCCTTCACTATTAAGCACGTATCCATTTGTTCGACCTAGTTTTAACTTGGAAGAAATTTATCTGATTGAATGTTTAGGGAAGAAACTTTGAACTCTCTCAATTGTATAATCACCACTTGAAGTTGATATGAGGTATTGTTTAAGAAAAGGGAAATGATTTAGGCAAATTTTGCAAGATTGAAAAGAAAAAAAATAAAATTAAAAAAGTAATCAAGAAATGATTCATGTGGTGGGATGAGATGAAGCGTAAAACGCACTCACTCATAAACACGTGAAATGCGAGAAGGAGCGTAAAACGTACTCGCGGGTAAGATGGAGCATAAAATGCACTTACCGAAGAAAAAAAAAGAAAGGAAAAATAAGACAGAAAGAAAAGCCTTTTGATCCTTTAATGTTATTTGCTGATGTTAACTGAGATTTGTGAGAAAACAAATTGTTGAGTTTATCTTTCTCCTTTAAGGCTTTGATTTTATAAATTTTTCTGTAATCTGACTAGTTTGATACGGGTGGATATACACACACACACAAGGGATTGAGATTAAAGTAAGATTGATGGAGGAATTTGGATTTCAGATGATACATTGTTTTGAAGTTTCCCAGAATTATTGTTTTGAATCTTTAAGGTCAATGTTGAAGTTCGTATTGACTCGTGGCTCGAGTTTGACATATTTGTTTAGTTAAATTTTTGTGTTATAGTTTATTTTTATTTTGCCCGAGGACGAGCAAAAGATAAGTGTGGGGGAATTTGATAAGGATGAAATATGTTATATTTTATTTTCTTAATACTTAATCTTTTATATTTATTTTGTACTTAAATATATTCATTTTGCTTATATTTGTTATTTTAGGTACAATTAAACCAAGTGAACGAAATGGGCTTAGCAGTTGACAAAAGAAAGGAATTACAAGGGAAGTAAATTGAAGTGGGCCACGTCATGCAAAGAAACAAGCAGCTCACGTTCCTTCTCTTAGCAGGTCACGGATTCCAGAGTAGCATTATGGTAATTGAATTATAATTAGCATATATGTTCACATGGGCCCACGGTTTCAAGCAATTAAATGAATGCTACTTAAGCACCTCACGAATTGAAATAAGCTTACAAAGGATTCCTAGCTTCTAAAGGAATGGCCCACGGTTGCCTTAGTAATTAAAGGAGTAGCTTAAGTCCACTTAATAAGTGGGGAGCCCACGAAATGAGTAGCATGCATAGAATAGCAGCTCACGGTTTGGGAAAATGAAATCAGCAACTTGCTTGTGATTGGGCCACGAAATTGGAGCAACTTGCAAGTGGGTTTAGATGTTTGAATAGAATGCTAAAGGACTGGGCCACGTGGGTAGCAAGTTTGCACAAGAATCTAATTTAGTAGCATCTCACGGATTTAAAAGAGGAGCTGGGCAGTAAGCAATACCGCTGGGGCGGGGCTTCACTAAGGTATTCTCCCGCTGGGGCGGGATGGCGCTATTCCTGATGACCAATTTCCTTTCGTGGCTTGGATTCGGCAGCAATACTAGGGCATGTTAGGGCTAAAATATTATTGTTATAAAAAGAGACTTGAAGTAATATAGAGGGTATCTCATATTTTAGTATTCATTGAATAAAATACTTCTCTCTATAATTCTTTGGGGTTTTTCTATGGCTATGGATAGCTAATTTCTTGTACTTGGATTAAGGAGACGGAAGCCTTGGATTAAATACACTGTGAGATCTAATTGATTTTAATTGTTCAATTATTATTTTGAGTATTGATTATTTTTCTGTACTTGGATTATATGATTGATTTGTTTAATTGCTAGGTGCACACTAGTTTATTATTCATTGAAATCTACTGCTAAATTAGATATTGAATACGTAATTGTTTGGTCACTCTAATTTGCGAAGCAACTGAGATTAATAATTGACTACAGATCATGAGATTATTATATCTTAGGAAGAATATTCAACTAAATTAAATGCAACCGCTTGTGCTTGTGTTGTTTAGCTTCATCGGTTTTTCTAATTCTTAAAGCTTCTACTAGATTAAACTTTTAGCGCTTGTTTGAAGTTGTTTAGTAGTTAGGGTTATTTAGATCGCTTGTTTCTATCTAACTAAAATTAAGGAAAGACATGGAATTAATTCTAACGATGAATATTCAAGATATTAATTGTGTATGCTTGAGTCAATGATCAGTGTATGTTCTAAGGTGGAAGTTGACTTAACCCAAGGTTTGTTCTCTTGATTTAATTCGTTACAATATTTTACACATTTGTTTGTTTAAATTAAAAATAATCAAAAATCCCCCTCTTTTGGAATACAAAGTATATAAAAATAGATTAATCAGTCTCTATGGGATCGACTCTTACTTGCACTACTACATTATTATCGTTCGCAGTAAGGTTTATTTTTGGTTGTCTGCGACAGCACACCAATAAGCTTACAATGGTAATTTAGAATTCACGTTCATCAACTAAGGATTAGTTGAATCGACTTTCAATAATTCACAAATAAAAGAATTATGAATTAACATATGCTTTAGAAGTAAACTTAAAATATTTAAAATAATAAACTGGATCTTACTTGAACAATAAGTCAAGATCTCTTCGGTTAAGTAAATAATTGTCCAATACAGAAATGAAAAAGGACTTTCTCAACAATGAAAATATGAACATCAAAGAACTTGCTTAGAAATAGCGAGTTTAGGGTTTAGAAGACTTGCTTTAAGCGCAAGCTACTTAACACAATTCACGTACTTTAATACTTCCTACACATATATATTAAGTCACACAAATCTAAATTAGTTAACACATAACTAATTCACATAAGTGGTTAACCCTCATGGTTAACTCACTCTAATTAAATAAATAATCTACTATCACATAATTAATTACATCACACACATACTCACATAATTAAATTAATTATGTATTTTAGCTAAATTATAATTAAACAATTATAATTTAAACACTTAATCTAATTATAATTACTCAATTATAATTACCTCTTAAATTATCAAAATTTCATAATTAAAAGTTAATTAAACTATATCATGTATTATAATTACACAATTTACAATTAATCATGTATTTATCAATTATAATTTATAATAATCATGCATTTATTAAATTATAATTACATAAATTGTAATTTAAATTAACATCTAATTGATTAAAATAAATCAACTACTACTCATTATAATTTAACAAAATTATACTTTAAATTAAACACTTACTCTTAATTATAATTAATCAAATTAAGTAACTCATTTTACTATCAAACAATCATAATTTAATTAAAGTTTTCAAAATTCTTTTCTCTAATTATGAAATTGTCCAACTCATACTAGCAACATGTTATAGCCACTGAATTCATGCTCATTATCATAACCAATTATCATAAGCTATCAAATAAAACTTCACAAGTAAGCAAAACTCACTGCCCAAGCACTGTGCCCGACGCAGCTGCGCAGGGAAGGAATCTCGGATCGGCCAGTGGCGAAGCTGCGCTGCTCCTGGCCTTGCTGCCGGCGCAGCTGCGCAGCAGCTCGGCCAGACGCAGACAGCCACGGCTCTCTATTTAACCGAACAACCCAAACAAGCCAACGTCAAAAATACAGTACTATAGACTCTGTAAAAACATATATACGCTATTACACATATATAAAGCATGCTTTCAAAACACAAAATCATTTAAACAATGATAATCACAAGTTTTGAAAATCCATTTTGGCCATTTTCATGAAAACTCATATTTTCTCAAAATAATCTACTGTAACTATTTTTCTCCATCAATTCGAATTTATATACATGCATTATATACAAGTTGAAGATAGCATCAAGTAATTACCTAATAAGCATATTAACATATACCAATTTCATCAATTTCTCGATTAAAATTAACCAAACTCATGAAATTCCATATGAACTCATATAAACATGACTTTTCTTTTAAAATATATTTCTATAGTAATTTGATTTCTGAAAATCATTGATAACCATATAATTCTCCATGAACAACACCACCTATATATATATCATCCATGTTTATGCAATTACATAAAAACTCAGTTTTCACAGAGAATAAAACATGAAACTTAAACCCGAGTTCTGAAAATATGAAAGTAGAGATTATGGATTACCTTTCGGTGATAGGCGAAGAAAACAAAGATTAACTCTAGCCTTCACAAGCTTCTTCTTCCTTCTCTTCTTCTCCAACTCTTCTCTGCCCTTTTCTTTCTTCTTAGCTCTTAGTTTAGACTTAGGATTAATCTAACGTAGTATAGAACTAACGTAATATAATATAATACGCGTATTAACTAATACTAATTAGCCTAATTAATTTAGCAGTTACATAAGTTTCAAAATTCAAAAAGCCTTAAGGCTTTGTTTGGCCAAAACAACATTATTTTTAAAAATAGATTATTATTACTAAGGCCATGTTTGGTAAAATAGATTTAAAACAAATGCAAAGCCTTATTTATTTAAACTCATTTAAAATCCTTTTTCTTTTATTTTAACAAATTATTTTAACACATACTTAAATGTCACATTTTAATTAATTAAACATGAATCATTTAATTTAATCAATTAAAATCTAACATCAATTAATCACATAAAATTGCCACATAATTATAATTACTTGCTAATTATAATCCATGTAACAGTTCATCACATAATTCCTCTAATTCAATTAAATTAGAACTATAATATAAAATTAATATACATTAATTAAATAAATACTACACATTCATTTAATTAATATATAACACTTAATTAAATCACTCCATAAATCACATAATTTATTTATTTAACTCAATAAATAAATCACATAAAATATTTATTTAACTCAATAAATATTTAAAATTATTATATAAAATCACAATCGTTACAATAATTCTGATCTCCTACTCTTTTATAGATTGATAATCAAGCACAAGATATGATCATGGTTTATAGTTTGCAAGAAAATTTTAAAATCCTATTTTATTATGCTTCCTATTTGTTTATATGTAATATGATTGCATGTGTGCTTTTCTAGCAAACCTAACAATACCTAGATATTGTACGAAGATGGTAGCTTTTGACATGGAAGTGTCATAAAGCCATAACGGAGTTTAAATATATAAAGGCAATGTGAACGCAAAGTACGTAATCCAATACGAGATCCTGGATTTAGATATACAGGAAACCATATTCTTGTTGAGCGAACGTTCTAGGCATACATTGGTTGTATGACTTAGACGTTGATGAATGTTAGTAAGTAAGATATGTAATTATCAAGAAAACCGTAACGAACGGTAATGAAGTCAATGAAGGTCCGAGTGTGAGTCGGATAATGAATGTTAGAAAGAAACGTAAACGTTAAACACTTAAACCGACGTAAAGGTGTTGAGTGTACGCGTAGGTTAAATGTGCTTAACATACACACCGTGTATGGTTTGAACGTAAGGTAATGAAGAGTAATGATTGAAGTATAGCGTTAGAAAGCCGAGTTAATGATACTAACTTAAATAATGTTTTGAGTCAAATGTACCAAACATTGTAAGATATGAAGATAAGGTATTGTAAAACATGTAAAAGCTATGAACGCGTAGTCTCAACATTGAATGTTCATTCTCGGCATACAAATGACGGTATGACCTAGAAATTAATAACTAATCCTGAGGTATGGCATTTAGTTGTCAGAAAGCCATAAGGAAGAATAATTGACTTAATGAACATTGCAGTTGTGATGCTTCGGACAAGTTAAGCTAGAAAGAAGGAAAAAGGTAATGTGAATCTATCGCAGAGATGATCGTAAGGTTGTGGCATCTCTGTATGTCATAACACCCGAAGGATTGAGTGCAGAATTTGGTCGCAGTAAACTTAGATTGCAAGAACACGAATTATAAGAAGTAAAGTTAAGTTGTTAAACCAATGTGTAGGTCAAATAGTCGACTAATTGGTGTATGTTATTCCTTATTTGATGAATAGGGATTGCAATGAACAGTTCAACATAAACTATAAGATGTAACTGTGCTTAAGGCATGTTTTCTAACTTCATTCATATTTTTAAATGAATGCTAGTTTCTTAAACTTTCTCAGATGCTGAACTTGGGAAGGTTTACCTATGTCAAAATGTGTGATATTTTTGTAAGGTGTTTATGTATGAAGCCTTGTACCGAACTTTCAACACTTATGTGTTTCTGTGAAATAAACTGTTCTGTAATAAAATGGTTTGATGTGGATTCGTTCCATTTATGAACTGTTAGGATTAAGTCTGTGCTAATAATTCTAGCGAGACTGAATGTAAGGTATATATAAATAAATGTGATTAATGTTTTAAAATGATAGGAATCAGAGTTTTTCCTATTATTCGAACTGCTTCATAACCTTTGTTCACTTATTGAAGTCGTAAAAGAATATGTGATTCTTGCTTAGTTGTTATTCAATTGCTTTAACTAGCTGAGCGATTGAATGCTCACTCTTGCTTTAAATAAAAATATTTTCAGTGAACGACGGTATAATTTATTAAATGATCCTATAAAGATTAAATCGAGCAGTATCCTGGTGAATTGCTATTCATCATATGAATAAGCATGTAGTTGAAGTGAAGACCAAGAGAAAACGCGTATAATAGTTTATAAAACTATTATGTAGTTGTTGTGACTAGTTAAAGTCACACTTGTAATGTTAGTAAGAGAATAATGTAATTAACATTATTTGTAATGAACAAAGATTTTAAGGTAATAGAATCTGGGATTTGAAGAAATATGTCGTTATTCTTACGTTATAATGATGTATGAATGGAATAAGTAGCACCATGATGCACCAAACTCGGGTTTGAAAAATAGCCCGAATTTGGGGGCGTTACAGGTTGGTATCAGAGCTGATAATTTATAAACCTTAGGTATGAGTACCTTAGGCTATAATCTGAGAGAAGTAAGAAGATCGTAGGAATGAAGCGATCGTAGGGTAAGAAAATAGTAATGTAAAATGATTAAGGAAGAACATCACTATGTGATCATATTAAATTGTAATAACAGATTTTCTCTTAAACGATGGATAAATTATAGCTCAATGCTATAATGGAATGGTACTATGAATAGGGCGAGGAGAAGAACTTAGATGGAGTTATAGAGGATGAAATACGAATTAAAGAAAATTCGTATTAGGTAAAAAGAGAAAGTTAGAAGTTGTAAAATTTTAATTAAGGACTCATGTGATAGCTGAGTTGTATGAACTTTTGTTATGGGCAAAGGTTTGCGCTTGGTTTAACGACTACTTAGTCTGTTACAGTGATAATCATTAGAATAGTATTGTCGCGCTGTTAATATGTATATGGTGAAAAGATGAATCTTTTCTCATGTGTATATTGGGTAGTAGAATATATTAAGATATGCGCGAGTTCTTGAAACTCATGCTTATGAAAAGTTTGTGACTCATGGTTATATGATATGTTTCTGATTCTCTAAGCGTATGGATAGTCCTTGATTAGTTCTTGGATTACATATTGCGAAGATAAGTTCTTGAACACATATTATTGTGGAAAGTTTTTGAACACATAAAGTGTGGTAAGTTGATGAACTATACTATGGTATAGGCTTGTTTAGACCGAAAACAAATTATTTTCAGTATATATGGAGCATTGAAGGTGCTAGAAGAAGTTAGGATTATCGCAAGTATGACAATGAAGGAAGAAGAAGAAAATGGAAATTCCAAGTCTTCTAGTTATGCTAGATTTTGAAATTATTGACATCGTGCTGATGTGTATGTCTTTGAAAGAAAAATATTGGATCAAATTTTTGTGAACCAATGGATTTTAAAAGAACTATTCTTTGTATATCAATGCTAATTATTAGGCTAGACAGAAATTGATTTGAAATATCAAAATAAATTTTATATCATCAGTGCATTCGATGCAGAGATGGTAAAACAGACGGAGTTAATAATACAATTGAACCTAGTGTTGGATGTGATCTTTGGATTATCAACCCGCTATGGTATAATATAGAATGACAAAGTCATAAACTGACGAAGTCCTCAAAGTACTGTAAAACAGTACGGTATCATGACGTTATAAAACGTTTTGAAGTATTGTGAATTATTTAAAGATGAGTCGATGCCTTTTTTGTGGCTAGACAAATGTTATGATTGATGTCCAAATTATTGGTATGGTCTAAGCTATTTGATTTGGCTAGATAAATGGTATGTCATGTTAAAAGAAAATCGAGCTTGCTTTGAGAAGTTGTGTCAAACCAAATTATTTTTGTGCAGAATTTGATGATTATATCTGAGGTGAATAAACCCCGTGGTTTGGGGTTACACGATAAGTTGATCACCTACGTATGAAAGAGGTAGTTTACTTTCATGGTGATTGTAAACCTGGCCGTGACAAAATGGTTTATGGTGAAATGTTGTTAAACCTAGTAAGAGTTCATGGTCCATATGACCCCTCAGCAAAGTATAGATTATTTTAATGGAATCCTTATATTCCTTGTTGTTTATTCCACTTCATAATTCTTGATAAATTGTGAAGACTCTGGAATGTTTAAAGGATGAGAACTTCCTTGAAGAGGAGTTGAGAAAATAATATGCTAAAAATTTTGAGGAAGAAATTATGTGAAGGAGGGGTGAATGTGATGTTCCAAAAGATTGAAAGTATAGTTAGACATGGTGTTTAACTAATGACGATTATGTTAACAGATGATCATTAGGAAAAAGAATATTTATGAGCTAAAGAAGAAGATTAAGCCTTAAATAAAGGAAGTAAGATTAAAACCATTGGAAGAGGTTGTTAGAAGAAGACATCCGGGTAAGGGTGTAAATTTTAGAAATTTCGAGGACGAAAATTCTTATAAGGGGGGGGGGTAAGAATGTGATAACCTGAAAAATTGGATTGTCCAGAAAATTAAGTTTAAAGAATTACTAATTAACTAAATAGATTTTTATTAATTATATTATGTGTTATGTGTTTATTAATCGTTCTATGACCTAGGATGGTTATAAAACGAGAGTATTCTGGCTACGAGCTAGAATGAACGAGTAAGAACTTTCAAGACGAAAATAAAAAATTTTCCGGGCACAAAAATATTTTCGAAAAAAAGATGAAATAAGCAATATTCACCTTACGAAGCATAGGGGTTAGAGTTTGAATAACTTAAGCCTTTATGAGAGATCAGGATGTCGGAATGACATTCTGTTTGAAGATTTGACGGTAATATGCTGTGAAAAGTTATGTTAGTCGATAAAAGTTTTTCTCGAAAAACATGCAGAAATCGGACGAAATAAAAATGACGAAAAGTACTATTATGTACTTTTCATTCGTTTAACTATGTTTTGGGAAAACATGACAGAAAACACTATTCATTAAAAAGTATTTTCTTAGTTTTTCAAATTTTCGAAGAACGCTTAAAAGTTAATCGGTAGAGGAAAGGCGAAATATCTAAAAATATTTAGATTTCGAGAACGCAGTTTTTCAAACTGTCAGACGAATTCCGAAAGCCGGAACCACAAAGCTTCCAAGATAAGCTTCGTGAATAGTAAGGAGGTTTGGTTAAGGAGGTGGGAATAATGATTTTGGGCCTACATGACTATTTTGCCCCTAACCTTGCAAAGCTTTTAAAAGAGAAGCTTAAGCTCAGTTGTTGGTTAATCAAAAATTCAGCAACACTTAGAGAGAGAGATAGAGAGAGAGAGGAATTTTGGATGGGGAAGAAAGAGGAAAAGCTAGCTCAAGTGCAAGCTTTGTCCAAATGAAGAAGATTAAAGCAGAAATATAACCCTAAAAACCTAGTTTAATCTATTCTTCTTTAAAGTTAAATATGTATAAAACATATAACTTAAGAACATGGAAGAATAAGTTGTTAAGAATGATTTTCATATGGTTTAAATCATGAAAAAATGAAGTAAAAAGAAATTAAAATTTAGTTATAAAAAATTCTTAAAAGCTTTCATAGGAACTATGATTTGCTTGATGAATTTGAACGATCCAAATGAATCATATGAACGATTCAGTGAAATATTTAAGGATTGGTGCTTTATAACTCTAAAATCCATGAAAAAGTAAAATCATAATCAAAATATCAATTAAAAACGAAGAACGAACGAAGACCACGAAAAACGAATGAAGAACGCGGTAAGAACGTTGTTGATGGACAAATTTAAAACCATCTAATTAGAGCTTTTTGTTGATGGAGAAGTTTAAAACCATAATATATATATTTGTGGTAAATGCTTGGTTAGGAATGATAGAAACGTTCTTGAAGAACGGATTGAAAATAGCCTATAACTAAGTTATGACAAAATTTCGTAAAAGGCAAACTAAATATAGAAAGTAAGTTAATGAACCCTAATTAGTGAGGATTCATAAGAATGTTGGAAAACATAGAAAACGTGAGTCGTGGACTCAAGAACAAATGATTCTAGGTTCGGATGAACGAATTACGGAAAACGAATATTTAACGCAAAGTTAAAAAACTTAGCGAGGGAGGACTTTCAAGCCAAGATTAAGGCTCGTTAGAGACTCGAGAAAGTTATTCTACCCAAGGGAATTTTGAGAGGGTGTTGCAAGCTTTCCAACGCCTTAAGAATGGATTTATTTCGAGTTAGAACAAAGAAGTTATGAGATTTCAAAGTAGGCGTCTCAAACATGTTCAAGACTTGGAAAAAAAATTTGAGCATTAAAACAGGCGCCGCACCGCCGCCCAACAAAGGGAATGGGGCACCACAGCATTGGGTCCGGGGCTAAGCTACTGAAAAGGGGCGCCGTAACACCAGATTTAAAGGGGAGAGTGACGCCGCAACTTCCTTAACTTGAAAAATTTTGACTGGAGATTTTTATTGTCCAAATTTTTGGATGGTAATTAAAGGGCAAGCATGAATGCAATATTTATAAAAAAAATATCTTGAATGATGAGTAAAACCTTGAGGTTGACGATTAAATGTCGAATTATAAAATGACGAACGCAAAATACGTAACCGATATTCGGGGACCGTATTCACGTTAAAACGAACGTGTGGGATTGCTATGATTGTAATTCCTTAGACGTTGAATCATGACAGTGACTTGTAACATTTTGATGTTATAAGTCCGTAATGAAAGTTAGATATAAAGCGTTTAAATGCTGTAAACGAGAAGTAATTGCGATGGACGATCAGTCTTAGCATACAACGAACCGTATGACTTAGACATTACGTGATAACGATGAACGTGATGTTCATATAAATGATCACTAATGAGAGTGATTAAAACCTTATATAAAGGTTGAATGGAGGTTTAATAGACGAACAATGTGAATGCGGAGTACGTAAAAGATATTTGTGAATCGTATTCACGTCAGATGAACGTCTCGGGTGTACATATGTTGTAATACCTAGATGTTGTACGAAGATGATAGCTTATGACATGGAAGTGTCATAAAGCCATAACGGAGTTTAAATAATATTAAGGCAATGTGAACGCAAAGTACATAATCGAATATAGGATCATGGATTTAGATATACAAGAAACCATATTCGTGTTGAGCGAACGTTCTAGGCATACATTGGTTGTATGACTTAGACATTGATGAATGTTAGTAAGTAAGATATATAATTATCAAAAAAATTGTAATGAACGGTAATGAAGTCAATAAAGGTTCGAGTGTGAGTCGGATATTGAATGTTAGAAAGAAACGTAAGCGTTAAACACTTAAACCGACGTAAAGGAGTTGACTATACGCGTAGGTTAAACGTGCTTAACATACACACCGTGTATGGTTTGAATGTAAGGTAATGAAGAGTAATGATTGAAGTATAACGTTAAGAAGCACAGTTAATGATAATAACTTAAATAACATTTTGAGTCAAATGTACCAAACGTTGTAAGATATGAAGATAAGGTAATGTAAAACGTGTAAAAGCTATGAACGCGTAGTCTCAACATTGAATGATCGTTCTCGGTATACAAATGGCGGTATGACCTAGACGTTAATAACTAATCCTGAGGTATGACATTTAGTTGTTAGAAACCTATAAGAAAGAATAATTGACTTGACGAACATTGCAGTTGTGATGCTTCGGACAAGTTAAGTTAGAAAGAAGGAAAAAGGTAATGTGAATCTATCGTAGAGATAATCGTAAGGTTGTGGCATCTCCGTATGGTATAACATCCGAAGGAATGAGTATAGAATTAGGTCGCGTAAACTTAGATTGCAAGAACGAGAATCATAAGAAGTAAAGTTAAGTAGTTAAACCAATGTGTAGGCAAATAGTCGACTAATTGGTGTATGTTATAGCTTATGTGATAAATAGGGATTGTAATGAACAGTTCAGCATAAACTATAAGCTGTAGTTGTGCTTAAGGCAAGTTTCCTAACTTTATTCATATTTTTAAATGAATGCTAATTTCTTAAACTTTCTCAGATGTTGAACTTGAGAAGTTTTACCTATGTGCAAATGTGTGATATTTGTGTAAGGTGTTTATGTATGAGGCCTTGTGCCAAACTTTCAACATTTATGTGTTTCTGTGAAATAAATTGTTCTATGATGGAACAGTTTGATGTGGAGTGGTTCCATTTGTGAGCTGTTAGGATAAAGTCTGTGCTAATAATTCTAGCGAGATTGAATGTAAGGTATGAAAGTAGTATGCACACAAGCCAATCATATTTGATATAATAAATCATATACTTTATAACAATCTTATTTATTTATTAATAAAAGAATTATTTAATTAAATGCTTTTAATTTATCTACATAGTGTTGTTATATTAAATGTGATAAACTCATAGTTTTTAAGCAATGCTTTTATAATCATGATGATGATCATGCTAATGAGATCTAAATTCTTAAATAGCTTAAAACCAAAATAGTTCCCAATCGTTGGATTACTAAAAATGGGATTAGTGAATCCGAATAGATTGATACATACGTTGCTCGCTCATTGGATGAAGATGATCGATCTCATGATCATTTGTGTGGAGACACTAAAGCAAGTATGTAGGTGTTTATTGGAGAATAAGTTCACTGAACGTGGCTCGCTGAGGAATACCAAATGAAGTTTTACTTTCATATCAATAGGAATTCATCTAGTGATATTAGTACAAGTGATCCTTAGACTTGAGATCATCATAGTATCTTGTGTATGATAAGTTATACTTTGACATGTCCCATAAGACCCTTAGGGTATATCAAAGGGTATACTTGAGTGTAATAAGTTATATATGTAGATAATGAATTATCAATAAAGAATCTACCGCTTCTAGTAAAAGGAAGAGAATGTCATATGTGATTCGATAAATGACAACCCAGGAATCTTTGGCCAAGGTGAAATAAATCAGAAAGGAGTTTCTAATTTGCATTATTTGGAGTTGTTCATTTAAGGATCGAAATACATATAATTAAATAACATAAAACTTGATAGTAATTCTATGTCTTATATTTAATTGGGACATTGTATGGTGGAAGGATTGAATTGTACGGTAACTATTTACTCAAATGTTCTTTTATGATTAATGTTGAAATCTATATTATCTGGAAAGTCGTTGAGCGCTAAGTGGGCTTACTTTTATTATATAATAAATATTATTTATTTAAATACATTAACTAGTTTAATTTATTTATTTAAATAAGATTAGAATTGTTCTAATTGATTTATTCACAACCAATTTAATATGGAGGACCTAACGGGTCACACCATAAAAGGAATAATATTTATTCAAGAAGCAAATAACACAATCGTAATAATAGGTTAAGTATATTTAATTTAATCTATGGTGATAGAATAGATTAAATAGCTTAATATTTATTATTTAATATTTTAGAAATATTAAATATAAATTAATAAGAGGAGTCATATTATTATTATTACTATTATTATTATTAGTTTAATTCCTAAAGTAGTTTGGGAATTAATTAATAATAGCACTCTCCCATATTCCTAATAAGATTAGGAGGTAAATTAATTAAAAGAGCTTAATTAATTATTATGAAACCCTAATCCTAAAATATTTAGGAGGGCTGCCTATATCTGTAAATAAGATAATCTTATTTTGATTTAGTGTTAATGCTATTTTTCAATAGTTGGGAGAGCACTCCTTTTCTATAGAGAAGGAAACTAGGGTTTAGCCAAACACCCTTCTTCTTAAGTAAAGATTATTCCTTAGTAGATCACCTATAGAGGTCAAACACATAAGTGGCTAACGTTGGTCAAAGGAAGGAATTTAACCCGATAAAATTAAGGAGTGCAGGAAAAGGATTTGGAGTTGAACTCGTACCTGAGGAAGCTCGTATCTGCAAGGGTATGAATCTTGTTTTTCATCTCTTTTGTTTAATTAATAATAACACAATAAGGATGATCCGGGTATATGGTTTGTAAAAATTTAAAAACTATAATTTTTACGCTTCCGCTCTATGTATGTAATTTGTTGCATGTTCATGATTGTTACAAACCTAACAGTGGTATCAGAGCCAAACCATTATGCTAGTTATTAATTGTTGAGATTCGATATGTATGTTGATGTGTTTAGAATAATTTTATTTTGAATAATTATTGGCATAGAACCATTTTTGGAGAAAAAATTGCATCATTCGCGAATTAGAAAAACTGGATCTGGCTTCGCAGTGCCTATGGAAGAAACAAACCCAGCGCCGAAGCACCAGGCCGCGCCGCAGCACCAGGGCGCATCGCAGCGTCCGAATTTAATGCAATAGCCAGCACCGCTGTGCCAGCCCGCGCCGCAGCTCCCATTTGCTGTTCAAACGCGGCACCGCAGCACCTCTTCACATAAAGTTAATAAAATTTAATTTTTATTATTTATTTAATTTTGAATTAAAATAAAAGTTTTATTTTAAATTAAAAATTGAATCTCTTATTTTTCAGTAATTCTAAATTTAAATAAAGTAGTTTATTTTTATTTGGAATTAGATTAGAATAAAGATGTTTATTTTAATTAGAATTTAATTTCATGATAACTAATTAGATTAGGAATTAGATTTCATGATAACTAATTGGCGATGGAATTGAATTCCTTGTTTCCTAAAAAAAAAGGAGTTTATTTGTGATTAGAAAAAGGGATTCCATGTTTCCTTAAATAAAAGATTTTATTTAGATATAAAATAGGATTTCATATTAATCAAAATAGAGTAGTTTATTTTGATAAGAAATTGAATTCCACATATTTTGTTTATACAAAAAACGTTTTTAAAAGTTAAAATAAAGGAGTTTATTTTGACTTGGATTTGGATTCCATGTTAATTAAAATAAAGAAGTTCATTTTGATTAAATAATTTGATTAAAAATAAAGGAGTTTATTTTTATTCAAAAATGGATAAATTAAAATAAAAAGTTTATTTTGATTTAAATTGGAATTAAAATAAAAGAGTTTATTTTGATTCAAAATTGGATTTTATGCTAACTAAAAGTGCCCATTAAATTGATATAAATATATATACTGAATGTTTTATTTATTAATGCATATGATGATATTATGATTATAAATGGGGTTGATTATGGACCATTGACCAATGAGATTGGATTTTATTATATTTAGATGCTTGAATGTATGTGTTTTATTAAATGTGATCTGCGTACCTCGTCTTTTTTTATTTTTCTTGATGTAATTTCTATCTCCATCTTATGTACTTCCCCTTGACTGATGATCAAGGTTTTTATTTATTGTAAATAGTTTATGTAATAGGATTAGTTAGAATTACTTGAAGAATTAGAGACTAAGGAACAAGGAGCGCATGAAGACCCGTTTGTAATGGAGCCCGGGATTTAAATGTAATTGTTATATTTAAATATATTTCTTACACCCCTAGGTTTGACCTCTTGGTTCACTTTGTGGCTCTAAACCTCTGGTAAACCAAACTAGAATAAAGTCTATAATCGATCCGGGTAGAATATAGTATTCTCTATGCATGCATATACTATATATATATATATATATATATATATAAATATGCATGCGCGCTAAGCAAGATGAGACAATTAATAACAAACCTCTCAAAGAAATTATATTAAGTTGTAACGTTCAAAGATATTTGGAATATCGAACGTCGCCTTCTAGCATGGTAAAATAATAGAGTATTGAATATTTAATATAAGTTTGTTGTGCACACACAAGGCGAGTATTAAATATTTAAGATGTTTTATTACATATTATGTTTATAAGGAATTGAACATTACGGCTTTGTTGTGCATACACAAGGGCTGTAGTTTTCTCTTCACTTATATGGAAATGTTGGGTCTGACTTAACTAAGATCGTTTTGGTTCTGATGTGCACACACTTGACTATAATGATCTAAGAGGCAAAATACAAGGAGTTACATGGTGATGTAATTGACAAAAGTTGTCTACCTATTTATTTATTTATAGTTTATTGTGCACACACAAGACTATATACATTTGAAATGGGATCCTTATTCTTACTAGCAAATCTTTAATTAAATTTACCGAAGTATATATTGTGAGGGTAATATAGTTTGAAGAAAATAGTGGGAGATACCAATTTCAAATAAGACATAATTTATTTTGGTAATTAATAAAAGAATGTATGCTAAAATGTTGTTTAACTACAAATTTATTTACATAATTTTACAATATCTAAATTACTATCACTACGGAGCATATTAAATGCTATTTAACCGAATCGAATTAAACGGATTGGTTAAAGAAAAATGAGACTAGTTCTCAGAGATGAAAAGCTATCTTATGTCCTTAATACGACTATCACTACAATGGTTGCAAACAATGCCTCTGAGGAAGAGATTGCTACTTTTGGAAAGTGGTAAGATGATGCACAGTAGGCTCAATATATCATGCTTGCATCCATGAGTAACGAGCTTCAGCGTCAGCATAAAACTATGGAAGCTCCTGCTATACTCCTGCACTTCAAGAAGTTAAATTGTGAGGAGAGTAGGACTAATAGATATCAGATATCTAAGGAGCTCTTCCGATCTAGAATAACTGATGGCACTACAGTACAGACACATGTCCTAAGATGATCAATTTGATTGAACAATTAGGACAACGAGGTTTTATCATGGATGGAGAGTTGAGCCAAGATTTGATCTTGCACTCACTCCCGGACTCCTTTTCACAATTGTTGTGAATTTTCACATGAACAAGCCAGAAGTCAGCCTCGCTGATTTGCTTAACATGTTGAAAATTTTTTGAGAGTCACTTTCCAACCAAAAAAGACCAAGTCTTACTCGTAGGGGCCAAAGGATCTTCTAAAAAGAAGAATGATTCAAAAAAGGTAAATAGAAAGGCAAAATACAAAGGATAATAAGAACAATATTGATACGGATAGCAAAGGAGTTTGCTTCCACTACAATAAGCCTAGACACTGGAATAGAAACTGCGAGAAGCATCTTGTAGAGGCCAACTAGAAGAAACTTAGTGAAGCTTCGGTTATAAATACATGTTTGTTCATAATTAAAATAAATCTTTCAATAAGTAAAGTTTCTACTTGGGTATTGGATACCGACAGTGGTTTTCATAAATACAGATTTATGAAAGGACCAAGCAGAAGTAGAAAGCTAAACAAGGGGAAGTCTTCTTGCGTGTGGGGAATGGAGCAAAGGTTGGTCCATTAACTGCAGGAACTTATTGTTTAGCACCGCTTATGGGCAAGTCCATTAGTTTAAATAATTAATATTATGTTCAAACATTTATAAGAAACATTATTTCAAGTTCTGTATTGGATATGGATGGTTTTGATATTATAATAAAGAATAATATTTGTTCTATTTATAATAAAATGTTTTGTATGGTGTTGGCTATTTACTGAATAGACTTTACATACTTAACTTACATGAAAAATAATTTTGCATATTGAACAAACTAGTATAAGAAAAGAAGATGATCATTCAAAGAGTTGAATATTTTTATTTACTGAAATACAAGTCTAAATCATTTTAAAAGTTCAAAGAATTCAGAAGTGAAACAGATTGGCAAAGTATTAGGATTCTTTGATCGGATTGATAAATACTTATGCAATAAGTTTTAAGATCATCTTAAAAGGTTTTCTCACAATGGACGTTTTTCTGATACACAATAATTGATTGGTGTAGAAAAATCTTACCTTATTGGACATGGTGCGGTCCATAATGATTTTTACCGACATTCGAGTATCCTTCTAAGGAAATGCCCTGGAAACTACTGCATATCTACGAAATAAGGTAATCTTAAAATCCGTACCCAAGACTTCATAAGAGTTATAGACAAGGAGGATTCCTAATCTTAAGTTTGTTAAGGTAAAAGGTTGTCCAGCTTATGTGAAAAGGTTTCAAAATGATAAGTTTGGGACAAGATTTGACAAGTACAGATTTGTGGGACATCCTAAAGTGAGTTTAGGGAATATATTCTATAATCCTACTTAGTAGAAGGTGTTTGTTACGAAGCACGCTGCCTTCTAAGATAAATGTGTTTATCATTGAAGGGCTAGTGGGAGGATAATAGATCTTGAAGGAGTTCAAGAATCACAAAACACTATTAGTCAAAAGGAGGAACCTGTAGATAGACGTATTGTACCACAACCGAATTATGAATCTGGAATAATACCGAAGATACCTGGGAGGTATGGATTCATCATAGATGATGATGATGATGAGGTACGCATCATAGAGGATGATGATCCAATTATATACGATGAGGTTAAGAGTTGTAGACACTCAGAGAAATAGTAGATGACCATAAAATCCAAAATGAATCTTTGAAGAAATGCTCAATACCATTCGAATTTTACTTGCGATTGTAGCTTATTATTACTAAAATTGGCAAATGGATGTGGAGATGCCCTTCCTTAAATAAAAATTATTAGAGGAGAATGTATGTATAATACAGCCAGATGGATTTGTTTCAATGGTTGAAGAAAATCATGTATATGAGCTACAATAATCCATTTATGGATTGAAGCAAACTTCTCAAAGATGGAATATTTGTTTTGATGAGATAATCAAATGAGTTTGAATTTATCAAAACGAGAATGAACCTAGTGTGTACAAAAGGGTCAGTGGGAGCGTTGTGACATTCCTAGTATTATATGATGATATACTATTGATAAGGAATGACATACTAGTGCTACAATCAGTAAAGGTAAAAGTTATCTAAACATACCTCCATTAATGATTTGGGTGGAGCATCATAGACTTTGGGGATATAAATCTATATATATAGATTTAATAGGGATGCTCAGCTTAACCCAAGGAACTTATATTCATTCGATGCTAAATGAGTTTAGCATGGAAAACTCCAAGAAATGTCTAATGATGATTAGCCATGGAGTGTATCTCTCTAAATTGTCTCCAATGAAAGAGAGATCGCATGAGTTACTGTTATGATTGCAATGAAATGTACGAGACATGATGTTGATTAGTCATATTCTGGAGAAGATCACTGTAGGACCGTGAAAAACATCTTAAAGTACTTAACTGACACTAAGGATGTGATCATGATACATGATGGGTCTGAATTAAAACTAGAGGGCTAAATAGACTCAAGTTTTTCAAACTGACCAAGACAACAACAAATCCACTTTCGGGTAAGTCGTTACTTTAAAAGGTGGTGCAGAGAATTGAAAAGGTTCCAAATAGCAAAGAGTTGTAATTTAGTGATAAAGATAAAGTATATTAGTTGTAAATGAAGTTGCAAGTTGATGTTTCGGATGAAAAGTTTATTACAGAACTAGGTATAGTTCCTAAGTCTCATCTTGGATCTAAACATGTGTTGCGACACTTTCAATTGATTAAAAAATCATTGAAAGAAGAGAAGTCACTATAGAGATAAGGAACTCTCAAAAACGACATTGCATATCCATTTACTGAAGCTATCCAAAAACAGGATGATCTTCACTTATAGAAGAAGGTTATGTGATACCATGGCGATTATCGTTAGTGCAAGTGGGAGATTGAAAGTTGTATGCACACAAGCCAATCATATTGATATGATAAAGCATATACTTTGTAACAATCTTATTTATTTATTAATAAAAGAATTATTTAATTAAAGGCTTTTAATTTATCTACATAGTTTTGTTATATTAAATGTGATAAACCCATAGTTTTAAGCAATACTTTTAGAATCATGATGATGATCATGCTAATGAGATCTAAATTCTTAGATAGCTTAAAAGCAAAATAGTTTCCAATCGTTGGATTACTAAAAAGGGGATTAGTGAATACGGATAGATTGGTACATACGTTGTTCGCTCATTGGATGAGGATGATCAATCTCATGATCATTTATGTGGAGACACTAAACCAAGTATGTAGGTGCTCATTGGAGAATAAGTTCACTAAACGTAGCTCGCTGAGAAATACCTAATGGAGTTTTACTTGCCTATCAATAGGAATTCATCTAGTGATAGTAGTACAAGTGATCCTTAGACTTGAGATCATCATAGCATCTTGTGTATGATAAGTTATACTTTAACATGTCCCTTAAGACCCTTAGGGTATATCAAAGGGTATGCTTGAGTGTAATAAGTTATATATGGAGATAATGAATGATTAATAAAGAATCTATCACTTCTGGTAAAAAGGAGAGAATGTCTTATGTGATTCGATAAATGACAACCCAGGAATCCTTGGCCAAGGTTAAATGAAATTAGAAATAAGTTTCTAATTTGCATTATTTTGAATTGCTCATTTAAGGATCGAAATACATATAATTAAATAAAATAAGACTTGATAGTAATTTCATGTCTTATATTTAATTGGGACATTGTATGGTGGAAGGATTGAATTGTACGGTAACTTTTTACTCAAATATTCTCTTATGATTAATGTTGAAATCTATATTATCTAGAAAGTCGTTGAGCGCTAAGAGGGCTTACACTTATTGTATAATAAATACTATTTATTGAAATGAATTAACTAGTTTAATTTATTTATTTAAATAAGATTAAAATTGTTCTAATTGATTTAGTCACAACCGGTTTAATATAGAGAACCTAAAGGGTCACACCATAAAAAGAATAATATTTATTTAAGAAGCAAATGACATAATCGTAATAATAGGTTAAGTGTATTTAATTTAATCTATGATGATAGAATAAATTAAATAGCTTAATATTTATTATTTAATATTTTAGAAATATTAAATATAAATTAATAAAATGAGTCTTATTATTATTATTACTATTGTTATTATTAGTTTAATTCCTAAAGAAGTTTGGAAATTAATTAATAATAGTACTCACCCATATTCCTAATAAGATTAGAAGGTAAATTAATTAAAAGAGTATAATTAATTATTATGAAATCCTAATCCTAAAATGTTTAGGAGGGTTGCCTACATCTATAAATAAGAAGAGTCTTATTCTGATTTAGTGTTAATGCTAGCATTCCTTTTCTAGAGAGAAAGAAACTAGGGTTTAGCCAAACACCCTTCTTCTTGAGTAAAAATTATTCCTTGGTGGATCACCTCTAGAGGCCAAACACTTGGGTGGTTAACGTTGATCAAAAGAAGGAATCTAACCCGATAAATTCAAGGAGAGCAAGAAAAGGATTTGGAGTTGAACTCGTACTTGAGGAAGCTCGTATCTTCAAGGGTATGAATCTCTTTCTTCATCTCTTTCGTTTAATTAATAATTGAGCATAAAGGATGATCCGGGTATATGGTTTGTAAAAAATTTAAAATTATGATTTTTACGCTTCCGCTCTATGTATGTAATTTGTTGCATGCTCATGATTATTATAAACCGAACAAGGTATGTGTAAATAAATGTGATTAATGTTTTAAAATGATAGGAATCAGAGTTTTTTCTATTATTCGAACTGCTTCATAACCTTTGTTCGGTTATTGAAGTCTTAAAAGAATATGTGATTCTTGCTTAGTTGTTATTCAACTACTTTAACTTGCTAAGCAATTGATTGCTGACTCTTGCTTTAAATATAAATATTTTTAGTGAACAATGGTAGAATGTATTAAAGGATCCTGTAAAGATCAGATCGAGCAGTATCTTGGTGAATTGCTATTCATCATATGAATAAGCGTGAAGCTGAAGTGAAGACCAAGCGAAGACGCGTAGAATAGTTTATAAAACTATTATGTAGTTGTTGTGACTAGTTAAAGTCACATGTGTAATGTTAGTAAGAGAATAATGTAATTAACATTATTTGTAATGAACAAACATTTTAAGGCAATAGAATCTGGGATTTGAAGAAAGATGTCGTTATTCTTACGTTATAGTGATGTATGAATGGAATGAGTAGCACCGTGATGCACTAAACTCGGGTTTGAAAAATAGATCGAATTTGGGGGCTTTACAGTCTAACTGCAGGTTCTACGAGTACTAAGTAGGAATTCTATTTAGGGCCTCCTTTAATAAATATACGAACTATTGCATTGGGCCAACAGGACCCTCTTGTTCATTTTCATTATATGATTCTGCTTCTTGATTTCTTAATCTTCTTCTTGACAACATTTTTTTGTTTAAGTAGATAATGTTTTGGTTATTATCAATTTATTACTTCCTTTTTGTTTATTGTTTACTAAATAACAACAAATAACTCAAATCACATTTAATAACTTTCTTTATATTAATATACTTCAACTACATACATACTATGCCATAATTTATTTCAAAAGTTGGGATACATAAAAGATAACCCGCTATTTACACACAAAAGTTGGGTTTCACATATTTACATATATACACACTACTATATATCTATTACATCATCTATACTAAACTAATCCCTGCCTAACGACATTACAATACTTCTCATTCGCGAGAGCAACCACCACATCCCTGCTGATGGTGTGCCTCGTCTGCCTAGCCTCAATAGGATACTGAGTAAATGTGCACTGATGATTCTGGTGCGTACTCTTATCGATGTAGGACATACGACCCATCTTCTAATGTTTCTTCCATAACTCCTCTTCAAACACATGGGCTTTATACTTCAGCTTCCAGACCTTGTCTTTAGCTAACACCTTCTGACTAATCTCCTCCGCACATTAAGACTCCACAGCTTTCTTAGCTTCCTAGACGTCCTTCACTTCTTCCCTCATATGATTCATCTCTTTTTGTAATTGAGTACTTCTACCCAGCACCACTTTAAATATCTCTATCATAGCCCTGATAGTCATTCCTCCTTCATTAGAAGCAGTATCTGATAATACAACCTCTATCTTTTCTCCCTTTGAAGCTACAACACAAGAAGAAGTAACTTCAATCTTGTCAGGGATGCGACGGTAACCAATACCTCCCCGAGTAAGAATCCTAGCTGGCAACCCCTCATCACTATCTGTATCCTGCTTAGATGGATCTTCTTCCATCTCTTCACCTTCATCACTAAGCTCAGGCACCACTGCTATATGCTCAGGTACTAGCTCTATCTCAGGTGGAGCAATAATCTCCTCATGTGCTATTAGTATACCCATGTACACAGCCTCATCTCATGCATTCTATAATAAATTTTTAATATCTGGATTAGCACATATCACAAAATGTTATTAACACATAACACATCAATTTTGTATTAAATCTTTTCTTTTAATCTTTCTTTAGATGAATTTCCTCAATTCACCAATTAAAACTCTACTTGAGTTTATTTACTGACTTCTCCTAATCTTAATAAGATTATATCCTAAGGTTCTTCCTCCCTTAAGTTTTATAAACTATCCGTTCTGATACCAACCTGTGATGCCCCGAAATTCGGGTACCTGTAAACCCTGAATAAGGTGCTACACGATACTACAGTATTCAAAACATATTACTATATATTTGAATTATCATTAATGTAATTACTATATTATTACAATCTTTCCATCATTCTCCCATGTTATCTATAACCATTACATATTCGTTACATCATAATAGAAATTATTACAAAAGTACTATTATTACTACATCGGCTAGTTACTCCTACAACTTCACCTTCCCTTTGTCCTTCCCGGATCCTTTAACATTTTCGGTCTTAGCTAAAAATTTCATAATTCAAGAAAGGATGAGCATTCAATTGCGTAGCAATTATATAGTTTAACAAAACAAAATCAAGAATCATGCATTTAATGTTTAACAACTAAGTAGATAGTTGAGAATCAATTAGAATAATCAAAATTGGTGTTGTTTATGTGACAAAAAATATTTTTTGAATCACAATATGAATATTAAGTCGGAGTTGGTCAAATGTGTGACGCTCCCAAATTCGGGCCCCAATGCTTCGAATCCGGTGTATCACGTTCTAATAATAATGGTGTCTCCCCAAATTCGGATCGCCACTTGGTCACTCGAATTCGGTTTGTCACGTTCAACAATCTCATACACTAGTAATAATACGACTAAATGTCGCATCGCACAACAAAATAAATACACAACTACTACCGAATAGAATTACATTTAATTAACATAATTTATTCGCGTCCCAAGGTCTCGTAACTTAAACATCGATTACATAGCTTAAACATACCTTAAGCATATATAAACCTAACTACTACATAATAGCATAAGTTCTTTATTACAACCATAAAGTCCTACATAATTAAATCTACTCAGTAGCTTATCCCTTGCCCTTATCTATGCCAGAGGGTCCGCACTGCTCTGTCTTCACTGAAATATTTTAGGAAAAGCAAGAATGAGGACGAATTACTCAACAAGTAATATAACAGTAAGGGTGAGTATTTTATTTCTAGAATCCAACAGTGTATAGCAAGGTATGATAGTTCAAGGATAACAAGAATATCAACAGTTTTCAATAACAGTCACTAAAGACAGAATAATATCAATATGATTCAACGATAAATCAATTTAATAATTCAAGATAATTGAGTACTGAGCAGTCACTAAGGATTATGAACTTCTACTAGAATTAACATAATATACTGATAACCCAATCTAAAACAAGTACAACAGGTGATCAGTCTAAAGTACCCTAAAGTATGCATATCGTTCAATCGTACTAAAGTGCGCACGTCGGTCTCCCGAGAAATATTATTTCCCTTCAAAGAAGGTTGTTCATCTCAATCAAATACAAGATCCCGCACCAATCAATTGATTTGGGCCGCCTTTCAACAATATAAGTCTAGCCGAATCAAATGGCATAGATCACAACAACTATAAGTTCAATCTCAAGATTTAAAGCTCGAGGAACATGAATCGACTTTTATCTTATCCATGAAGTATATAGTTTAAAATACATGACTTGCAATCTCAAAAGTTTACTTGTACGACAATAATAGCACAAGCTTAATGAACGCTCAATAAAGAGTAGGGTTAGGAATTTGCTTACAACGTTCCTCAAGTAAAGTAAACACAAAGATAGGTTACTTGCACAATAAATGTAGGGTTCGAATACTTGCAAATAATACAAGATCGGGTTTAAGAAAACTTGCCTTATGCGTAGTCTATCCACGTAAAGCTAAATCAACACCTTTCGAATCCCTATCGTAATATAGTTATGCGTATAGGATATTCATTAGTTACATATATTCATACATTATATGTAAGTTTAAACGCATACATAAACGTCTAACTTAGTTGTATACTCTTTACATACTCCATTACACATCTTGCGTACTTATAGCACAAAAATTTAGTTTATAAATCACCATGAAGTCAAATAACATAGTTTCTAATCATTGCTTTATAGTTTGCAAATACCCTTTGAACTTTAACATTCAAAAGTTTATAAACATATATTAACATACTTTTATTGCACATATGTTTATCCATGTATTCGACACACATATAAAATCATAGATATATAACCCACATTGTTTTTATTTTTGAAAACCTTAGAAACACATTGGCGAAACTTAGTTCTAGAAAGTTACTATATGCTTGAACACTTAAAAACATTGCTGGAGTCATATTTTATTGCTTAAGGCATTCATACATACATGTTGAGGAACTTTTAAACTAGGTTTGGTCTTTTCAATTTACTTTCAACAATGGATAGTTTTATTTATAAATCTTCATTTTACAAAGCCAAGAAAGCTTATCACGTCAAAGACTAACCTTAGTACTTATTAAACCACATAACATTGCCAAACAACCTCTTTCTACGCATGCTTGCATGTATTAGATTCATGTATTCAAAATTAACATAACTTTACTCTTTGAAAACTTGTTCTAAGCAACATTGAGTAGTGTACATTTTTGTCTTAAGAAATCTCATGTTAAACAAATTAAGTATGCAAAGCATTTCGAAACCATATTTCTTATGTATTCATAAAATTAACTAAGTTGTGAATACATGCTAAAAAGGTTAAATTTCAAAAAGGCGTAAGGTTTTATAAACATGGTCTTCGTCATTTAACTTTTCTTTCAGAAGATTATAACTCAAACTCTAACCTTACTAACACGTCTTGCAATGCGTATTGACACATGTTTAAGGGTTATCTAAGCCCTTAAGTTAAGTTAGGTTAGGTTACTAGGTTTGAGAAATAAACAGCACAAAGTTGATTCCCTGGCCACCCCCCGTCGGCGCGGCACTTTGTACTACTAGAGGGCCCGTCGGGGCGGCATTGCCCAAAACATTCCCTGGCCACCCCCCTCTGGGGTGGCAATTTGGCCTATAGGAAGCCCGTCGGGGCAGGCATAGCTGTTGCCGTTCGAAATTTCTTCCCCTGCTGCTAACCAAACTTTCCCAAATCACAATCAAACAACAAATTTAAGCATACCCACTATGTATAAACTCCATAAACTTACTACCCAACATACAAAGCATGATTCCAATAACTCTAAACTCATAAACAATCAAATTTAAGAATCAATTTCAAAACTCTTGCCATTTCTCAAAGTTTAATACATTTAGTGATTCTCTTCACTGCGGATTCGTTACTTGACCAAATTACTTCGTTTAACTTCCGTTGATTTCGTTTTCAACCATATTAACAATATCTAGCAACAATTGACAGATTCAACCATACATTTTCCAACTCAAACAAGTATTATAACCCTTTTCTAAGAACTTTGCAGAACTTGAACTTAAGAATATATGAAGGAATATTACCTTTTGTGAAGTTGAAATGCTACTCTAGCTTCAATTTGTAGATTACTCAACAACACTTCTCTCTCCAATTTAGAACTCACAGAAAAATCAACAATTCATGTTTGAGAGGGGGACTTCTATTTATAGAGGGACTATTGTCCAAATGGAGATTTTGCCCTAAGGATTGTTTCCATGGAAGATTGAAGGAACCATTGTGCAACAAGAAGTTAGTGAAAAGTTTCACCAACTCCATCTTCTCCCCTTCCCATAGCCATCATTCCCATCTTGGTTTTCAGCAAATATAGAGCCATAGGATTTTAGCAACACACGAAAATGAGAAATGAGGAGCAAAATGACTATCAATTTGGGATACTACTATAATACTCAGCATTTGCAAAACCAATACTTAGCATACTTAGGTTTTATTCCATTTTTATTTTATAAGGTAATTTGATGGGATTATATTGTGATAAATTAGGGATAAATATACACATAGTCATATAATCTATGTACATTGGTTTATTTCAATTAATATTCACATTAGACTAGAATAATTTAGTTAGGTACCAATATTATTATCCATAAAACTCATTATTCCAAATTCTACATAAATATTAAAATAATCATTTAGTATTAATTATTTATTTAGTCAAGGTCATTTTCCCTCATAGGTTGAGAATACTAATTTAAATACTCCCACACACATCATGGGGTCACATAAGACTCTCTCATACCACTTAGTAATTTACATAAGTTAAGCTTACTTTTATCATATAGTTTTATATAATAATTATTCACATTCCAATGTCACACTTCATTTTACAACCTCTATTATACAATTACATACATATATGTCTACATGTATATATATATATATGTATATACATATACATATTCCTATCATCATACATTTCACATTGGGCCACATTAAATTAAATCAATTGGGCTAAGCACACTAAGGCACATGGACCCTATTATTTAATCTAGCACATAATTTGATTGGGCCTACATCTCTTAATTCTTATAACATATCACATTAATGTTGTTGGGCTTGGATATATCTAAGTCCTATACATTATTGATTCAATGATCCAACTAGATTAGGAAATTAACTAGGCCACACAAGGCTTATTACTTAAGCCTAATTAAGCTCATTATTGTTTCTATTCTCGTACCACACAAGGCATTCTTTGAGCTTATTATAAATCCCACATTTTTCTTCTCAATTATTATAAATTCAATTTAATATAATTGAGTTAACTCATCTCACAACACAAAATCATTTCGATTCAAGTAAATATTCATTTTCCTTAATATATTCATTTAATAATATTTGGAAATTCTCGGGTATTACAAAATAACCCAGAGGTAACCATTTTCTTTCATTAAAAAAGGACTTCCCGATAATAAAATAGTAAATTTGATATATTGTGACACCCCCAAATCCGAGTACTTAATTTCCACAGAATTTGGTGTTCACTGTCCAATAATATCACATTTAACTACCCATAAATAAAGCAACTCATAATTAAAAATAGAAATCATCCCCTAAAAGGGTTACAACATCATAAATAAATAATCAATCCCCAAGTTATCTAACCTTAAAACATCAATGTTGAAATAACATAAACAATAAAGTCTTAACATATCATCATATGTGTTAAACAAAACATTTTCAAACAATAATAAACAAGTTTTCATCACTTGTTCATCTTTCCTTGCCTTTACTAGTGGAAGACTCTTCAGTTCTTTCAACTTTAGCTGCAATGTTATTATACAAGAGTGAGCAACAATTGCCCACAAGTATAACAATATAATAATAATAATAACATGCGAGAAATCAAAGAGTTCTAAATAATTAAAAGCTCGGCTTTTGAATCAAGAATGAATAACAAGAATCAAAAGTATATCTGAGGGTCACAAGACTAAGAACTATGTCCTAGGTTATCAAGTATATTTACTTTAAATCTTTAACAGTCGTAAGACTATACGGACCTTAATTCTTGTACTTAAGGGGATCAGCCCTTAGTACTATGTATGTGCACAACATCTGAACGCTAACGCGTAAATAATCCCCTATAAAGGGTTGTTCATCTCAGTTTGACATCAGAGTCCGCACCAAAGGGAGTTTGGTTTGGAAAAAACTCAATAACAGTTCTAGAAATTAGAACGCTCATCAACTATGGACTAGTCGAATCAAGAAGGGTTCGCTAGTCAGTCAAGGTTCAATAATAAAATTGATAATTAAATCAAATAATGAATCTCAAAGGTATACAATTGAATAAGCTTTGTATAACCGAAGTGTTACTTTAAAAGAATTAGAACAACTCATTTGGAATCATGAAGTTGAATACACAAGAGTAAGAACTTGCTTAATATAAGAATAAGATTTATAATCTTGCGTAATTTTAATCAAGATGGGTTAAGAAAACTTGCGTAACAATTACAAGTCAAGGACAGAAAACTTGCCTTGTGAGTAGTTTAGACAATTACTATTAACGTTCTTTTAATTAATCTTATATACCATTACATTCACAATACCAATAATAATTGGATTATAATTAATCATGAGTATGCTATCTTAACTCTGAACCCGACTATAATAATTGGATTCACAATTGATAACTCTTCATCACATTATTAGACTTCATGAACAACACGTATTCAAATTATCAATTAATCACGTAAAACATCATTGACAAGTTAATACTCTATTTTAACATCTCAATATATGATTAACACATTTTCATGTTCATTACATTAGGTTTTAAATTACATTTCTGGACTTAAACACTTATTTACAGTTCTCTGGGCCATTCTGCTAGCCGGCGCTGCAGCACCTAGTTTGAACTGGAGACCGGCACTGCGGCGCCAAGCCACGTCAGTAGGCTACTGGCCTGGCACTGCAGCGCTTGGTTCCTTCACAGAACCGGCGCTGCGGCGCCGTGCCACGTTAGCCAGCACTGAGCCTGGCGATACAGTGCTCAGTTTCTTCACAGAACCAACGTTGCGTTGCCGCGACGCAGTGAGGCGCATACAGAGTTCGTGAAGAATATAGAAAAGCCAAATTATGCCAAAATTAAGCTCAAACAACAAATATAATGCTGCCCATAAGTTCTGAACTTAACCGAAACATTTTATAACAACCTTAGCCTGATTTCAACAACTTAGATTATATAAACAACTAAATTGGAATACATTAGTTTTATGTTTTTACTATTTTTCCAAGTTTCGTCAATATTCATGAAATCACACATTACAGATTCGTTATAACACCAAATTAGTCCGTTTAAGTTTCGTTCTCTTCATTTTTACATGCATAAACATATTCAATCTTCAATTTACAGTTTAATATACAATTAAAGCATGATTTTTTATACATATAAGCCATATTTTTATGTTCTTCCTCTCTAAGTTTAAAAACTCCAATTTAAACATGATTTCATTGATTAATTACTCTAAAACACATATAAATCATATACAAATGAATTATGCATATTAATAAACACATATAATCAACTTCTTAACAATTCAAACATGAATTTCCATTTTTAAAAAACTCAAGTAACTTTTCATGGAGAAAACTAAGAACGTAAATTAAAACTTGAGATAAAGGAATTACCGTTGATAACTCTATTTAGATTGCTAGAAGATGATAGAACTCCTTTTTGATTCTCCAAACCTCTTTCTTAAACTCACAATTTCTCTCAGGATCTCTCCTTTTTCTCTGTATTTTGTCTAACTGATATGAACAACTATAGTCTGATATATAATATACTACGTATATAATAAAAAACTGGCAGATCATAGTTGTCAGTTAAGGCCATCATGCACTTAACTACTTCCATGATCATAAGGCTATGTTTGGTTTGTAGTAAAAAGCTCCTTTTCCCATTATTTTAATTAAAATATTTATTATATAGTTTATTTGTCACACTTTAATTAATCAAATAATATCATTTAAATTCAATTAACTAAAAGACAATATTACACATGAAATCAAATCATCACATAATTAAAATTTTTATTTATTAATTATGACAAATTATTAAATATCTAAATAATTATTAAATTAATTAAAATAATATTATAATTATTAAACAACTCATTTAATTTAATAATCTCAATTAAATTCACACTTTGAACTATAAAATTATTTCGCATTAATTTAATCAATGTAATACATTTAAATAAATTAATCTTCCATAATTCCATCAAATATTTATTTAACTCAAGAAATAAATCAACAAAAATATTTTTTTAATTCGATAAATATTAAAAAAAAGTTACAGAAATCTCGTTCGTCACATCTTTCCTCCCTTAAAAGGATTATGTCCTTAGAATCACGATTCATTTAATTCGTTCCGTTACATTCTCCCCCTACAAAGATTCTGTTTCCAAAATCGCTTAAACATAGATTATGCAAATAAATGAGGGTAAGTTTTCATCATCTGTTCTTCGAGTTCCCACGTAGCTTCTTTAGCGTTGTGGTTCCTCCAAGTTACCTTAACAGAAGGTATCACTTTGTTTCTGAGAACTTGCTATTTCCTGTTAACTATCTGAATAGGAACTTCTTCATAAGATAAATCTTTCTCAAATTGTAGGGGTTCATATTATATAAAATGTTTGTAATCGGGTTTATACGGTCGTAACAGTGAAACATGAAAAACATTATGGATGTGTTCTAACGCTGGAGGTAAGGCTACCTCATCTGCGACTTCTCCAATTCTTTGCAACACTTCAAAGGGTCCAACGAACCTCGGGCTCAATTTCTCCTTCTTGTCGAATCTGATCTTTCCCTTCCAGGAAGACACTTTAAAGAAAACATAGTTACTCGATTCAAATTCTCGATTCTTGCGGTGTGGATCGGTGTATTTCTTCTACCTATCTTGAGCAGCTACTAATCTTGTCCTGATCACCTTGACGATCTCGGCGGTCTGTTGT
Source organism: Panax stipuleanatus (assembly GCA_020205555.1). Lineage (NCBI taxonomy): Eukaryota > Viridiplantae > Streptophyta > Magnoliopsida > Apiales > Araliaceae > Panax > Panax stipuleanatus. The sequence goes on along the minus strand of CM035122.1, from coordinate 90,410,395 downwards.
ACTAATTCTGGTCCTATCAATTGATGTTCGCCAACTTCATCCTAGCATAATAGAGTTCTGTAATTTCTGCCATACAATGCTTCGTAAGGCGGCATGCCAATACTTGCGTGGTAACTGTTATTGTAAGCGAATTTCACTAACAGTAGGTGATCATCCTAATTTCCTTTGAAATCCATGATATATGATCTTAACATATCTTTCTATGTCTAGATCGTTCATTCACTATGCCCGTCTGTCTGAGGGTGATATGTCGTTCTCATTCTTAACTGCGTTCCCATACATTCTTGTAGTCGCTTCCAAAGGTTCGATGTGAAATGCTGATCTCGATCGGAAATTATTGACACTAGAACTCCGTGCCTTGAAACAACCTCCTTCACATACAACTTTGTCAACTGATCTAAGTTGAATCTTATCTTGATCGGTAAGAAGTGTGCTGATTTCGTCAATCGATCTATGATAACCCAAACTGCGTCGAAACCTGTCTGAGTCATCGGAAGACCTACAACGAAATCCATTGTAATATGTTACCATTTCCATTCTGGGATTTCTAATGGTTGTAAAAACCCACTCGGCCCCTAATGTTATGCTTTAACTTTTTGATATGTCAGGCACTTGGCCACACAATCGGCAACGTCCTGTTTCATATTCGGCCACCAGAAATGTTGTCGGAGATCCTGGTACATCTTCGTACTCCCCGGATGAATCGAATACCTTGAACTATGTGCCTCGCTCAAAATTTTCTCCTTAATCTCTGGCAGTGGCATAACCCAAATTCTTCCCTCTAATCGTAGCACTCCTTCATTGTCTACTTTGAATTTCATTTCATCCCCTTCAGATATCCTCTTCCTAATCTTCTCACATTCCTCATCCTGAAATTGTGCTTCCTTAACCGTATCCACAAAAGTTGGACCGACTCCTAATTGAAATAGTTTTTCATCAGACTCTTTAGGATATTTCACCTTCAACTCTAGTTTTGCCATTGCTGAAATTAGCTCCTCATGGGCGGTCAACAACATCAATTTCTCTCAACCCTTTTTGCATAAGGCGTCGGCAACAACATTAGCTTTACCCGGATGGTATAAGATCTCACAGTCATAGTCCTTTATCAATTCCAACCATCTTTTTTGGCGCATATTCAAATCCTTCTGTGTAAAAATATATTTCAGACTCTTATCGTCTGTTTATATATTTCACACTTCTCCCCGTAGAGATAGTGTCTCCATATCGTCAAAGCAAACACTACTTCGTCCATCTCCAAATCATGGATCAGATACCCCTTCTCATAAGCCTTCAGTTGTCGTGACACAAACGCAATGACCTTGCCGTTTTGCATAAGCACATAGCCTAGTCTTTTATGCGACGCATCACTATACACCACGAAATTTCCTATGCTATCCGGAAGAGATAACACAGGTGCCGTACTCAATCTCTTCTTCAGCTCTTGGAAGCTTTCCTCACACTTCTCCGTCCAAACGAATTTCACCGATTTCCTAGTCAAATTCGTCAGTGGAGTCGCGATTTTGGAAAAGACCCAAATGAACCTTCTGGAATATCCTACCAATCCGAGAAAACTTCCTTACTTTCGACGGTATCTTCGGCTGATCCCAGTTCATCACAACTTCGACCTTTGTTGGATCTACTGAAATTCCATCCTTGTCGATCACATGTCCAAGAAATTGCACCTGGTCTATCAAGAATTCACTTTTTGAAAACTTGGCATATAACTTCTCTCTGCTCAATGCCTCCAGCGTCAACTTCAAATGCTCTACATGCTCCTCCTTGGTTTTAGAATACACAAGAATATCATCGATAAACACCACCACAAATTTATCCAAAAATGGCTTAAATACCCTGTTTATTAGGTCTATAAATGCTGCAAGAGCATTCATTAGACCAAATGACATCACCAGAAACTCGTAGTGACCATATCGAGTCACGAATGCTGTCTTCGGAACATCTTCTTTCCTCACCTTCAACTAATGGACCTTACTTCTCATACTTAGGTAGATCAGCCCTTAGTACCATGTATGTGCACAACATCTCATCGCTAACGCATAAATAATCCCTTATAAAGGGTTGTTAATCTCAGTTTGACATCAGAGTCCGCACCAAAGGGAGTTTGGTTTGGATAAACTCAACAACAGTTCTAGAATTTAGAACGCTCATCAACTATAGACTAGTCGATTCAAGAAGGGTTCGCTAGTCATTCAAAGTTCAATAATAAAATTGATACTTAACACTATAAGAAAAAGGTTTATTACGGTCGCAGATAAGTATCTGCTACTGAATACGGTCGCAGATAGTGATTTCATATATTCTGGACACTGACTGCACATCGGCGACCACTTTTAGCGACCGGAACATCAGCGACCGACATATAGCAATCAATGTCATCTCTAAGCTGAGTCAGATCTCATTGGTGACGTGGCCCACGTGTCAGCGATCACTATTAGCGACCACCACGGTCGCTGATATCCTCAAGTCACGCGCGATCGCTGATACGTAATAGCGACCATCTGCGGTCGCTGATCAATAAAATTAAAAAAATTGCCTGTTTTGTTGATTTCCCAAAAAAATTATACATGTTTGTACCTATTTTATATCTAAACACACATCAGTATATATAAATCACCAAAACTATATAAATTAATCGATCCACGTGCATAAAAACCAACACAATAAACAAATCGAGCGACTAAAATTTATATAAAAATTATATATTAAATTTAAAACTATAATTAACTCCATTTCCTTTGACATCAAACAACTCAACAAGCAAATGATTAGTTGTAGTGAAAGTGAATATTACGATCTAAAGATTTTCTATTTTCTTTCTAGATATATATATCATCTCAACTACTCTTACCAGTCATATTTATAGACCTCCTGCAAAGAGAAACTTTTCCTGAAGAAAAGATACAATAGAAGAACCATAAGTAACTAAACATAAAGCTAAATTCATGTCAAAATTACCTCGGCATCATCATCCTGCTGTTGTGTTAACGTTCGCCACTGCATAAGCTAATGTATGCGCCAAGTGTAAGAAGTAGATTACGATCTTGACAGTTAGTCGTCGTCGATAAAGTTTGTCCATATTACTCTTTGAGAAGTGTAAGCTAGTTGTGGCCCACCTCTTCATGAAATCGGGAAACATCCTCGGTTTTATAGTCCTAGGCCTTTCAGCTGTTACTCCTGTTTTTGCAAAATCAACTACCATAGAGTGAAGGGTTGTCAAATTCGATATTTTTTACTCGTATTCTTATCTGACTCAAGGTCTGCATGTACTAAATGTGTAGTAGAGATTGTACCTAAGGTATGAGAGATAAAGGAAGAGTTGTAGCAAATTTAAAATTTTCAAATAAGTATTTCACCATAATGTACTTCTTCTCGAATTCCCAGAACAAAATGGTTACTTCCCGAACAAAGTGGTAATTCCCGAACCGTTTAACCACTTTGTTCAGGAATTCAACAGGAAGTACAATTGAATTAGTTGAACCACTTACTGGGAACTGTTGAATTTCATGCAACTCTTCAAAACTTCAAAAAACCTAAAAACACTTTTTGACAATTAGCGTTTTCTGTCACGTTTTCCCACAACGTAGTTAAACAAATGAAAAGTACATAACAGTACTTTTTATTATTTTTATTTTGTCCGATTTCTACACGTTTTTCGAGAAAAACTTTTATCGACTAACAAAACTCTTCACAGTATATTACCATCAAATCTTTAGACGAAATATCATTACGACCTACCAAACTCTCAGAAAGGTCTAGGGTATTCAAACCCTAACCCTTAAGGTGAATAGTACCTATTTTGTCTTTTTATCAGAAATATTTTTGTTCCCAAAATTATTTTATTTTCATCTTAAAAACTCTTACTCGTTCAGTCTAGCTCATAGCCAGAATCCACCCAGCTTATGATCATCCTAAGTCATAGAATGAACAATAAACACATACCATAAAATATAATTAATAAAAATTCATTTTATTAATTAATAATTCTTTAAACTTAATTTCTGGACAGTCCAATTTTTTAGGTTGTCAAACCTTTCCCAAAGTTACTAAGGAGGTGATCATTGGTTTCATCAGAAATAACAAAATCTGTCGACACGGACAACCAGAGGTGATCGTATCAGACAATGCTAAGTGTAGACACTCAAAATTGTGCATTCCTATTACTAACCCTGTTGGAGGGTAAAATTGTCTTTTTCCTCCCGATCACAACTCGGGATGTACAGCAGCCCCGGCGACAACCCCGGGGACAACACCGGGATGTCAAGTCAAGCCCCGACTGCACTAAGATGTCAAGTAAAGCCCCAGTGACAATACCGGGATGTCAAACAGCCCCGGCGACAACCCCGGGATGTCAAGCTCAAACCCGGTCACTACACTAGGATGTCAAGTCAAACCCCGGCTACACTAGGATGTTAAGAAAAGCCCCGATGACAATACCAGGATGTCAAGAAGCCCCGGCGACAACCCCAGGATGTCAAGCTCAACCCCGATCACTACACCGTGATGTCAAGTCAAACCCCGGCTACACCGGGATGTCAAGTAAAGCCCTGGTGACCATACCGGAATGTCAAGCAGCCCCAGTGACAACCCTGAGATGTTATGCTCAACCCGGTCACTATACCGGGATGTCAAGTCGAACCCCGACAACATCGGGATGTTAAGTGAAGCCCCAGTGATAATACCGGGATTTCAAGTAGCCCCGACGACAACCCTGGAATGTCAAGCTCAACTCCGGTCACTATACTGGGATGTCAAGATAAACCCCGACAACACCGGAATGTCAAGTGAAGCCCCAATCATAACCTAAGAGGTACAGGATCCCCGGTGACAACACCGGGAGATCAATTCAACCTTCAAAAATAAACCCGAAGCATCACATCATCCACAGAGATAACCCTGGGAGACCAAAGCAACCTCGGAGATAACCCTGAGGACGAATAGAGTCGGTTAGGATCAAAACCTTTGAAACAACCCTGGGAAAACAGTCGAAGATTATGCCAGTACAGAAGACAAGCTTTTGAGGGGGAAAATGGTCATTTTACCAACTTGAAGCTAATCCGGTCAAAATCAAGTCGAATCGATGCAATGAAGGTCAGAAAGAGCTATAACTTTGATCCTGAGTGAAAATAGCACAATACAACTCAACAGACAAACTGTGAAGAAATGAAGATCTGGTTATGAACCCATCTTCTTGGACTCAAAAAGGTTAAGTCAAATTTCATTGTGACGCTCTCGACGGGGGCTTTCCGGAAAGGTATAGCATGCCTCAAACGGATGCTCCGATCAAAAGTTAGAAAGTTTTGAACCTGACATCGCGTTGCTCGGAGTGCACATACTTCAAGATGATGGGACCCATCGGGTGGTGCCTGCCACATGGAGCCGCAGGTAGACCTGCGACTGCCGCGGGTAGACATGCTACCATCGGGTCTTTAAATACAAGGTCACCCCCTTGCCAAAAAAAGAAGAAAAAAACTAGAAAATGCTCTGAAACTCCGCCTATTTCGTTTTATAGCCCGACTTGTAGTACTCCAAACTTAAATTTTATTACTCTAACATGTAGGTATACTCATATACTACAACATACCAAAAATTAACAGGTGGAAAACGTCTATTTGAAGCCTACCAAGTGGCAAAAAGCCCGTGTAGCAGTCTATTGTAAGTATTTTTAAGATTAGAACTTGTTTCCTACTTCATTGCGTATTTATACATGTGCATGTAAAGTTTCATCTTATGATTTTGCCCGAAACTTAGTTCCGTGGCTGTTTTTGCTTACTTTTTAGTACATTTTAGTATATATATATATATATATATATATATATATATATATATATATATATATATATTCATTTGCACAGCCTAGATTGACGATCCATGGCTTTTACTCTCTTTTATGTGTATGTATACTAATATGTACTAACTTTCACGGCCTGGATCGCTGATTCGTGGTCTTTTTAAATTAATTATGTATATATTTGACTATATATATACTAACTTTTCATTCTGTCAAGCCCGAATGACAAATTCGTGACAGTTACTGCTTTTATATATATAACTATATATATATAAAAAAATTGACTTCATTTGGCCTGGATTGCTAATTCGTGGCCTTTATTACTTTAATATATATATACTAACTATATATATTAATATTTATATTTCAGTTTGGCCCGGATCATTTCGTGGCCTTTTTACCGCTTTAATATATATATATATATACATTCTGTTGAGCCTGGATCTTTCCGTGGCTCTTTTACAGCTTTTATAATATATATATTTACATTCCGTCGAGCCTAGATTAATTCGTGGCTCATTTACAACTTATATATATACATTTCCATTCTGTCAAGCCTAGATTACTCCGTGACTCTTTTACAGCTTTTATATATATATATATATATATATATATATATATATATCTACTTTTTTGTCCAGCCTGGATTATTCCGTGGCTCTTTTATGGCTTTTATATATATATATATATATATATATATATATATATATATATATATATATATATATATATATATATATTTCTGTCTGGGCCTGGGATTGAAAATTCGTCGCCCTTTATAGCCTATATATATATATATATATATATATATATATATATATATATTTACAATTCTGTCCGGGCCTGGGATTGGAAATCCGTCGCCTTTCACATCTTATATATATATATATTTACGTTCCCGTCCGGGCCTGAGATGTGAAATCCATCGTCCTTTACAGTATTTATATATAATTATATATATATATATATATATATATTCTCTCTACTCATTGCGATTAAACATTCACTATAAATATTCATTTGATATGAATTTGCATTGATATAAATTTGGTGATTTAGATTTCTTTAAATCTAGCCCTTTCTACCTTTCAAACGGTTCAAAATAGGTCCAACCGGAACCAGGAAGCTAGGATGGCTGAGATATATTTAAATTTATCTCTCTTTCTAGTTTTGTTAAATATGAAAGCAACCTCGCGACCCTCAGATTTCTATCTAGTGGGAACGAGAAGCTTTGGCTACACGTACTGTTCAACTGTAATGGTTTATCTCCTTTCAGATACTCCATTCAACTGTACTGTTCCTGGTGGAGTCCATTGTGAGATTATACCATTTTCTTTGAGACAATTGAGAAATTCACCGCTTAAGTATTCACCACCTCGATCCGATCAAAGAATCTTAAAACTCTTGCCAGTTTTTTTCTCTACTTCACTTCTGAATTCTTTGAACTTTTCAAATAATTCGGATTTGTATTTCATTAAATACGAATGATCATCAGTGAAAGTAATGAAATAATAATACCCTCCTCGTATATTCGTTGTCATATGTCCACATACATCTGTGTGTACCAATGTTAACAACTTTGTGACTCTTTCTCCTTTTCCACTAAAAGGGAATTTAGTCATTTTACCCATGAGACAAGATTCACAAGTTGGATATAATTCATAATCAGACAGCTCAAAGAGCCCATCTTTATGTAACTTGGATAATCGTGTTTCATTGATATTATAGAGTCTACAATGCCACATGAAAGTATAATTAACATCGTCTCTTTTCCTTTTATTAGTTTGTTCAATTTGAAATATATTTTCATTCTAGTCAATCACGTAATATCCATTCAATAAATTACCAACACAATATAAAACATTCTTATTATAAATGGAACAACTATTGTTCTTAATTATAATATCAAAACCTTCCATATCCAATACAGAAATTGAAATAATATTTCTAATAATTATTGGAACATAATAACAATTATTTAAATAAATGGACTTGCTTGAAGGCAGTGCTAAACAATAAGTCCCTATAGCTAATGCAACAACCTTTGCTCTATTTTCCACTCGTAGAACGACTACATCCTTGTTCAGCTTTCTATTTCTGACCAGTCCCTGCATAGTATTACATATGTGAGAACTACATCATGTATCCAATAACCAAGTAGAATTTTGACTTTGAGAAAAATTAATTTCAACCATGAACAAACCTGAAGCTTCTCCAAGCTTCTTCTACTTTTGTTCGTAAGGTACTTATCACAGTTTCTCTTCCAGTGGCCCGACTTGTTGCAATGGAAGCATATTCATTTTCTTTCTGGATCAGGTTTCTTATTTTCCTTTTTATTCGCCTTGCCCTTAACCCTCTTGCTTTTCTTCTTTTTAGAAGATACCTTGGGCCTCTTCCTTTTCTTGGAAGAATCATCTACCATTAAGACAAGGTCTCGCTTGGATGGGAAGTGACCTTCAGCAGTTTTCAACATGTTAAGTAACTCAGGGAAGTTGACGTCCAACTTATTCATGTGAAAATTCACAACAAATTGTGAGAAGGTGTCCGGGAGTGACTGCAAGATCAAATCTTGACTTAACTTCCCATCTATGGTGAACCCCAATTGTTCCAGTTGTTCAATCAGATTAATTAGCTTTAGACAATGAGTCTCAACTGTAGTACCCTCAGGACATACGAGATCGGAAGAGCTCTCTAGATATCTGATACCTAGCAGTCCTGCTTTGCTCACCATATAATTCTTTTAGGTGCAGCAAAATTGAATAGTTGTAAGACCCCAACTTTTATGAATAAAGATTTAATTTTCTCTATATATATTGTTTTAAATAGTAAGATATTGACTTGATGAATGTGGTAAGTTATGGGGTGATTTGTGCAAGTTTTACAAATTAAGCAAGTGGCCATAAAATATTCATTGTGTCGGAGAATATTCGTTTGGTCGGGGAATATTCTTTTTGTTGGAGAATATTCGTACGACGTCGCAATCATTTGTGGGCCCCATAATAGAAAATTATCGGATGAAGAAAACAACAAGAATAAGTTTTTCAAAAAATAACGGCGTGGTTGTTACTGTTAAAACTGTTGAAATACCCAATTGTTAAAATACAGTAGCACACGGTATTGCACAGTAATTCTAATTATTGATTCTTACGTAAGAAGTCACTACTCAATAATTGTTACAGTAATTACTGTTCAATATTTTATATTATTGATTTAATAACTGCTACATTGATAATTGCATAATATTTTATTGATTCAATAATTGTCATTGCACAGTATTTCACATTATCAAATTAATAATTTATATTATTTGAATAATATTATTAGATAGCATTATTGGTAATGTCTAAGGAAGTTCTGTCTAGGAGGGGTTATTTAATTGCGCGCCAGTAAGGAGAAATCTTTATCGGAAGGCCCCCTATTTCCTAGGAACGACCTGGTTTTCAATTTTGTAGTTCTATAATATTATTTGTGAATAATTAATTATTAATTTATATGATAGGAAAATATTTATTTTTGTGAATATAAAAGAAGAAAATTAGTACTAAGGTATTTTTAGCAGTATTTGTTGTAAATTTGGCTTATTATTTGGACCCCCCACTTACTCATTTTTCAAAATAATCGGTTGAAAGTTATAATATATATATATATATATATATGTGTGTGTGTGTGTGTGTGTGTGGGGTGTGTGTGTGTGTGGAGTGTGTGTTAGGGTGTGTGTGGTGGATGGTGATTTATATGAATATATATATATATATATATATATATATATATATATATATATAATAGAATATATATTATATTTTATTTAAAGTTTTTATTTTATTTGAATATTTTATTGCACAATAATGAATAGTAAATCAAATTTTTTCGTCGGTTGTAGCGCCCGTAAAAAATTTAATGTTGGTCCATGATTTCTAAAATTTAAATAGTACCCTTCCATTCTCCTATAAATAGGATGCTTAGTTTAGAAATGAAAATCACACTAGAATCAGAGAATTCTTCTTCTATAATATTGAGCGTATTTCTTTTGAGTTTAAGGAAACTTTGAGTGTTGCAAATAATGCAAGTTTTCTTCAAGAATATCTCCGCTATACCAGTTGGAAATACTCTCCTTTTAAGGTAAGGGATGTTATTTTCTTTCGTAAATGATGTTATTTTTTTCAATATCATTATACGAAAATATTGGCATGGATTTTATTATGAAATTCTTACTTTTTCGTCGGGGTTACTATTCACGTATACGGCATTACTCACGAAAAAAAATTAAATTTTCTTTTATTTGTCCAAGTTGTCTATTATGGGTCCTATCTTTGATTAGATCCAAGTTTTGATCTTTATTTTTGAATTTTGCTCCACAAAGTATCATTATGGCTTAAACTTGGATAAACTAAATTACGAATCCCTAATCTTTGTCCTTTATCTCACTGGATTCGTTATTTATATTATTTTTCATTATCCTTAGTCCTAAATGGTAATATTACTAAATATCTTTTGCCTGTAGAGCAAAGATGAATGAATACCTGATGAATATATTTGGCCCGTAGTGCAAAGATGGACAGGTGTTGAGATGAACATGACCAACTGGTGATACAAATGAATATCTTTGGCCCATAGTGCAAAGATGAATATTTGATTCGAGATTTATATTGATTGATGTTACAGAGATAAAATATTAATGATGGACTTTTAAATCATAGAAGATAGTAGACTTCATTCTATACTTAATTCTTCTAATGAATTGTTATTTTCGCTGCGAATATTGATCTAAAACTTGTTGTCCATAATATTTTATCTGATTGATTGAGGCTAACGATAATTTATTTTTCATTATCTTAGTCATAATATTCTTTACTGGGCTAGTTGAGCTCACCCTTTTCATCTATTATCCTTTTTAGGGAATGAGAATGTTGCGAGAACTAGTCGGGGAACAGTGTGATGGTCAGAGTAGAGCAGTAGTAGTTTTCACTATTTTTGTAAAATAGTGTGATAATAATTGTAATGAGGACTTAGTTTGAGTGTTTATATTTTCTACATGTTTATATTGACACTCACAGTTGTATGGTCGTATTTCTCACGACCTTTTGTTATAAAAGATTTGTATTTGGAATTTTGTACCATGTATTTGGCGACTCAGAATGGGTTGGTATTGAACCTATTTTGGGGGCGTCACAGTTGGTATCAGAGCTTAGGGATATGATCTCTGGCGGAGATCGGAGAATAGAACTAGGAGGGGAGAGATGAATAAATCCTTTGCTAGTGTGTCCTACCTAAGCTTATCTGGTATTTAATTGGTCGGTCGGAACATAGGGTTAATATGTGATATGTTAATTTGTTTAATTAACCCTTGTTTTATGGCAGTATTTGAGAATGGCAGCTGAAAATCTAAGCAATGGAGTGAATGAGACCTTTGAGACACCTCTAATCACCAAACAGGAGAACGTGCAACAGGAAAGCAATAATTCTCCTGTAAACAATGCCACTGATCAGACGATGAACGATGGGATGTTTAGAAGCTTATTGCAGTTTATGCAAAACCAGACGAGGGAAACTCGTGTTCATAATACAGGTGGAAATAATAACAACTCGCGATTTTTTACTGCCAAGCAGTTCAAAGAGTTGGGACCACCAGAGTTTCAGGGAAAGCCAGATCCAATCAAGGCAAAGACGTGGGTTAAGCAAATTACCAAGATATTTGATGTCTTGGGATGCACGGAGGAACAGAAGGTTCCATTCGCCACGTTTATGTTCTGCGGAGAGGCAGATTACTGGTGGAAATCTGTGAAGCGTACCCAGCCTGCCGCACTCAAGATGTCTTGAGAGGCGTTCCAGAAACTGTTCAATGATAAATACTTTCCAGAAAGTATTCGTCACATGAATGAGGTAGAGTTTATCAGACTGGAATAGAACAACATGACGGTGTCCCAGTACGAGGTTAAGTTCGCGGAGTTATCCCGGTTTGCACCTCATTTGGTGGAGAATGAGGAACGTATGACGCGGATGTTTTTGAGAGGTTTGAAACTAGAAATTTGTCAATACCTCATTTATCATAAATTTTCTCTATATTCGGATGTGGTGAACAGGGCCCAATTGTTAGAATGAGATAATGATTATGTTCAACTAAGGGACAACAACCAAGGTCGTACCGGTGGCAGCAGTCATCAGAACAATGACAACCAGCGGGGAGGAAAGTATCATGACAGAAGCGGTAACCACTCCGGTGGTAATCGTGGTCATGATAATAGAAGAAGTGAGTCGGGGGAGATTCCAAGAAGAGAAGGTACAACAATGAGAGCGTGAAAACAACGACAGCAGCACCAGCATCAACTATTTCTAGGGGAGGAGAACGACCACCGATCGTATGCTATAAATGCGGGCAAGAAGGACACATCAGTACCAACTGCACACAGCAATCCAAGGTGTGCTATAACTATGGAAAGGAAGGTCACATTTCTCGAAAGTGTCCTGTAGCGAAACCAAGTCCAGCGGGGATGGTGATCTCAAAGGCCATCCCGGACAAGTTAAGGTCAGTAGTTCCTAGAAGAGCTTTTATCGTAACTGCCCAACAAGCGAGGAACCCGAATGAGGTTATTACGGGTAAGCTAATCATAAACTCTTGCAAAGTCTATACCTTATTAGATACCGGTGCTACCCATTCTTTTATTTCACCTGCTTGTGCTCAATGTTTGAACTTGACTCTTGATAAATTAGACTTTGACTTATCTGTTAAAACTTCGTTGGGAGAAACCTTCGTTACATCCATGGTTTACAAATCTTGCTTGATTCAAATTGGTACCCTCACCCTACCTGTTGATCTTATATATTTGAAAATACTTGCATTTGATGTGATTTTAGGAATTGACTGGTTAACCACTTATCATGCCAAAATTGATTATTTTCGTAAGGTTGTTAGTTTTCATATTCCTAACCAACTTGTTGTGCAAATTCAAACAACCAAACCCCTAAAATTAATCAATGTCATTTCAAGTCATAAAGCTATTCGTTTATTAAAAAATAGATGCCAATCTTTCTTAGCTTATGTCACTCATCTAAACCAGAATACATCAGGTTTGAATGATATTTCTGTTGTTAATGAGTTTCCTGATGTATTTCCTGAAGAACTTCCCGGTCTACCCCCAGAACGTGAAGTTAAATTCTTTATTGACCTTGAGCCCGGTACAAAACCCATTTCTAAAACCCCATATCAAATGTCTCCTATTGAACTTCATGAGTTAAAGGTTCAACTACAGCAATTGTTAGACATCGATTTTATTCATCCTAGTACATCTCCTTGGGGTGCTCCTGTTTTGTTCGTAAAGAAGAAATACTGGAGTATGCGACTTTGTATTGACTATAGGGAGTTTAACCATGTCACCATCAAGAATAGGTATCCGTTATCTCGTATTGATGACCTGTTCGACCAGTTATAAGTTGCACAATTCTTTTCAAAGATCGATCTTCGTTCTGGATATCATCAGTTAAAGATTAAAACTGAGGATATTCTGAAAACTGCTTTCAGAACTCGATACGGGCATTATGAATTCTTAGTCATGTCTTTTGGATTAACTAATGCTCCTACTGCTTTTATGGATATGATGAACCGTGTATTCAAGGAATATTTGGATCAGTTCGTGGTTTTCTTTATTGATGACATCCTCATCTATTCCAAAAGCCGTGAAGATCATGAGCACCACCTGAAGCTGGTACTTCAAAGGCTTCGTGATAACAAGCTTTATGCTAAGTTGAAGAAATATGAATTTTGGCTTGAGGAGGTAGCATTCCTTGGGCACGTGGTATCAAAACGTGGAGTATCTGTTGACCCGGCTAAGATTGAAGCAATACAAAGTTGAGAGCAACCGAAGTCGGTAACCGAAGTATGTAGCTTTCTGGGTTTAGCTGGTTATTATTAGAGATTCGTGGAAGGATTTTCTCAAATTGCTACTCCATTAACTCAGCTGACTCGGAAAGATACAAAATTCGTATGGAACGAGGAATACGAGAAAAGCTTCCAAAAGCTCAAGAGGAGACTCATTTCCGCACCTATTCTAACAATACCATCTGGTTCGGATGGATTTGTCATCTACAGCGATGCTTCGAGCAAGGAATTAGGATGTGTTCTCATGCAACATTGGGAAAGTCATAGCCTATGCCTCACGGCAACTCAAAGAATATGAGAGGAATTATCCTACTCATGATCTAGAGATGGCAGCAGTCGTTTTCGGGTTGAAGATCTGGAGACACTACCTGTATGGAGAGAAAGTGGAGATTTATACGGATCATAAGAGCCTTAAATACTTCTTCACTCAAAAGGAACTCAACATGCAACGACGTTGGCTTGAGTTGTTGAAAGATTACGACCATACCATCCAATACCATCCTGGAAAAGCGAACGTCGTAGCTAACGCGTTGAGTAGAAGATTATATGTGGGAACGAGTGTAATGATGTCAAGTATACGTGTAGAACTAGCTTTAATTAATAAAGTTAAAGTTGCTCAAGCTACAGACCCAGAGCTGATGAAGATGAAGGAGAAGGTATAAGAAGGTGCTATTCCAGAAGCTAGAATCAAGGAAGAAGGAATACTTCGAGTCAACTCCAGATTTTGTGTTCATAACGATCCTGATTTGAAGTATAGAATCATGATGGAGGCACACAACACACCATTTGCAATCCATCATGGGAGTACCAAAATGTATTGTGATCTTCGACATTCATTTTGGTGGAGCAATATGAAGAGAGAGATCGCGGAGTTTATCTCGAGGTGTTTAACGTGTCAAGGAAGAGCATCAAGTGCCAAAGGGTCCATTGCAACCACTTGAGATTCCAAAATGGAATTGGGAACACATTACCATGGATTTCGTTACGGGTCTTCCCAAGGTTTCTCAAGGCATAGATGCGATTTGGGTCGATAGATTAAGCAAGTCTTCTCATTTCTTGCCTATACGAGAGACTTATTCACTGGAACGTCTTGCTCGTATGTACATAAATGAGATTATGAGACTGCATGGCATGCCAATATCCATAGTTTCGGATCGTGACCCAAGATTCACTTCATGATTTTGGGTCAGTTTGCAGAAAGCTATGGGCACGGATTTACGATTCAGTTCGGCTTATCATCCTCAAACGGACGGACAATCGGAAAGGACTATTCAAACACTTGAAGATCTATTGAGACTCTATGTTCTAGACTTCAAAGGGAGTTGGGACAAGTACCTACCATTGGTGGAATTCTCTTACAACAATAGTTATCAGGCAAGTATAGCCATGGCTCCATTCGAGGCGTTGTATGGGAGGAAGTGTCGTTCTCCAGTATGCTGGGATGAGGTGGGTGAAGCAACATTGTTAGGACCGGAGTTAGTACGTATGACTACGGAAAAGATCCAAATGATCCGATAGCGTATACAAACGGCGCAGGATCGACAAAAGAGTTATGCGGATCTTCATCGAAAGGACGTGAAATTTAATGTTGGGGACCATGTGTTATTACGTGTTGCTCCATGGAAGGGAGTTACAAGATTCGGGAAGAGAGGAAAGCTTAATTCACGATTTATTGGTCCATTTAAGATTCTTAACCGAGTAGGAAATGTGGCCTATAGACTTGCTTTACCTCCAAGTATGTCTCGTGTTCATAACGTTTTTCACATATCCGTGATACGTAAATATGTGAAAGACCCAAACCACATTATTAAGTTAGAACCAGACGAGATAGTCGAAGATTTAACATACGAGGAGGTACCTGTCAAGATCTTGGATAAGAAGGAACATGTTCTACGCTCAAAGGTTATACCTCAAGTTAATGTTTTGTGGAGGAAGCATGCTATTGAGGAAATGACCTGGGAGTTGGAATAGAAAATGAAAATGAGGTATCCTCACCTATTCGAAACACCAGGTACGTACGTCAATTTCGAGGATGAAATTTCATAAGGAGGGGAGGTTGTAAGACCCCAACTTTTATGAATAAAGATTTAATTTTCTCTATATATATTGTTTTAAATAGTAAGATGTTGACTTGATGAATGTGGTAAGTTATGGGGTGATTTGTGCAAGTTTTACAAAGTAAGCAAATGGCAATAAAATATTCATTGTGTTGGGGAATATTCGTTTGGTCGGGAAATATTCTTTTTATCGAGGAATATTCGTACGACGGCGCATTCATTTGTGGGCCCCATAACGAAAAATTATCGGATGAAAAAAACGACAAGAATAAGTTTTTCTAAAAATAACGGCGTGGTTGTTACCGTTAAAATTGTTGAAATACCCGGTGGTTAAAATACAGTAGCACACGGTATTGCACTATAATTTTAATTATTAATTCTTACGTAAGAAGTCACTACTCAATAATTGTTATAGTAATTACTGTTCAATTTTTTATATTATTGATTCAATAATTGCTACATTGATAATTGCATAATATTTTATATTGATTCAATAATTGTCATTGCACAGTATTTCACATTATCAAATCAATAATTCATATTATTTGAATAATATTATTAGATAGTATTATTGGTAATGTCTAAAGAAGTTCTGTCTAGGAGGGGTTATTTAATTGCGCGCTAGTAAGGAGAAATCCTTATCGGAAGGCCCCCTCTTTCCTGAAAATGACCTGGTTGTCAATTTTGTAGTTCTGTAATATTATTTGTGAATAATTAATTATTGATTTATATGATAAGAAAATGTTTAATTTTGTGGATATAAAAGAAAAATTAGTGTTGAGGTGTTTTTATCAGTATTTGTTATAAATTTGGCTTATTATTTGGACCCTCCACTTACACATTTTTCAAAATAATCGGTAGAAAATTATAAAGTATACATATATATATATATATATATATATATAAATGTGTGTGTGTGTGGAGTGTGTGTTGGGTGTTTGTGTGTGGAGTGTGTTAGGGAGTGTGTGGTGGATGGTGATGTGTGTGAATATATATATATATATATATATATATATATATAAAATAGAATATATTATATTTTATTTAAAGTTTTCTTTTTATTAGAATATTTTGTTGCACATCAATGAATAGTAAATCAAATTTTTTCGCCGGTTGCAGCGCCCGTGAAAAATTTACTGTTGGTCCGTGATTTCTAAAATTCAAATAGTACCCTTCCATTCTCCTATAAATAGGACGCTTAGTTTAGAAATAAAAATCACACCAGAATCAGAGAATTCTTCTTCTATAATATTGAGCGTATTTCTTTTGAGTTTAAGGAAACTTTGAGTGTTGCAAATAGTGCAAGTTTTCTTCAAGAATATCTCCGCTATACCAGTTGGAAATACTCTTCTTTTAAGGTAAGGGATGTTATTTTCTTTCATAAATGATGTTATTCTTTTCAATATCATTATACCAAAATATTGGCATGAATTTTATTATGAAATTCTTACTTTTTCGTCGGAGTTACTATTCACGTATACGGCACTATTCACGTATACAACATTATTCACGAAAAAATTAAATTTTCTTCTATTTGTCCAAGTTGGCTACTATGGGTCCTATCTTTGATTGGATCCAAGTTTTGATCTTTATTCTTGAATTTTGCTCCACAAAGTATCATTATGGAGTATTCTTAAACTTGGATAAACTAAATTACGAATCCCTAATCTTTGTCCTTTATCTCACTGAATTCGTTATTTATATTATTTTTCATTATCCTCAGTCCAAAATGGTGATATAACTAAATATCTTTGGCCTGTAGAGCAAAGATGAAAGATTATCTGATGAATATCTTTGGCCCGTAGTGCAAAGATTGACGGGTGTTGAGATGAACATGACCAACTGGTGATACAAATGAATATCTTTGGCCCGTAGTGCAAAGATGAATATTTGATTCGAGATGTTTATTGATTGATGTTACAAGGATAAAATATTGATGATGGACTTTTAAATCATAGAAAATAGTAGACTTCATTCTATACTTAATTCTTCTAATGAATTGTTATTTTCGCTGCGAATATTGATCTAAAACTTGTTGTCCATAATATTTTATCTGATTGATTGAAGGCTAACGATAATTTATTTTTCATTATCTTAGTCATAATATTCTTTACTGGGCTAGTTGAGCTCACCCTTTTTATCTATTGTCCTCTTCAGGGAATGAGAATGTTGCGGGAACTAGTCGGGGAACAGTGTGATGGTCAGAGTAGAGCAATAGTAGTCCTCACTATTTTTGTAAAATAGTGTGATAATAATTGTAATGAGGACTTAGTTTGAGTATTTATATTTTCTACATGTTTATATTGACACTCACAGTTGTATGGTCGTATTTCTCACCACCTTTTGTTATAAAAGATTTGTATTTGGAATTCTGTACCATGTATTTGGCGACTCAGAATGGGTTGGTATTGAACCTATTTTGGGGGCATCACAATAGTCATCCATTTTCTCATGCTGACGTGTAGCTTGTTACTCATGGATGTGAGCATGATGCACTGTGCAATTGATGCATCATCTTGCCACTTTCTAAAAGTAGCTATCTCTTCCTCAGAGGCTGTTTCTGCAACCTTTGCAGGGACAGATGAATTTTGGATATAAGAATGATTTTCAGCAGTGAGACCAATTCTCAGATTTCTTAACCAGTCCGTGTAATTCAGTCTAGTCAACTTGTTAGCATCAAGTATGCTACGCAGTGATAGTGAGTGTGACATTTTTCAAATTCTGCATGTGAAATAAAATAACATTTTAGCATACATTCATTTAATTAATTACCAAAATAAATTAGGTCTTATTTTGAATTAGTATCTCCCACTATTTTCATTAAACTATATTACCCTCATAATATATAGTTCGACAAATCTATTTAAAGATTTGCTAGTGAGATCTAGGATCCCATTTCAAATATACATAGTCTTGTGGTGACACAACAAATGATATATAAATAAATAGGTAGACAACTATTGTCAATTACATCACCATCTAACTCCTTTTATGCCTATTAAATTATTTTGATCAAGTGGTGACACATCCGAACCAAAATTATCTAAGTTAAGTCCAACCTAGCATTTTTATATATTCAAATAGAAAAATACCATCCTTGTGGTGACACAACAAAACAGTATTGTTCAATTTCGTTATAGGCATCAAATGTGATAGATTAACATCTTAAATATTTAATACTTTCCTTGTGGTGACACAACAAACGCATATTAGATATTTAATACTCTATTAAATTTATCATGCTAGAAGGCGACGTTCGATATTCCAAATATCTTTGAACGCTTAGGACTTAATTAAATTCTTTTAGGGATTTGTTAGTAATTGTCTCATTTTGTTAAGCGCGCATGCACATTTGTATAATAATACATGTCATATTATTTGACATGCGAAGCATGTTGCATAATATATATATATATATATATATATATATATATATATATATATATATATATATATAGTATAAGCATGCATATAGATTACAATATTCTACCTAGATTGATTATGAACTTTTATTCTAGTTTGGTTCACTCTAGCTATCAAGTGAACCAAAAGAACAAACCTAGGAGTACAAGAATTAAATTTAAATATAACTATTACATTTAATTCCCGGGACCCATTACAAACGGGTCTTCATGCGCTCCTTGCTCATTTGTCTCCAATTCTTCAGGATAATTCTAACTAATCTTATTACATAAACTATTTACATTAAATAGAAACCTTGATTAGCAGTCAAGGAGAAGTACATATGAAGGAGATAGAATTTACATCAAGAAAAATTAGAGAAGACGAGGTACGCAAACCTCATTTAATAAAACCCATATATTCAAGCATTCAACTAAAATAAAATCCAATTGTATTGGTCAATAGTCCATAATCAACCCCATTTATTATCATACATATCATCATATGCATCAATAAATAAAACATTCAATATATACATTTATATCGATTTAATGGGAAATACTAGTTAGATTCGAAAGTCAATTTCAACTCTAATTAGTTATCATGAAATCCAATTCCAACTCTAATTAGTTAGCATTAAATTCAATTCTAATTAAAATAAACATCTTTATTTTAATCCAATTTCAAATTTAATAAACTCTTTTATTAATCTGGAATTATAGAAAAACATGTAATTTTAATTTTAATTAAAATAAAGCTTTTATCTTAATTAACAAAATAAAATAAAAAAAATTTTAATTTTATGGAGAGTGGCGCTACGGCGCTGCTAGTTAACTAGCATCCGGCGCTGCGGCGCCACGTCAGCAGTTTTTGAAAAATCAGATCTGGCGATGCGGTGCCTCGTTTATACTTTGAACATGAGTTGCAGCGCCGGGTCACCCGTTCCCTGACACGGACCGGCACTGCAGGTGCGGCAGTTAAGCCTGTGATAGGCGCTGCAGCGGCGCTGGGTAGAAACAGTTTTCCTGTTTTGCGAATTGTGCAGTTTGTCTCCAAAAAATATGATTCCTAGCTAACAGTTATGCCTAATTAAATTATTCCACACACACACACACACACACACACACACACACACACATATATATATATATATATATATATATATATATCAAATAAAAATAATTAATAGCACGCATAAAGGTTTGGCTCTGATGCCACTGTTAGGTTTGTAAGATCAAATTAGCATGCAACAATTACATACATAGCAGCGGAAGTGTAAAAATAGAGTTTTAAAATTTTACAAATCATGAACCCGGATCATCCTCTATGCGCAATTATTAATTCAATCTAAAGAGATGAAGAACAAATCATACCTTTGAAGATTCGTGCTTTCTCAGATACGAGTTCAACTCCAATCCTTTCCTTGTTTAACTTGAATCTACCGAGTGTGATTCCTTTCTTTGATCAGCGTCAACCACCCAAGTGTTTGGCCTCTAAAGGTGATCCACCATGGATGAAAAAATAATAAGAAGGTGGGTTATTGGCAAAACCCTAGTTTTCTCTCTCTAGAAAAGGTGTGCTCTCCCAACAATTGGAATTGCATTAGCTCATAATCAAAATAAGACTCCTCTTATTTATATATATAGGCAACCCTCCTAACCATTTTAGGATTTGGGTTTCATATTAATTAATTAAACTCTTTTAATTAATTAGGCTTCCGAATCTTATTAGGAATAAATAATTAAACTCCTTTAAGTAATTTACCTCCTAATCTTATTAGGAATATGGGAAAGTACTTTTATTAATTAATTCTCAAACTTCTTTAGGAATTCAAATTAATAATAATAGTAATAATAATAATAATAATAATAATAATAATAATAATAATAATAATAATAATAATAATAATAATAAGACTCCTCTTATTAATTCATATTTAATATTTCTAAAATATTAAATAATAAATATTAAGCTAATTAATTTATTCTATCACTATAGATTAAATTTAATACACTTAACTTATAATTACAATTATGTCATTTGCTTCTTAAATAAATATTCATTCTTTTATGGTGTGACCCTTTAGGTTCTCCATATTAAACCGGTTGTGAATAAATTAATTAGAACAATTCTAATTTTATTTAAATAAATAAATTAACTATTAATTCATTTAAATAAATATTTATTCTACAATAAAGGTAAGCCCCCTTAGCGCTCAACGACTTTTCAGATAATATAGATTTCAACATTAATCATAAAAGAACATTTGAGTAAATAATTACCGTACAATTCATTCCTTCTACCATACAATGTCCCAATTAAATATAAGACATGGATTTACTATCAACTCATTGTTTTATTTAATTATATATATTCCGATCCTAAATGCACAAATTTCGATAATGCAAATTAGAAACTACTTTCTAATTTCATTCTGCCTTGACCAAGGACTAGTGAGTTGTCATTTATCGAATCACATAGGACATTCACTTCTTTTACTAGAAGTGGTAGATCCTTTATTGATCATTCATTATCTTCATGTATAATTAATTATACCCAAGCATACCCTTTGATATACCCTCAGGGTCTTAAGGGATATATCAAAATATAACTCATCATACATAAGATACTATGAAGATCTCAAGTCTAAGGATTACTTGTACTACTATCACTAAAGGAATTTATATTGATAGGAGAGTAAAACTCCATTAGGTATTCCTTAGCGAGCCACGTTCAGTGTACTTGTTCTCCAATAAGCACCAACATACTTGCTTTAGTATCTCCACACAAATGATCATGAGATCGATCATCCTCTTCCAAAGAGCAAACAATGTATGTATCAATCTTTTCATATTTACTAATCCCCTATTTAGTAATTCATCGATTGGGAACTATTTTAGTTTTAAGCTATCTAAGAATTTAGATCTCATTAGCATGATCATCATCATGATTCTAAAAGCATTGCTTAAAACTATGAGTTTATCACATTTAAATATAATAGAATGATGTAGACAATATAAACGCCTTTAAATAAATAATTCTTTTATTAATAAATTAATTAAATTGTTACAAAGTATATGCTTTATCATCATACATGATTGGCTTGTGTGCATACTACTTTCAATTGGTTCTACCCTTTTCATATTTCTATGCCAATTAATTTATCTAAAGGGTGAGATTTGGGAAAAGACCGACATTAGTCGACTTATTTTATAAAATTTGATTTTGACTATTGGGCCGAATGACACAGAGTCGCCACTTGGTATAGTTTGCAATGGATGTACTAAATCATCCAGATTTAAAGGCTTTCGCAGTATGGCCCAATATGTTACTCTATAGCATTGGACTGAAATCGAGATTTTTAGAATTCGGGGGCTAGCTTAAGCGAGGGAAAAGTGTTAAGCACCCCCCGACTTCCGTGAAAACACGGTTACATCGTCTTATTAATTTCTTATGCAATAAGTGTGTGTGTGGGGGGGGGGGGGGGTGTTTTTATTTATTAGTTTATTCTAATCCTCATTTAGAGTTTATTTGAAAGTAGTGTTGTTCCTCTTTTGCACCTATGTACGAAAGATTTGATTTAGCGATAAGTTTATTTTAGACAAAATATACATTTCAAATGATATTTTGGAAAAAATATAATTTTTAAATCCTTTGCTCGAATAGTAATCGATGTCCTTTGATACTTTCTTTTATTATCTTTATGTTTGTTAGGTGATCTACCCCAAATCACTTTATTCTTCACGAAAGCTCTTTGTGGTTTTATTTGAAAATCGCTTTGGGTGATAATGTATGCAATAAAGCGTCAAAAGGGGTTGGATCATCATCTGGCATAAAAGCCATCTCGATGAATCCGAACACCCACCATCATAATTTTTCACTACCACGGGATCTTAAATCCAAATTTTTGGCATGACCCCTCAAACTCTTTTTCAGATACAATATTACATGTACAATGATTTCGCATTATTTAAACATTACATCGCAAAGGAAAAGTCCATCATGGGAATTAAGTTAATATCTGACCATTAGATCTCGACATCGGGATTCCTAGGCTCACATTATTAAACTTAAATGGGTATGTACAACATATCCTAAACTTAAGAATAGGTGATTTCATCGGATGAAATCCCTATCACAAGCCATTTAGGACCTCCTCACCTCTAGATACAGATCTAGGGCTCTATGGAGTGACTAGGACTGACCAAAAGCAGTAAAGCATCTAGATCTAAACTGATCTAGCATATAGTTTAGAGCTTTATGTTCTATAACCTTTCACAGGGCTAGATCCAGCTAAGATCTAGGTAGATCTAGTCTCCGGACTTGATTTACAACTATATATGCACAATATAACGGTAGAAACTCTAGATCTATCAACTACAATGCAATATATGTATAAAACAACAAGTTTAACTAGATTCAAGCAATATATAACATATATCTAGTATTTAGAACAAACTTTACAAAGAAAGTGACCAAAATGAGCGTTTTTCACCTTAAAGGACGCGTGAACGAGCTTCTTTTAGCTCGGGATCAACTTATATCACTCTAGACAATCAATATTATGATATAGAAGATCAAACAACTCAAATTTTGTGAAGAAATGCCAAATCTGAGGGTTTCTCTCTAGACCTCTCTCTAACTTATTCTTTTTTTAATAAGCTGATGCTACTGATTTAAGGACCTCCGGGCCAGTCGTTGGTATACCTGCGACCAGCTGCAGTTATACCTATAGCTGGGCCCTATAGGCCCCATAGTATCAAAGTTTGTTCCTTTGATCTTGGTCCGGTGAAAGTTGAGCTCCGTACCCAAAAATCCTAGAAAGTATTTGCGGAAGGCAGCAAAATAAGGTCGAGTCTGACTGAATTGGAATCTGAGAAAATGGTGCAATAAGCTTAAAGGTATCTTTCGGTTCTCGAGGGTCATCAATTGGCTCGCCTTTGATAGCTCGTAGTTCAATGGTTGTTGCGGTGACTTCTTATGGCCATAACCTTAGCTTCGAGATCCTCGTTCGGTCCGCGTCATGTCCAGGCGTCGTCGCACTTGGATTTCTCAGCGGGGTTGTCTCCATGGTGAAAAGATATTTTTGTCGTACCTTGGGGTTGTCTCTAAAGTGAAATTATGCTTTTACCCTTCTGTGAGGTTAGTCTAAGGAAAGAAAAATTTCTACTGTCTACAGATGCCCCTCTTTGTCATATTTATGCAATGCAATGGAATGAACACGACAAAGATTACTAAACATGAAGATATATGACAAGGTATATCTAATGATGCAATTCCATGTGTAAAGTATGCAATGATATGTATGATTTAGATCTTAAAAATGGTTACTCCCATCTACTAGGGAGGATGATGATTATGTGAATGTCATTGGGTATTACCGATACCCTAGTTGGGTTGTGGCCAACAGACTCATCATCGGGTACTATCAATGTCTTTGATGGGATTAAGGCTCACGGATTATATCCTGGTATATAGCACTTCACAAATCATATGTGAATCATTATCGAATCGCATTGCTACTGTCGAGTACTGCCAAGGTCTTCGTTGGGTTGTTGCCAACGAATTCATCATCGGGGTTAAGCCAATGCCTACATTGGATTATTGCTAGTGGATTACACCATCGGGGTCAAACTGATGCCTTTATTAGGTTGTTGCCAATGGATTACACCATTGAGGCTGAGCCGATGCCTTCATTGGGTTAAAGCCAGCGGATTACAACAACGGGGTTAAACCGATGCCTTCATTGGGTTGTTGCTAATAGATTACACCATCGGGCTTAAGCCGATGTCTTCATTGGGTTGTTGCCAACGGATTACACCATTGGGATTAAGTCGATGCTTTTGTTGGGTTATTTACCAATTGATTACACCATCAAAGCTGAGCTGATAACTTCATTGGGTTAAAGCCAGCGGATTACACCATCGGGGTTAAGCCGATGCCATCATTGGGTTGTTACCAACGGATTAAACCATCGAGGTTAAGCCGATGCCTTCATTGGGTTGTTGCCAATGGATTATACCATTGGGGTTAAGCCGATGCCTTCATTGGGTTGTTGCCAACAGATTACACCATCGGGGCTGAGCCAATGCCTTCACTAGGTTAAAGCCATCGAATTACACCATTGGGGTTAAGTCGATGCCATTATTGGGTTATTGCCAATGGATTACACCATTGGGGTTAAGATGATGTCTTTATTGGGTTGTTACCCTCGGATTATACCATCGGGGTTAAGCCGATGCCTTCATTGGGTTGTTGCCAATGGATTACACTATTAGGGTTAAGTCGATGCCTTCATTGGGTTGTTGCTAATGGATTACAAAGACCTGTTATCGATAAAAGGGATTTGGATTAAACCTTCTGGGGGTTTTTGGTTTTCCCTTGTTTTTGCCCCTTTTGGGGGCTTTCAGGGTTTTTGAGGCTTAAAATGACCCGGAAGGGTGCCTTTCTAAGTGAACATCTTTTTTCAGACCCGAAAAATTGCATTTCGAACTGCATTTTACTAAATGGACAGTCGCGAAGCTCACTTTGGGTAGCCGCAGGTATACCTGCGGATGGAGTATGTATGCTCGAGGCTGACCGTGGTTTGGCTTATATCCCTAAATAGGCTCATTTTCATTCATTCGTTTCAAGTTTTCTTTTATTCTCTCTGTAGAATCTGACTCTTCTTCTCATATCTACTCATTTCAGGCTTGGGTTTGGGTATTCTACCACCGTACATTCATTTTATGTAGTACATGTAACGTATACACTCCCTTTTTTCCCATTTTCACAGGCGTTTTATCGTACTTTCTTCATAAAACGCAATGTAGTGAACATGTATGCATAGATAGATTGATAGACATGTTATAATGTGATGAATTCTTACGTATAATCATATAGATCGACATATGCTATTGATTTCATTTTGAAAGTTATTCTAAACATGTATTTTGATAATACATTAGAAAAGCTGTTCAAATTACTATCTGATGGATGGGTTATGATTTTATACTCTCATAGGGTTGTTCAATGCATGCCTACGTGCATGTGGATAGTCCATATTATAAAGGAAACTCTGCTAAAAAAATTTCAAGAGTTGGATAATAGGATCTGATGTGCATGCTTAGCTATACTAGGATATGAAATGATGTGAGACTCAATAATGTATGTGCAGGACATGCATAATGCTATGACCCAAATTAAATTCCTAGGAGTCTATTATCTCTAGGTTATCGCAAATTAAGTTTTAAATAAAATATGACAGAGTCATACCTTGTCTTATTCTGAATTTTATGGACTCCTCGTCTAGACATGGATTCGGATAAACCTAGTAGTTCTGCTTCCCATAGAGCTTCATCCGGGCTTCAAAGGCCTGCTTCAGATACTCTTGCTTCGAAGATATATTGACAGGTGCTCCGCCTTACGGAGTAAGTGATTCGCCCTATTGATGTAGATATGACCCTCCTACATAAGGAGGAGGGTGACATCCCTAGGCCTGAGGTTCCACCTCAGCCCACTGCGGTGCCTAGATTCCTTCCTGGTATCTAGGTTTCGGTTCCCAACTTGCTGGTTACCGACTTGAGCCGTCATCCATCCGTTCATTTGCATGCGAACGAGGTATTAGAGTTTTCGTATTGATTTGATTTAATTCTCTATTCTTGCCAACAATCAGTTTTTAACTTTAATGTCGTGCAGGTTCCGGAGTTTACCCAGCCCAGGGGTAACTGGTTTAGCGTGTACTCCTTGTATTGGTCGCTTCATGCTGACTATAGGGCACGAGTAGATTCTTGGGCTTTTCAGAACTCCTTCACCCTTTCCCCTCGTCACTGCCCTTGGCTCTATCTCCGAGCTCTGTCTGAGAGATGGTTCTATTACAGTTAGTCCCGTCATTTGCTGGATTATGAGGTTATGATGATGCCTATAGATTATCGGTATATCACAGGTTTATGATTTATAGGAGATAAATTGCCTTTAGAGGCTAGCATCACTTCTACTGCCGTTCGCATCCTTCTTGGGTTTTGAAAGCCCGTAGTATTCATTCAGGCTCTTTAAGTATGGATGCAGCCCGAGGCACTCTGCAGGAGTCATTACCCGAGGACTTGGTGGAGAGAGATTGCATCTTGCGGCGTCTGTTCCTAACCATCGTGAGGGGTTATTTCATTGTGAACAACTCCTCCACTGTCCTATTTAGCTTGGTGGGGGCTGTTCGGGACGTAGATCGCATTAGAGACTATGACTGGGGATCCTTTACACTCACAATCTTACTTCATGGGATACGACTATGCTCCAGGGGAGTGGCCGATGCTTGGCTCAGATTCTACCCATTTTTTCTAGTGATTTATCTTGACCAACTTTCAATTCTCAGGATCTTGATTTGTCTTTCCTCATGACTAATGTCTTGCTATTTGGTTTGACAATTATGGGCTTAAGAGAGGTTCCCTTGACTTCGACCTCTTACTATTTTGGGCTTGGACACCTACCTTCGGGGTCGTCGATGGCATCAGTCTACCCTGTTAGAGGTCTCGATTTCAGTGGATTTCATCCACGCCCGCATTCAGCTAGATCTACTGTCAGTATCTAGTGTACTGTGGGTACCTTATACTGCAGAGCACTTGACTGAGGGTTTTGAGGATGGTGTCTCGATAAGGCCAGAGTATTATTTGTCTACTCGCAGGATTCCATTCATGTGTTGATGGAGGTTGGGAGCTCTACCTTGGAGAGCGCACTTTTAGGTGTATTACTGGGGAGATTTGCCTTCCCTTACATCCTCCGCCGCAGCAATTTTATCCTTTGGCTCTGTCGGTTTCAGAGATTCCTATAGCAGGGTATGAAGGATTTCACCTATCAGATGGCCCCATCACTTCGGATAACTTTTCTGCCTGGTGGGGTCTTCGCACTATAGGAGCTCAGACTAGGGCTACCCAGTTCCTGGGGGATATGGTTCTAGGATCTCTCCTGATGATCGATTGGATAATGTGCTTTCAGGAGCCTTCTCATCTATCCCAGATTACAGATTTGACATATCAGTTGGAGAGGATGTCGATTTAAGTTTGCTATTTGGGCAGGGATCCATTATTGGCTGATACTTTTGATTCCCATGGATATGAGGCTAGATCGTCAGGCATTGGTGGTTTTAATGATAGAGAAGGTCCTTTCGACTATCGCCCGAATGCGCATGATATGCCTTATTGCTCGAATATGCAAGATATGCCCTATCTCCCAGATATGCAGGATATGCCCACTTATGATAATTTGGCACAGTTTGATGACTCCAGCGCATTCTTGGATAGTATAGGCCTCCAGTTATAGCCATCTTTGTTAGTTATTGGGCCCTTGTGCCCCATTATCCTATACTTTTTACCTTTTAGTTTTCACATGTGTCATAGTTATGATAGTGATGTATATATAAAACTGATGTATTTCATTTTGATATATATATATATATATAATGTTTATCTTTTCAGTTGTTCATTTCATATGATGTATTATCACTCATTACGATGCATACTTTATATATATATAAATGATTGGATAGAGATTGACCTCTGTATAATATGTTTGACACAACTTTTATAGATGGCTTCTTCATCCGTTGTTCTCTTGGATCATCTTCCGCCTAGTCGGGTAGCTACCAGCTTGAGATCCTGTCATGACAGTCTATTTGATTCTGATTGCATTATAGTTGGTCGTATGCTAGGTCATTCCATCTCTCTATTATCCTTCCAGTGCCGGAGGGATTCGTCAATGGCATGTTTGCTCATTAGATCCCTGATAGACATGTCTTCAGGTTTGGTTTGGATGAGCTGACTTCTACTTTGGAGAAGTATGGTCGCATTTCTAGTTTATCGATGGAGGGGCCCTATGCTAGAGTGGCAGTAAGGCACATATGTCGTCAGTTTATGACCACCATTAGATTGAGGAGGGTAGTTTTCTTGGCTGAGGTTGGTGGAAGCCACATCATCTCCATGGAGTTCATGATAGATCATTGATAAGTGGTTTTATAACCACTTATTTAGATATGAACTCGCTTCTATTGTTGCTTAAATTCATGTGTTATAATAGTTTTTCATACATTTTTTCTTTCTTTTGTAGATTTCTATATTTGGAACTCTTGTGGTGCATTTTGAGCTTTAAAGGATGAAAAAGTGCCAAATCGGGACAAAGCACAATGAACAAGGCTACGGCATGAGGATGGGCAGTGCAAAGAGGGAACAAAATAATGGCACTGGATGATTGGCAAGCAGTATGGAGCAACATGAATCAACACAGGGACAATGCAGCAGAAAAGAAGCAAAAATCCAGGATCTGGTCCCTGCGCAGCTGTGCTGGTCTTCATCATGCTGTTTGACTTTCATTTAACATGTTGATCGAATTTTGTTGGGCAGCAAGGCAGGCTCGGCTGGGAGAGGGATATAAGGGCTCATTTGGCTTACATTTGACATATCCTCCCTTTGGGAGCTCAAGCCCTAACTTAGCATTTCTCTTTTCTTCTTTTTTCATTTTCCTTGTATAGACTAGGAGTAGATTAGTGCTAGTTTATAGTAGTTAGTTTTCTAGGGTTTTATTAGACTTGATGGTTGAAACAAGTGGTTTGTATTGAAGATTCTCTTGAAGCTTGAGAAATCAGATTTGCACTCTGTATCCTTATTTTCTCTTGTTCTATTTTTGTAGTCTCTTGATGCTTATCAAACTTGTGAATGGTATAATTGAGTCAGTTATGACTTAAGTTATATTTTGAGATTCCAATGGAACCTTTTGAGTAGTTGATATTGATTTCCTTCCATGATGGTCTTATTGCTTGTTATGTGATTGTCTATTACGATTCGTGCTTTCATTGCTTAATTGATTCGCGACCAATTACTGTGATAACCCATATGGACTTGACAGATGAAATGTAGGTTTAGATCTAATCGTAGTGGCGGGTGATTGTATGTTCACATAACATTGTATGTATGATTTGTGCTTAGGATAGACATATACCGAAGTGCCTCCCGTAGTCAAATGAGAACTTGACCTTAAACCCTAATTATTTGTAAATCACATAGACATATAGGGGTTTAGATAATGTGGGTGTTCGTGTACGTTCTATCATCTGTGGATTGCATGTGATATGGGGTAGGTGTATCGAAAGATGGCCTTCTCTCACATTCGTGTTCTCGGCTAGCAAACTTTGACGATTAATTTGACCTAATTGGAAGTTTATTGATCTAGATGAATCATTAGGGGAAATTGGAGTCTCACGCCTTCATTATCTGATTTTACTCTAGAATTAAGTAGTTTAAGTTTAATTACTTGTCTAGTTTAATTAGTTTTTAATTCAAACTCTTTACCGCTCGTTTAAATAAGACTGAAATGGTTATGGACTAGTGGTTTGGCGACCTTTTATCTGTTAATTCTCTGTGTGAACGATATCTGTACTTACACTTTATTACTTGTTGACCGCGTATGCTTGAGCGCTATATTGATCGATAAAACGACCAACAAGTTTTTGGCGCCGTTGCCAGGGATGTGAAGTGTCCTTTGCAAAAGAGAGCATCAACGAGCTTTTCAGTTTACCGAATATTGCATTGGATGCACCGGAGTCTCTCTATGCTAGGGAGTGGGGATCGAAGAATGATACCATCTGTGATTATCTGTGCAATCCAGGCACATATTGGAAGCTGAAGCAGGGGACGGATCAAAAATTGCATTTCCCCCAAGCTGCCTTGAGCAGGTATGGGAAGGCGTGGTACAGCTTCATTTGCGTAAATTTGATGCCAACACAGCATCAGAATGAGGTCACTAAGGACCGGGTTATTTTGCTATATGGGATCATCAAGGGCAAGAAAATTGACTTGGGATAAGTGATTAATTGTTCAATCCGCAGATTTCTGAGTGGCGATAATTCAACAAGTATCCCACACGCATCGGTTATTACCAGGCTTTGCATTATGAATGGAGTTATGTGTTCCGACGCAGAGCCAATGTAGATGCCCATGAGTACCATTGACCACCCTACCATCGAGTCGTTCAAGATATGGAAAGGCTACAAGTCTCATCCTCAGGGAGCTGGGTTTATAGTGCCAGATCAGAGAGAGGCTAGGGAGACGTCTGAGAGAGTGCCACCGGCGCAGTCCGAGTCCTCTCACGCTGTCCAAGAGCATATTGATAGGATGGAGAGGCATTTGTAGAGCAGGATGCATGCCATGAGCACGAACTTCTAGGCCTTCACTACAGATTTCTGCAGGGCATTATCCCACGCTTTCGGCCAGATGGGAGTGCAAGTGCAGTTCTTGACATATGGATCGGCCGCTGCTTATCCACCTCCAGACACACCACCAGAACAGGAAGACGATGAGGATGAGGACGACGACGAAGCCTGTGACATCCCCGGATCCGGGTCCTCTGACCCCGGTCCGGTCGCCACGAAACAATACTAACATCCACCTTTAAATAACATACGATAACTAAAATGCATAATATAATAAACGTACGTCGTTCATTCAAAAGGTGTTACTAGTCCCAAGATTCGATAACCTTCATAGATCAATACAAATATATCCTATAATAAATATTAGGGTTCATATTACATTAATAGTAATTAAACAAATCATAAAGATAAAGTCTGCTCCTTACAAACCATCCTAAATCTTTCCTTTACCCTTGTCCTTCCCTGAGGGCTCGGGCTTAACTACAATATAAGTCATGATATAGCAAGAATGAGCAACAAGTTTGCTCAGCATGTTTAAATACAACAATAATGGATATATCATGATGAATGGAAAAATATCTGACAACGATTTTAACAAAATGAATATCTTAAAGATTCAATAATATGAATATTAGAACGATTCAATAATATGAATATCTGATAGATTCAACGATATGAACATCTGAACAATTCAACAATATGAATATTAAAAGCAAGATAATAATTGCCTTTAGAATGACTGATAGTCGAGTAGACTCTGAACTATAACTTTCCAATGGGTTCAATACCCTTTTTAGAATTATTGGCTTCTGGCTACAGAAACTAAGTACCTCGAGGAGATCAGCCTAGGGCACAACGTGAATATGCATAACACTTATATCTGCTTACTCGTATCACATATATTAGATACCTAGGCACACTCCTACCTATGAGGGGTGTTCTGTTCTGTCTAAGAATCCTTACCATCAATTGGTTTGGATAGCTTCAAAGAAAACTTCATACACTAGTCTGACCGAGCAAAGGTTCAGACTCTTACTAACATAGTTCAAGAAATTTAGAAGCTTGAATAATGTACAAGTCCAAGACTGTACTAGCTCAAATGCACTAGGTGCAGACATCAATAATATCAATGTGGAATAATTGATAAGTAATTAAACCACTAAATAACATGCTTGGAAATAAAGTTCAAGCAATTAAGTAAACAACTTTCGATTCAACAATAACCTACTCAATACAATATGAGAAGGATAGAGAACTTGCACAAAGTGAAGTTTAGAATTTGCACAATATATGAATTTGTGTAAGTTCGGGGAGCTTGCACAATACTCAATGTGTGAAGTTCGGGGAACTTGCACAATACTCAACGTGTGAAGTTCGGGGAACTTGCACAATATTCAACGTGTGAAGTTCGGGAAACTTGCATGATAATAGATTACTTGCATAAAATAAATGCATAGGTTTAGACACTTACAACATAAAAGGGTGAAATTCGGGGAATTTCACCATAATAGATCCCTTGCATAAAGTAAATGCATAGGTTAGGACATTTGCTTACAACGTTCTTTGAGTAAAGTAAACACAAAGATAAGATACTTGCACAATATACGAGTTTGTATAAGTTAGAGAACTTGCATAATAAAGAAATGAAGTTCGGGAATTTGTAAAACAACCAAAGTGTGAAGTTCGAGGAACTTTCACAATACTCAAAATGTGAAGTTCGAGGAACTTTCACAATACTCAAAATGTGAAGTTTAGAAACTCGCTTACATGGTTCATTGAATAAGGTAGTACAAGAATTTAGGATACTTGCATTCAATATAACAATCAACTGAAGTTAGGAAACTTGCAATATAATAATACCCTGCTCAATATAAATTTGAGTAAGGTTAGGGAGACTTGCATTCAATTCAAGTGAAGCTTAAGAAACTCGCTTATAACGTTCCTTGAGTAAAGTAAACACAAGGATAGGATACTTGCTCAAATATAACTTGAGGAAGATAGGGAACTTGCACTATAAATGAGTGTAAGTCAGGAAACTTGCCTGTTTGCTCAGCTACAAATAATTTCTAGCTTTAAAAAAACTGCGTTGGAACGACCTAGCATTAGCAAGTCGGCCTCTCCAATTAGTATATATAAACTATTATAAGTTTACACTTAACAAACCTCTACTTATCATATAATTCTAGCACATAGTTCACATAAGTCAATCTACTCATGTCTTAGATTTAATAACTTTAGATTACTTAGTTTTTATGCGTTAATATAGGCTTGAACATATAGCACTTCCAGTTACTGATATAAATCAGCACACATGTTTATCAAGTTTATCTAACTCAAGTTCGAAAGCTAATATGTTCATTTTATGCCCACTTCAAGACCACATGTTTGTATGTCGGATATTCACATACTTTAAACAATATAAGTTTATGCTTCAAGATTGGTTACTAAAGTCATGTTATCAAATAACAAGGTTAAACAATGTTTAAGTAGTCATGCTTGTGCGTATACTACACTTGTATACTTTAATCATATAGTCCATACTTGAGATTCATTTTCTATGAATACGTGTGTGACGCCCCCAAATCCACGTTCCTTCGAAACCTCGGATTCGGTGCAGTCACGATACTATTATCGCCAAATTATTATATCTTTTATCATTAGTAAAAGAATACAACTTGCTTTATTACAATTTAGAATATAAATTCTATTCATATCCAAGATCTCGTCTTTACATCATATTCGATGTTACTAAAATGCGGAATAATTTAAACTTTTCAATATCCTTTGAATAAAAATCTTTTTATTGATTCCATAACTTGAATCAGTTACAATCCCTGAATCAACTTTATAAAATATGATTCCTTCTTATCTGAGTTATCGTATAAACATTAACAACTCAACTCGATATCCTCTATGTATTAATTAATACATTCTTACAATACAACAAGTATTAAACAGTGTAAGCAACTATCGAGTACATCATCTAGAATCTAAACATGGTCTAGACAATAATCTAAGTAATATTCTTCAATACGATACTATCTATCTTTATTAATCAAGAAGCACGAAATTTTTACCGTGAATCCTTAACCTGCAAAAGTGGTTATTTGCAAGAGTGAGCTCGACAGCTCAGCAATTCTAACAGTCCTCATGCATCACATAGCATATAACATCATACTCAGTTCATGCATTTATAAACAGTTTATATTTACTACGCATGTTACTTTTCACATAACAAGCATATCATCAAAGATCAACTTTCAATCTCATTTATATCTCATATACAGTTCATATATAAGTTCACATTATCACAGCATAATATAATTCAACTAACAGTTATTGAATTCATATATCAAATAGGAACTGAAAGATTTGCCTGATTTGTAGTTTAATAACTACTACTTAACTGCTTAAGAATCTCTGCACTTTGTGTAATCTTACACAGTTATATTAACCATAGAGATCACACTCATCAGTTATATGCATCCACACATTCTCAATATAATAATTAGTATTACATTGTTGTCTAACTTGGTTCTTAGAACCTTGTTTCACTTTCATATCATACGCTTAGTATCGTTAGGTACGTATAGTGATATCTTAACCATACTTAATATCAATATTAACCACTTAACTATTTAAGTGTTCGACACATATTGCAAACTCATAAATCTATAATCCATATTGCTCTTACGTTTCTCAAATCTTATCGAAACCATTACATTCAAACTTTCTAAGTTTCACCTTTCAAAATCCTTGTCATACTTAACTAGTCATGCAAGGCTACTATATTCATCATGTATACATGTATATAAGGGCATTAACTCAAGTTTTAAAACCTAGCATGCTCATTATAAGTCAAAATCATATGGCATTCATGCCGGACTTTCATATACCTTAAGTAAATTAAGTTCATGCCTCAAGGGTAAACCACTAATGTCATATTACTACATAAAGAGGCTTAACAATATGTAGTAAGCATGCTCGTGCGTATACTACTCATGTACACTTTAATCACATAGTCTATGCTTTAGAAATTCATTTTCTATGAATAAGCGTGCATATGCAAAAATCCATGTATAAACAAATGATGTTCATGTCAATATGTCTATAGGCATAATGGACTCCTAATCTTCATGCTTGCATGCTTAGAACGTAACTCGCACGGTGTTTGATGATATTAGTCTTCAAACTCTAAATTTTTATTGAAAAGTACACGAAGTCCACAAAGGTCATTTAGTATAACCAAAGTTTCTTGAAATCATAACTCACTTTCTCTTGAACACTTAGCTAAACCACATAAATGTATTCAAACGGTCAGAAATTACAAGACCTAAATCTTGGTCAAGTTCACTTCAAAAAGTCCTTAAGTTTCACCTTTGAAATCACTTGAATTTATCAATCACGTATGCTAGTGTGTTCAACACCTTGAACATACATTTTATGTCAATAAAAACCATACGGTCATGCTCACAAAACTCAGAATATACAATGGAACATATATGCTCATGACAAGTTTACTTTAAAAATTCTAAGTTCATTTTGTAAACTTTAAATCCTTTCTTCAATTGAGTGTACTCACATAGTTATACTTGTTCACACTACGTTATTGCACTCATGTATGTATTTTAATCATATTCCTATACTTGCCTAATAACATGCCATAAGCTAGTACATAACAGAACCTGCAACAGAAAACGAAATTCCAGAATCTGGAACCGGCGCAGCTGCGCAGAGCCCCAGTTCAAAACTGGCGCAGCTGCGCAGGGCCTTGCCCAACTCAAGTCTGGTACCGGCGCAGCTGCGCTGCTGGCCAGTACAAAACTGGCGCAGCTGCGCAGTTGGTCGGCCAGAAACAGAGCAGCTTTCTGCTCGGCAGACTGCAACCCAACTCACAAATTAATTACGAACTTCGTTCATGTTCCAGCCATAAAACAGTTCTAACATACTAGTAAGCTAACATAGCAACTAATAACATTTCACAATCAACTTAATTAATCAATTCATGATCAATTCAAGAATCAAGAACTTAGAAAATTACAGAAAATGAAGAACATGGATAGAGTGTTATACCTCTGCAATATGAACTTGCTACTATAACAATTCTCCCTCACTGATAACTCTATGAATACTTACTATCCATTCTATATTTAAAGAAATCTCAGCAAGTGTTATGAGGAAGAAGGGATGCTCTATATATAGGCATTTCAGTACACGGTTCATGGAATTGTTCACCATATCAAACCAATGGAAGGAGCAATTGTATAATAGATAAGAGAGAGTGGTTGAGAGTTAGTAAATCTCATCATGAATCCCACACCCTTTGCAATTATTTGCTATGGAATGCTGAGGTTGAGAGCAATAGGGAGTAGACTAGCAATTGAGTTAATCACTGGAGAGGGAAATGTGCCTCTCATTATGGGACAATGCACATACTCAGCATTCTAGCAACACACAACACTTAAATTATTATACACATAACATATACTTAGGTTATAATTTGAGTCACAATGTACTTTCAATATATAACTAATATTACAATGTAGCAAGTAGGGATACATATATTCAATATATAATCCATGTACATCTTATTAACACCGAATATAATTCTACCGGGTATCATCACAGTGTATTGTCTCATTTATTAGTAAATTCAATAATTGTTTACAATATATCTATGATATATTATTTTATTGTATACTTAATATACACATTGTCACACCCACATTTCATGTACCTCTTACAACTCAATAAACTTTACTATATAGTTTATATTCATATATAACATAGTCGCATTGCACTTTATACTTCGCATAACATATAGTTAACTATCATACGTTATACTTTAATATCGCATGGTTGCACATAGAAATTAATAAATTACTTATCTTATCAATTAATTAATAATAATATTAATTAATCCATTTCTCATTAATCCATGGAATTATAATTCCCACGCTAATTGATTAACACTTTATATGATTTATTATCACGTTAAATAAATATAAATCTTTTTATATTTATAAATCATTTACTCATTAATCATCATATTATCAAATAATTACTTGATAATAGTATATTGTTCATAACAATAATTAATATTAGAAGACAATTTATCTCATCACAAATCCGATTATACTTATAATCGATTTCCTTATTATTATACTATCACTAGCCATAATAATTTAACATACTATCATAATAATAATTAACAATTAATTTAGATTAATTGTTTAATTAATAATTCCTCCATCATTAAATTAGTCAATTCATTACTGAATCTATTATTGTGCCACACAAGGCATCTCTCACAAGCTTAATCTCAAGCTTATTATTATTCTCATCACTTACTCATTTCTCACCACATTACTACTTATAACATGTTCAATTAAATTAGAACTATTAAATCCAAGGTCCACATATAAATATTTTACAAATCGAATATTCAAATATTATATATAACCTTTACGGAAATATAATAACTCAAGCTATTAAAATGTTAAATTACTTCAATTAATTATACTTATAATAAGTATAACCTTTACGCTTATAATAATTAATATATACTCTATTAATTATTCCAATAATAATATTCACGATCAAATAATAACTTAAGTTATTTAATATATTAAAATAACTTAGTTTCCTTTCATTAATTAAACTCCCTTGAAAATACATTTAAAATTATGTATTTAGCCATATCATAAAATATTATGTTTTCTCCAAATAAGTACATTCGTTATTAGAAAATAGTTTACTTATTGTCTCATGATATTATTCTTAATATAATATCAAATAACTATATGTACGACACATGTACATATATTATATATAGAAAATAGATAATAAGTTTATTTTCTATTATAATAAATTGTTTCCATCAATTTAATTACATATAACAAATACGTTTTAATATATTTACTATATTAACCAATCACACCTTATACAAAAACATATAAGGTAATATTATTATTCAAAAATAACATTTCCTCCTTTTATTAAAATAATTCAACATTAGAAACTATTTTAATATCCTTTATTAGAAAAATCATATCTCTTTCTTTTCTATAAATTGTTCCCAAAACAATTTCTTCAAATATTCATTTAAAGATATAATGATTTCCATCTCCCTTTAATAACGTATATATATATTTAACGTTATTCGCACATTAGACTTTCTCACATATTACCACTCTAAGTAATATATATAAAAAGTATCAACTATAATTACATATTCAACACACATATTAATTCACTCCTTTACTTAAGTAAATTAAACATTGTACTATATCATCATAGTTAATTAAGGTTCAATACTGACATTATATTATTTCATAATATAACTCACAACTTATATTAACTAATATTTATTCTCATTAGTTAATTCCTTGACTAACTCATGCTTCACTATCCAAACCTATTCACGGATAGCTTAAATGCTATTAATAACCTATATTATAAACATACTAGTTATTAATACATACACAAGAATATGGTGATTATACATTAAGGATATTTAATGTCACCAACTTACTATGATAAAATAATTCTATAAATTATTTAATATCGATAGGAATTTATCCACCTCCTTTATCTCAACTGGATCGTCTCTACGATGAGTAACAAATATATATTAATAATATATTTATAAATCACAAAAACACATTTTACATAGTCCATATTATCCTATGTAATATAATACCACATACCTCATATCACATATATATATTATTATTCGAACCCATCTCACAGTTTAAGAATTTTATTTATTAAATCCTTATTTAATAATATCTGAAAATTCGGGTTCTTACAACGTGCATATGTGAAATCCATGCTTTAACCAAAGGATGCTCATGTCAATATGTCTATAGGCATAATGACATCCTAATAAACATGCTTATATGCTCACAACATGTCTCACATGGTATTTAACTTTCAAATCTTAAGTTCTCTTTTGAAATCGTTGAAATCTTGCAATCGTGCATGCTAGTGTGTTCAACACTTTAAACGTACATATATAGACCATACGGTCAAGTTCATAAAATCAGAATTCATATCTCAATGTAACATGCCAATTCCATGTTCAATGCTCACGTTTCGTTAGTAAGTTTTCCCTAATGACGTCTAACATGACCGTGCACATTTTTAAGCATGTATATACCTATTAACATGCTCTTCATGCCTATCTAGGTCAT
Source organism: Panax stipuleanatus (assembly GCA_020205555.1). Taxonomy (NCBI): domain Eukaryota; kingdom Viridiplantae; phylum Streptophyta; class Magnoliopsida; order Apiales; family Araliaceae; genus Panax; species Panax stipuleanatus. Next base: position 90,370,890 of record CM035122.1, on the reverse strand, counting down.
ACTAACATGCTTGCCAAATTAGAATGCATACACAATATCTATATGTTAAAGTTCACCTTTGAAACTTATATCTTTCGTTAGAAATGTTCAATAGTGAGGTTCACATGCTTATATTATATTATGAAACCCGTATACCTGAGTCAACATATCTCCCATACAATTCTAAGTCATGCATCATGCTTGCAAGGTCAGAATACTATCATGGCAAGTATACATATCGAGTTTGTTTTCATATTCGAAGTTAGTTTATGAAACGCTATGTTTATTTCAAACTATAATTACTTGTGCAACTATTAGTGAAACATGCTTACATTGCCTCAATACATCCATATATATATATATATATATATATATATATATCACTCATGCTAGTATGCTTAATCCAAACTAGTACCATAAGTTAGCATGAGCAGGAAGCAAAACAGAAAAATTTTCTGCAGACAGGCACTGGCGCAGCTGCGCCGCTGGCCAGTGCAACACTGGCATAGCTGCGCAGGCTGGCGGCCAGGCCTGAGGCAGTGCAGTTTTTCGGCAGACTGTAAACCCAACTCAAAATTTCTATAAAAATCATCCCAGCCACAATGTAATACAGTTCTAACATGGTAGTAAACTATCATAACAACTAATAAGCATGCTCCAATCAAGTTATCAATCAAACCATGCTGAATTCAAGGATCAAAGATCAGAAATATTACAGAGAATGAAAGAACATGAAATGGGAAATAGAGATTATACCTCTATTAATGGACTGAACTTGCTGCTATACTAATTCAGCCTCACTAATATCTATAATGTATATATGTTCTCAATTTAACTAAGGCAAAATCTCAGCAATGAATTTGTGAAGAGGATGAGTTCATTATATAGACAATTTCTTACCCAGTTCATGTTATTGCTCACCAAATCAAACCAACAAATTACATGATTGTATATTGGTTGATGAATGGTTGTTGAGAAACACTGTGTTGCCCACTCCCCATCTCATGATTAGCTAAGCTTTGTGAAGAAATTGAGGAAGATATAGAGTAGCATAGCATGTGAGTTCACATGTATGAGAAATAAGAGAGCAATTGGGCACATAATATGGGACAACCAATTCTCAGCAAATGGAAGCAACTTGGATTCAATATACTACATTATTATTCTATATATACCATGCTTACTTAGGCTATATCATGTATACACATTTTATTTCATGTAAATACTTAGGCTATAATTAAATTAAAGTCACAATTTCAATGAGCAATTAATAATATGATGCATCAAGTAGGGTATGTACATATAATCCATGTACATTATCTATTAACGCCAAATATAAAGTAATTGGATAT